>JAGQAX010000017.1:35870316-36222021 GCA_019142605.1 Cephalopholis sonnerati
CATGTAGGCTTGATTTATGCCTCAGTTCTGGCAAGTGTCAAGGCAGTGACTGGACACAAAGAGATTTACAAAGACAAAGGGGTTTGCTGAGCCGCTGCTGTAGATAAATGCAAACCACTCAAAGAGGTTTGGGGGACTTAAAGCGGAGAAAAGAAAGGCCACAGTGAATTATGGTGATGAAAAATGTTGATTCGGAAAAGTTGTTACAGAATTGCTCGAGCTCTGCTCGAGAGTGCAGTGACATTCACAAAGTCACTGATGTGGTTCTGTTCAGTGAGATAGTTTGATATTGTTACATTTAATTAAGACAAGTTTTAAGACAATGGCAAATATGTTTTTTCCAACACATTCTCACTCCTAACTGGTCAAATATCAACACTTGGTGATGCTCTAGGTATCCCTCTTGCGTAAGTTTCAAGTCGTTTCAAGTGAATAAGGTTTACTTGGATTAGGTTTAGGCAACAAAAGTACTTTGTTAAGGTAGAAAATATCGTGGCTTTGGATAAAATAAGTATGTTTGTTCTAACATAGCGTAATCTATCATACATTATGTTAGGTTTTGGTTTCACAGAGAACCTGAGAAGCAGTCTCTTGGGTGAAAGTCCTGTGTTTGTTTGACCCATCCACCACCCATCCCTCCCACCCTATGCAGACTTTATTGCTCTTTATTAGAGCTGCCCCCAACTATTCACCCGCAAGTTTATGATATTAATTTAATTATTAAACTATATATTTGGGCGGGGCAACACAATGGTTTGAGTTGAAGGTGTGAGAAAGAATAGTCTCAGTAACATTGTTAACACTGTGCTACATTACAGAGAAATACAAACCGTACTAATGAACCTTCATTAATATAGGCCTATATTTTATCTACAAGTGCACGTCACACACTGAGCGAGCCGCCTGTTAATGACGCTGTGGGCTAATGGGCATGTAGCTACTTCCATGTTTCACATGATACATCATGTTTGTAGTCGACCAATGAAGATGAGTTTACATATCACCTTGGGTTGGTCCTTCACCTTCTCAAAATGATCCCACACTTTGAATTTCCTGTCCGACATGTTATTAACTAGCCTGTGGAATAACCGCAGGTACAGCTCTGTAAATTACCATGACTTCTGTCCGACTGCTGAGCGTGGCCACGTCCTGTGTCTGTCCTTTCAAAGTAAATTCCAACATGGCCCAGTCATATTGGTTTTGATTTTTTTTTTTGTTTTGTTTTGTTTTGTTTTGTTTTAACAAGGCACAGCTTCTAATAGAGTTTCATGTTTGTTTTTCTTTCTTCCTGTAACTAAGCAACCAATAAAATGTTGCCGACTAATGACCTTTCTGGTCAACTAATGTTTGGTTGACTATTAGGGGGCAGCGCTACTCTTTAAACTATGTCAGTTGCTCAGAGCATCTAATAGTGATGTGGACCGTTACATCTCCTACAGACACTAAAGGATGCCCTGGTATGAGTTTTTTTTACAGAGTTTTTCATTAAGAAAACCTAATACCTTCCCTGTTCAAGTTTGTTGTGCTTTAGAGTTTCTTCGTTTAGCAAACTAGCATCCGCATTAGAATAAATGACCCACAAGTGAATTCTCAGACACTATTCAGTGATCCAAGCTTTACTTTCTTTCTGTTTCTTGTGGCTCTTCTGAGACAGTTTTAAAGTAACTTTTTCCACTTAAATAACCTGCTATTTAAGAGAGTCAAAGAGACACCGTGTTATTTCTAATAATACGAAGGATGACTATTGGTGTCATGTACAAAGCAAGTGAGGTCTTAAATAGAAAATGCACTAAATTGCAGCCGGGATGAGAAAGAACATAATTAAGGCATAATTATCACCTTGAAACTGAAAGCAGTGCCTTGAAGCGAAAGTCCACCTTGGATTAAGATTTCTGGTTTTATTATTGGACGGTTGAGGTTATCAGCACGAACATGCCCTTTATAGTTCTTTATTGATGATGCATGAGTGGTTTATTTATGTTCAACAGTAGCCAGCGTGGTTTTACATCAGTAAGATTTCATTTTCAAATTCAAGGATTTTTATCGTGCCTTGAGGTCATATTTGTATAGAACCTCAAATAAAACACCTGAATCAACAAACCTACTCTGATTCTCTATACATCAATATGAAGCTGTTGAGATTAGTAAAAATTCAGTAAAACATGGATAATACGATCTTTGTTATTGAGAGTAAAGAAAGGAACCACTGTGAAAAGCTTTCACCTGTTTGATGATAAACATTCAGTTTTTAAAGAGCCTATTCATCCTACCTTGGCAGTGAATAAAGCGGCTGAGATATAATTCACTGTAGGTCATGTAAAACTGCATGCAATACTGCCAGAAATGAGTATTCCTCTCTCCCTCTTTGTTGTTACTAAACAAGCCCTTGTTTCATTATTTTCTTCTCACACCTACAAGAACACACCTATTCAGAGATTGAAATGCAAATTGTTTGGGGGAATTAAATCATAAATTGTTGGTGGGGTTGAAATAATAGCACATCCCTGCGGTAAAGTAAAACAAGCTGAGTTGTTGTTGTTGTTGTTTTTTTTAGAAAGGAAACTGAGCTCAAATAATGAGTTAAAATAGCTGTTCTGTGTCTTCCATTTACAAACAAATTCAAATACCACCCACACAGCCTTTAGCACTGACATCCTGATATAATTTGGATTCTAATATGCATCAGCTTCAGAAAAGAAGAAGGAAATAGATGAGTAATATGCATAGTGCACTGCCTGTGTGAAGAGTGCCAAAAAAGGCCCTTTTCCTGTGATGGCCCCCTACTTAGCTTCCAGATCTTTCTGAAATCTACAGAGCTCCAGGCAAACATTTGGTAATACCTGCAGAGGGCAAAAAGGAAAGTGAAAAACAAAGACAATGAGCTGTTCTGACACACTATTCATGCACAGGAAAAGGATAGGGGGACTTGAAAGGACTGAAGATGTGTTTCAAATCAGTGACTCAAGTTGGTCACTGGAGAGGGTCATCTAATATCATTTCTCTATGTAAAATTACCAGAAAGCTATCAGCTCTCAATTCCCTTTCCACTACCTTCCTTACATGCACACACTGGTGCCATTTTTCTCTATACAAAGATGCTGGCAGGAAAATAGATCCAGAGACAAAAAAAAGAAGTGGAGACTATTTGCTGCATTGGGAAAAAAAAGTGCATTTAGATCTCAAATACGGAGCATCTTACTATTGACATGAACGTCAGGTAGCGGAGACGTACTTGCTGCTGCTGGGAAGGATGAGCTAAGGAGCTTGTCTCATTGGCTACTGGGACTCCAATCAATATGTGTCTGCTTCACAAGCATCAGTCTGAAAGCACCAGGCTGATAACAATATGAACATTAGGAGTGTTCAGTAAATGGTGGCCGGCTGTCACTTACTGTCATTAAAGTTTCAGTGTGGAACTTCCCGCAGCTTTTCTCTTCGGCTCACAGAAAACTCTGCTTCTGTTTAAAACACATTAACTGTCTGAGATATGAGCAGACATGTAGAGGCGAACAAATAACAAGGAATAAACTATGACCTCTAGTTGTAAACAATATGAACAATTATACTTTAAGAAAACTCTTACAGTGTTTACGCTAGTTTCTATTATCATGCCAAGGTTTCAAAACACCTTATCATCTTCCAAAGGTCAGCAAAGTAAAATTATTGGCTGGTGTTTCTCCATGAGAACAGCCAACCTGTCTGTCTGTAATTGCTGATAAATATTCTTGTCCTCTGGGTTAATCACAGTGACAGAAATAGAGATAATGATAGAGATGTACATAATGCAGCATAATTAGAATCATTTAGCACATGAAATACATTAACAGGACTCATATTAATGCAGCCGAGAACTAAATGCAAATTGGATTAGAAATTAGATATTAATTAACCCTTTTTCAAAGGTGCACAGTGTGAAATTATCATCAGAAAACAGGTCCATTTGGGGGTGAAACTGAGAATAATGTTTCCCCAGAGAGAAGCACGAGGATTTTGGCGAGGCTCTCTTTGTCTGCAACCTTTAATGAGCCCATCCAGGATGTTGCGATGTTGCAATCGCAAAAGTAAATGCAAAATCAACCAATCTCTGAAAATTTTGCGCGACCATGCAATATTGTCCAATCGCCTCAACCCTTCCACAAACTTTCCAACCAGTCACCAAACTCACTTTCTTGCTGTCATGAGCTAGACGACATAAACGTCTCACATTTACTCAACACTTTAATATTACTGCTAGAAACCGTGCAAGGCAATGCCCTGATGTTCTGCACAACAGCAGGGGTAATTTTTTTGCGCCATATGCAATGTTGTGGTGAAACACAAACCAAAGTCACTGAACCACAAACACTTTTCTACTGCAAAACACACCCAAACAATGACTAGCATGCGTTAACAGACAAGACAGATCCCCATGACAGAGGCAACTGCGTCCAGATCTATTGCATGTGATGAAATAATCAAGGTGAGTTAGAATAAATATGCACGGTTAGCGGTAGCGTTAGTATCGTGTATCATGGAGTGCTTGCCCACTTACAAAACAACACACAAACTGTGTGTGTGTGTGTGTGTGTGTGTGTGTGTGTGTGTGTGTGAGTGTGAGAGAGAGAGAGCGAGAGACAGAGAGAGAGAGAGAGAGAGAGAGAGAGAGAGAGAGAGAGAGAAAGATAAGGAAAATAGTTCAGAATAAAAAATCCCGACAGCAGAATTACCGCATCGTGGTATTCTGTGAACCAGTCAAGTTGCAATCATTGTTTACATTCATGTCTGTGTAGACTCATATGTAGCCATGACAGTTGATAGTTCTTCAAATATGGATGTATGGATGCTTTACACACATTTATAACCGGGCAACACAGAAAAGCTATCCAATCGGCACAGTTTCAAGGCGGACACCTACCCAAGATCAGTGTCATCAAGTCAGTATCTGAGCAAATGTCTTTCCTTCTTTTCCTGAGTTATGATGATGAAAAGATTTTTTTTTTTTTTCAGAATATTATGATGTCACAATGACACTGACCTTTGACCTTTTGGACATAAAATGTCATCACTTCATTAGTTTCTCCTATCAGACATTTGTGTGAAATTTTGTTCTAATTAACATATAAATGCTTGCATTATAACAAAAAACATGTTTTTTGTGGTCACGGTGACCTTGACCTTTGACCACCAAAATCTAATCAGTTCATCCTTGAGTCGAAGTGGATGTTTGTGCTAAGTTTGAGGAAATTCCCTCAAGGTGTTCTTGAGATTATTGTGAGAATAAGAAAGATGAAAGGTCACAGTGACCTTGACCTTTGACCACCAAAATCTTATCAATTCATCTTTGAGTTCAAGTGGATGTTGTTTCAAAGTTACAGCTATTTCCCCAAGTTGTTCTTGAGATATTTGCATTTAGGTTACAGTGACCTTAATCTTTGACATTCAACCACCAATCTTAAATCCACGTGGAAATGTACCAAATTTGAAGAAATTCCCTCACGGTGCTCCTGACATATCACATTAACGAGAACGGAATGGACAGACTCACAACCAGCAGACATAATAATGCCTCTGGCCATGGCTATCTCCAGTGCAGAGGCAGAAAATGATGTGAAAGCTTTATCCAGCCTTTTGGGTAACACCACTTAGAACACTCAGAACATTGCAGCTTTATTCTCACTGGAATAAGTTGGCTTTGTTTTTATTTTATGAATTTAAGAAAGAAACGCAACTATTTTTGCAACCCCCCCCCCCCAATTAAATTGCAAAAAACAATCAAAAACATTACAACATGCGTAGCCAGTTTTTAGAAAAGCCGCTGTGAAATCAGGCATCTAAGGCTGCAACAATTCCCAGAAAAGCCTGCGAAATCCTGAAGGGACTGCTTTATTGTGTGGTGACTTAAATTATATTATTGTATCAGCGGCCTGTACACAGCTCTCATGTTTTTTTTTTTTCAAAACCTGAGCGAATCACTAATATTTGCTGGCAGCATGATGATGAAATGATACATCACATCCGCGAACAAGTTGCCCCCTGCAGAGATCTGAATGGAGAATTGATGTTGCCCAATCTGAACTCTACTCGGCTGTGCTTCCTTTCCTCTCTCCTTCTCCAAAATCTGCCCCCACATGCCTGACATGTTCCAGCATATAGAAACACAAAGGGCGGACTCGTTTGACCTGACAAAACACACACTGAGCTTTCTGAGCTCAACACTTGCCCACATTTCTCAAGCATCAACCCCCCCTTCCCCTCCCATCCCGCCTTTTGCACACTGACACACACAGGCAGACACACTCTATAACAAGCACACCCTTGGCTTGAGCCTCTGGGCTTACCCATTGCTCTGCGGAGGTGTGAGTAACATCCAAATCTATATTGATGGCTGTAATCTCTCTCACCCATCGCCCTCAATAAAGTCTAGCAGCCCTGACATCCCCATGGTTCAGCAATTACAATGGAGCCATAAACTGTGTGATTTCCAAAGGAAGAACTTGAAGAAAAAAGGAACATGTGCTTCTTTCCTTGTTTTATATACTGCATCTTGTGTGCACACTCCTCCGATGTAATTAGAGCATTTTTCCTGCACCCTGAGGATAAAATTAAAGAAGTTCATGGCACTCTTAGGTTCGCCTCATTGATGCAGTGTGATTCTCTGACAATAGTTATGATTACTGCAGTGAAAATGCCAAGTATACCGTAGGTCATCATCACACCAAGAGGAAAGTTCACCTAAATTACAGAGGACATGATGAAGCGGAGAGAATAAGGCCACCTGCAGAGTTGTAGAAATGTTGAGGGCGATTCTTTGGGCTACTTTTTAGTGATGGATTGCAGGCAGTAGTGAAATCAAAAGGTCAATTAAATCATAGTTTTATTATTTATAGTTTTTACTTCCTGCACATGGCTCAAGCATAACTTTTTATTATGGCGTTCTCCCTCTCCTCAGACCGGAACGTGCTGGAAGCAATAACTGACACGTCTCTGAAACTCCTCTGATGCCCTATTAAGTAACAGATCTGAAGCGTCAGCAGCCCCTGGACCGTGATGGGTAATGCTATGTCATAGTTTCTATCTCCCTGCCTGTTATACAATCTGCTTGATATAATTGGGGAACAGATTTTACAGTCGTTGGTACGAGAAGCTCTCTCCATCAAACTAGATTTGCTTCAGCAACCTCCATCTGAGATGCAGCTCTTATTCATTTTTAATTTAATGTTGTCCTTTTTTATTGGCAAATGTTCCATACCTCGTAACACATCACTTCAATCTTGTCTGAGTGGTTATAATCTACAGCATAAGCACATGGAACAAACCATCCATACAGCAGTTTGGATATCAATAAAACCTTTAACTTTCGTCACTACTCAGAGCCGTTTGTTCTCTCAATTTCTGAGACTAAAGGAATATGGTCACTACTGTTTCACATAGTTATCATTTACCTCATATTTTCAGTGCATGACTGATGTATTGCCGCCATCTGTGCTTAATACACTGTGTTAGAGAACAGTGGTTGGAAGACGTACAACAATGATGCCTCTAGGTGAGCACACAAGTGAGGGTGAGGGCAGACTTTGTATCATAACAGCCGCTGGAGCTGGAATTAAGCCTGAAAAGTTTTCAACTCTGCACCTACAAAAGACAGCTTTAGAAGTAAGACTATGTCCTCTGATCATCCACAAAATACAAAAGAAATGGTGCGTGGAAAAGAAACCTGCAGGTCTGTCCTCAACATCAGATTATTACAGTGAGAGGCAAATTCACAAAAGGACTGCACGGCTGTTGCGGCCACTCAAGCACCTGCAAAGGGTGAAATGCACCCCTAACTGCACTGCCAGGCAAATAGCATCTTGATGTTCCTGTGCTATTTGCACATATTTAAATAAGGTAATAAGCATATATTGGGCGCAAAGTTGGCCCCTTTGGATGCAAATGAGCCTCATTGTAAAAACAGTCCAATTTACAATACATCAGCCACACACAGTAACAGTGAAATTATTAGCATCTTTAGAGTGCTGGTGATAACTGAAGTGCATTTATAAGGGGTGTCACGTCCAGACTTTCCAGTGATCAAATTCCTTGCCTGAGGTTTAGAGGAATGCTCCTACACCTCACTGGTCAGGACCTGTAGCTTATGGTCTGAAAATTTCAGTTTTCTTTTCTCTCTTTTCTCTATTAGTGCAATTTCTTTTGTGAATTGCACCTTGAGACGGGGCAGATAGTGGCAGTATTTGTTTAAATAGGAGGTGTTATCCGGTGTTAAAGTTACACCATAACAAAGTTCACTATGTTCCACTGCTTTACTATCAATGCTAAAGCTACCATAATACTAAATTATTCACACAAGTTAGCCTTGAAAAGCATCGTCAGAGACATCTGTGTTCAGTTTGCTATTGCTCATGTATTTCTTGCCCTATTGCAGCCAACTTCTCAACAAGAAGACCCTGGTTGAAATCATAGATCACAACCTTTTTGCTTCTGAATAGGCCAAAGACTGCTGCAGTTCCAGAAACCTCAAAGAGCAGTCACTTTTGTCCTCTCGTGGTGCTCAACAATTGCACCCACATTTGTAACACGTGTCAAGGTGGTTTGCCATGTCACTGAATAGTACAGTACAGTACCTTTGAAAGCGAGTGAACTGTAGGTTCTGAAAATGTAATTAGACTAGCGACAAGAAAAAGACACACATTACACCTCAACTTAATAATTTAGATAGATTTATAAGCTATCTGTATTTTCATACGATCATAACATACTGACATTTAACTGCGGCATAAGATACCCTACCTTACCTTACCTATTTTCCTTATTTTACACAAAAATACAACCATACTCACAAAGTCATCACAAAACACATTGTTTCAAACTTGACAGAAACAAAATACAACTAACCTAAACCATTTTACTTTGTCTAGTAAGTTGTCTAGTTAATTAGTCCACTGTTTTAACAATCACCAACTCTGCTTTGGTCACCACAGTAGTCTTGATCAGGATGTGCACCAGCAGTTCTGGGAGATTCGGTGAACCAACAATGCCCACCACAGTCCAGAAACTTGGTTCAGAGACATCAATACAAGAACAAAGGAAATTCACTGACATGAAGGAGGGGTCCCTAGCCCACAGACAAAAAGCCAAATAAATCAAACAGGGCTTTAAATACTCCCTGCTCAGACTATTGCAGCTAGCATGGGTCAAATTAAACAGACAATTAAAGCTATTATTATGTTACCTTCATCAGTCTTTCAGTGGAGGTCTTGAGATGTACAATAACTCTACAACACACTACTCCAGAGAGAATCAATTTTACGAAAGCTGGTAAGAAACAAAATACAAAAGGAAAACACAGTGCTTCCTCCCCAATCTCCAAGGTCCCACATTACCAAATCCTTGGGCACGTTCAATCTCAAAACGATGTGCACCATTTTAATACACTTTCAAGGATGAATAACATGTTTCTTTGAAATGGTGTGCATCAGGCTTTGAGGTATTTTTTTTTGTCTCAATTGATGTGGGTGTGTCAGAGATGTTACCCAGTCAGCAGTGACATCTATATAATTAAATGTCTAGTAGATCTTTATTTTTTGTTCTTTATATGTTTTGTCTATATTTCACACTTGCTTTGGCGATGTAATCATGTTTCCGATGCCAACAAAGCCCTTTGAATTGAAATAAACCCCGCTGTACTAAAAGGCAGTGCACTTGCAAAACACAAAAGAGTGTTCGATACACCATTGTTTCCAATTAAATAAATATCTTGCTATGTTTAGTCAGGGCTCAATGCAGCACTACTGGAGCAAGGGGCATTCATGTACACACGTTTATGAGAGCACCATCCTCAACGGAGGCTATTCAATGAAGGCTGGGACGTGGGAGATATGGGGTACAACAAGAACTAGAGCTACAATAATGGAGGGTTACAGCAGATGGTGTTAGATACAAATGATGGGGTCCGCTCAGGTTCTCTTGGGGTGTACCTCTTTAGCCCTCTTAGGTGCATTCGGCCTTACAGAACTTTTTGAGTTCACTCAAATGGATGGCCAATAGAGCATTTCAATAATTGCAGAATTCTAATTCTTCTCTGTGTATGCAATTTTTCATATTAGACATATTCCAACTCAAGGCCGACTGTGGATGCCTCAGTGAAACGAATAAATATCCCCATGCTCTATGATGGCGCGACAGCTACTGAGTCCTTGGCAGGTGCAGACCACTGCGCATGTGCTGTACCCCAATGATCTGACAGGATATGATGCCATAAGTTCTTCACTTTTTTACCTCTTTGTCATTAACCAGGAAGTGGACCTCAGATTTAACAATGATTACGAACTAAAACAAATAAAATAAATAAAAAAAAAAAAAACTTACTTAATGAAGCCAATCTATCGAACAACTTAAGTTGATCTTAAGTTTGGATGATAAACATGTCACTTGACCAAAGCAAAATATTCAGCTCAACTAATAAATAAAGGAACTTTTCACCTTTTCACCTTCACCTGAGTGGAGCTCCCTCACACGTCGTTTTCTCCCCCTGATTTCTCTCTGCCGTTAGTGGTCAGATGTTTACTGTCCTGTAATGTTATCCCTACCACTCACAGTCATCATCTTTCTCAGCTCTGCTGCCTGTTCCACCAGTAAAGACCATCCTCTGGTGGTGCATGCTGTGCACTACATGCAATACATCGTCAATACAGCATCTTCGTATCCATCCTATAGAAAGAGGAGCATCTGTGGTTTTGATTGCAAATCATACCATTGGAATTCCTAGAAACATTACTATGCTGTATTACCATGATACTGCCCAAGCTTAATTCTGATACATCGTAGACTTGGGCTATATCTGTTGTTATTCATAAGTTCTTTAAATTTCACCGGGCTATATGACGGTATTGGCGTGCGATGCTACCCTGATCAGCAAGTTTGCTACATTGTGCAAGCTCTCTTAGCTTTTTCACTCAAATATATAAACAAAAAATAATAAATAAATAAACATCAGAAATATTACTGCACCTGTTTTCTTTATTAAACAGAGAAAATCAACCGTACAACTTCTAAATTCAAGTTTTTTTCCCCATCACCAAAATCAAACTAGCTTAATTGCCTTGTAAACTCACTGTAAAACACACTTCAAACTCAACAGAAACAAAATAAAACTCACCAAAATCATGTCGGTTCACAACAATCACCAACTCTGATTCAGTCCGAGTAAACCCTTAAGTCACCAATTTAGATGTGAAAATATGCTATTTTCCCCGATGGTATCTCTCTGTCCTTGCTACTCCATATCAAGAATGACCTCTGGTGGCATGGGCTGTGCACTACATACAATACATCGTCAATACAGCCTATCCATGGCAGTTTATTAGAAAGAGTAACCTCTTTTTTTAGATGGTATTCAAAATCATACAGACAAGATTTCTAAACACCCCAGTATACTGTTAACACTGCAATACCCCCCCATGCCTAATTCCCATACACAGCATGTGACACATGAATAAACTTGAACAAATTTCCACAACAAGATGAAGTGGGGGCCATGAATGACAACTCAAAGTCAGCAAGAAAACAAACAGTTTCAGGGAGGAAACTCTGTGGTAATTTGTTTTCAAAGATGCTTGAGGAGTCATTCATCATCAGTCACACAGTGTAATCATTCTGTGTGCACAATTACTCAAAATGTTGCCTCCAATTAGAGTTCCTTTGCCAGATTGCTTAATTTTAATTTAAAAAATGACCTGTCTTCCTCCAAGCAGATTGCTGCATAAAAAACCTCCCATTCTCTCACAAAAAAACAAAAAAAAAACAAGAACAACAATGTAAACGTGCGATAATGGAGAAGTTGTCCCTTCAACTCACTTCACTGTAGGATGCCTCTTTCCTCCCACAATTAAGTACTGTTGTTACTGCACAGGTTCATGCATTAAATGAAGAAGGGCACGGCCGGGAGAGAAAAGAAATCAGGCGAGCAATTATCCGCACAGATGTTTTACCAGGGAGTATTAAACAATGGTAATCAAGTGTTGAATCTTTACAAATGCTCTCCCACTTCATTTTTTCAATCCCAAAGCTCAATCTTTTGAAAGTACATGGAATATTATTACCCTTTTGGTTGTTGATGTTGTTGCTGCAATGATTGTACCACGAGGGAATGTTCCCAATGCGTCTGCAATAACATCCGTATGGCTAATAAGAACCTAACATGATCTTATTAGATGTAATGCACTTCACCTCACTGAGAGCACAAATCATGAATGTTGTTATGCGCTGAATTTTGTATGTTGGGTTAATAAAAAACATGAATTAAAAATAGTTGTTAAATAAATAAGTTAAGAGAAAATCTTTCTCCCCTTTCAGAAGAGTTATTTTTCCAGTATGTTTCATGCTGTCCCCGCCTTACTGAAGGTTAATTGACAGCCTGCTGAGAAAGAGAATGCCTAATAAAGGTCAGTCTTGCTTTCTGCAGGATGGTCCTTCCAGATGTTATGGAAAGGTCAGACTCTTACCTTTAAAAGAGGGACTAAGTGGTCAAGATAAAAGAAATAAATTAGATACACAGCTTGAGTGTTTCTGGATAATGGAGCTACCACAAAAACCCCTTGGAAAAGACGGGAGCCGAAGTTAGTGCTTTGACTGTTTTATTCGTCTCCACATACCTTGCTGTGTTACACTTTTGTTAAATCCATCCTAGAAGGAATCCATGCAGAGTCTGCTTTCCATAGAACCCCTTTACATCTTACAATGACATTATTGATGGATCCAGCCTGAAAAGAGGTGACTCTGTGACTCACTCAAACAGTGTTGACTCCTAGTTAGTGATGGAAAAATACAGAAGCTGTCTGACTGACTTGTTTTTTTGTGCAAATGCTGGAACTAGCAAAAATAATTGGTATTCGTTTTCACTTTGCTCACTTGAGGCAACACTACAAGGTGACGTGTGTGCGTACGGACGTCGTGTGTGAAGTCTTTTTACAATCAAATCTGAATAGTAACTGAGTGCTTAGTAGGTCAGGGAGCACTGTCTTTCATCCCCTTCAGTTCTCGAATGTTTCAGCTCCTTTCACAGACCCCTAGTCACCTTGATAGAAGCTTTTCCGCACTTTGTGCTACATTTGTGTGTTCCTCAGTCGTGAGAAACACTTTACCGTCAGAATGTTTCTGCAAGTTTTGTTTTGTTTCTACCGGTGTTACTTTTCTGGTGCATGTTGTACTTTCTCTCTGCACCGCTGTTAGCTGCTAAGCCTCTCACCTGTGTCTTGCAAGCTGTGCGAGCTGTGCTGCCAGAACTATCCGGAGGATATGTGTTCTCAGCAAGAATGTGACTTCCACTTCTCCACAAACACCAAGCTGTTCATGCAGCCTACCTCAGAACCTGGCACACTACAAGTGGTGGCTCATCCCTTTTTGTGAAACCTTCACACTGCAGCTGATTGTGTCTGAAATCTGATTGTTTCCTTCACACCACATACAGTAGCCCTGTCTCAGAGAAATCACATTCATATACAACTGATCTGAAAGAAGAAGTACGTTCAAATGACATTTTCTGATAACATTATGACAAAATGTAATGTGACAAAATGTTCACTGTCAATGTATTTTATTTGTTTCTGCCAAAAAAGACAATCTTGCAATACGCTACCCACTTGTAGTGACTACAGCATCATTTATGTACCATTACCTTTTTTACTGAAATCACAATCTCTCCCTAACCTTAACCAAAGTGCTTTTGTTGCCTCACAGAAAGTAGTCTGGATGTGAAGCCTGGGTTCTGGTGTCACAGCCCTGCACTTTGTATAGTATAGCTGCCATCCACCCAGGCAGACTGACACATAAGGGCTATGTTGCTATATATACATTTACAACATTGCTATATCTGTGAAAGACTGAGTGAATGTGATAAACCTAGGACCGACATTTCAGCATCTCCAACAAGACGAAACACAAACTAGGACAAGGGTTTTCTCAGCATCTGAATTATTAGAGTCATGTAATTATGCAGGTTAATCTCACCTGATAAGTGGTGTAGGGCTGGCAGGACTAGGAAACCTTGGTAGCGCCAAGCTAGTTTTAGAATCAGGCTGAATTTCCAACTGACTGCTTGTCATTATGGGTGTGCCAGATCATCTCATTCCCAATAATACCAGTATAATTTTTAATATTGCGATACTTGCAATATTTCGACTTGTTGACATATTGATGTCATACTGCAACAACAAGCATGGCCGAAAGTGAAGTTATAACCAACTCCACGGTGGTTCCAAAAAGAGGAGCAGCTTCAGTAGTGTGGAATAAACTGTGGGATTCTGAATGTTTTATGAACAGCCCCAGACTTCCTAGACTGTTTAAGCGAGCTACCATTCACAGGGAACTCAGTCAGCAGCTCCTCTGGCAGCAGCACAGCGTCTCTACCTCTCCTCTCTCGCCATGCCCACGGTGTCATCAAGTGATTTTGTCATAGAATTTTGGTAATGTAAATGTACGCGATACCAAGTAATTCATTTTTGTATTTGCGAACTGTTTAAATGTGTAATTTGTGGTAGACTTTATTATGTTGAACTAGTACAGAATCTGAATCTCACTCTGAGTTACTGTTGTTGTTTAGAAACTAAAGTAATACGAGATTCTTATTGAGTTTTTAACTGAATATTTGAAGGCAAACTGTACAACTATATCACTTATTTAGTTGCAATTCTATTTTCTCAAGTTAATAATTATTTTCAAAAATAATTCTTAATTTCATCGAGAACATGGTAATCGCAAAAATATTCCATATTACATATTATATTAGGGCCGTATGAGAAGGGTGCAGAATTTTAAATCTAGGCAAAGAAGTCTGGGCACGGAATGATGTTTCAGACATGATTTACACAAACAACACTTGCTATCAGTTGGTTAAAGGAGATACTCAACAAGGTTCTGACATTCTAGCTGTTATGAACACATGTTGTTTTGTGCAATTAGCTCCCTTAGATTAACTGGCTGATAGCTGGGGGACTAAAGCCGGGCAGACACTGTCAGGATTAAGCCCTATTTTGGCCCGTAATTGGTTGCCCCTCACTAATTTTAGAATAAGGCTCAATTCCAGCCAGATTGCTTGTCATTTGAGGTGCAGTATGAGGAGGGTCATCATGCTTGATTAATTGCCTGATGATTGACAATCTGCCTCAAAGATCAGCTGGATTTCTGGCAAGTCCAAATTTCTGGTCAGCCGTCTTTGGTTTGAGCAGTTCTATGGTGCGATTTCACTTATGGCTGATGTCAAAAGATTTAGAATCAACTGTAGCTAACTTGTTAATAATATTGAAGTTGTATGGGAGGTTGTTAGGGAGGAGACAGATCTACATGGATCCTAATCACTGGGAGCAAACAATCACACTCTGCCACAGTCACAAGGGATGAGAATCATTATGATTTTATCAGGAGTTCTTATCTGTTCGATGCTTTGTTAAAACTCTGATCTGTTCTTTTTTGTTATTATTAAAAAAAATGAAGTAATTCAGGGCAGGATTAGAATTTGTTTCAATTCTAAATTGGCGAAAACAGTGTAATAGCAGCAACAGCAATGTTTACATCATTATGTCATCTCAAGAATATCTCCCAGGAAACTACAATCTGAATCAAATTAATTCATGGCTTTTTCCTCATGAAGGTTTTATTGTGCTTACAGTAATAAAAATGGTTGTTTTTACCTTGAGTAAAACCTTTCACTTGACCTGGGTCCATTCTGTCTCTGCTGAGCTGTCCACTGTGTGTGTGTGTGTATATCTGTAATTATGTGTGTATGTGTGAGAGAGCAGTGACAAGTTGTGTTAGCAGAAAGCAGTGCAATTAAACAGATACAGATGTCCCATTCTGGTTTACCTCATGCGACAGATTGACACATGATATATATATATATATATATATATATATCAGCATATCCAGAGAGACAAAACACGAACCCGGACAAGGGTTTGCTCAACATCCAAATTATTCACAGAATCATGCAAGGACACCTGTTATTAGAAACCACGTACATACAGCTGCTATTGCTCTTATTTTCACCTGCTACATGAAGAATACAGTGGAAAATTAAAAGCAAAACTTTGAATCATGATTCAGCTACTTGTCCAACTTGGAGATGAGAATGTTATACAGGAAATATGTTACAAGTGCTAAGAAAAACCAAAAGTGATGAGTTAGTCGTTCCATATTTTAAATCACAATTGCTTAAATATCTCATCTTCCTGCGTTTCTTCATTTCCTTGTCTAACCCCCAGGTGTCCTGCAGTCCTCTCCTCTGCTATTTAAAACCTCACTTAAAATCTTCCGACACAGTCAACCTATTCCAGCCACCCTGGAGTCAAAAATGAGGTTGGAGCAAATGTTTTTCTTCATAATCCGGCTGCTTCCAACAAATGGCTCTCAAAATTCATGCTAACCTCATTACCACCTATCATAAGCATCCAATTTCCTGTCCTCTCTGGAGAGTGCAAATCTCTTGGGTTTCTCTCACGGCTCCAGTTCTCCAGACGCTGCAGATGAGTTCTCACCGACAACCAGAGACTCTTTCATGTGCGCGTTGTGTGCATATGTGAGTATCCTTCTTCCAATAAATCTTTTGATTGCCTTACTTTGTTCCACACTGATGGGGAAGCACTTTATCATTGGATTTGCATTTGCAGATTAGGTCTCCACTGAAAAAGCCAGGATTTGTCCTAGATCCCGCCTCATTTTTATTCTAATGTGTTGCAGGCAGTAATTTCTGAAGACTTGAAGAAAGTCTTGCAGTGACGACAGAAGATCTCCATCCATCAGCAGGCGGTGGTAAATGTTTTATTAGAGAAATGCCAGGCCTAAACTTCCATTGTGTTTGATGTTTCTGCTCTGTGTATGTGTGGCCAGGTTTCAAACCATTTAATCTGACAGCTGCATGCCACAGCTGTTACACACTACATCTTATCACTTTATTGTTTGTGCATGGGTAGAGGGTATTATCAATAAGAAAGGGAATGCCAAGATAAAATCCTACTGCAGTGAAAGGTTTTCATGGTTCTGTACTGATGTGGGTGCACTTCCTGGCATAGAATCAATCCAACCCAGGAAATGTGGAATTAACATTCAGACAAATTCTTAGCACTTGCAACACAGCATGATCTCAAAGGCAAAGTATTGTAGAAATTTAAATCTACACAGGAAACTGCAGAATAGTACCAGCATGAAATATATGTCACTGGGGATTATGAAGTTTAGGCGGAGAATTATGTTTTAGACATGATTTACACAAACACTACTTGCTATCAGTTGGTCGAATACGATACTCAACTGGGTTTTGAAACTCTGTTATGAACACATGTTGTTTTGTGTAATTAGCTCTTTTAGATTAATTGGCTGATATCTTGGGGACTAACGCCGGGCAGATACTGTACGAATTAAGCCCTATTTTGGCCCTGGATTGGTAGCCCCCAGCTAATTTTAGAATAAGGCTCAATTTCAGCCAGATTGCTTGTCATTTGAGGTGCAGTATGAGGAGGGTCATCATGCTTGATTAATTGCCTGATGATTGACAATCTGCCTCAAATATCGGCTTGATTTTTGGCATGTCCGAGTTTCTGGTTAGCTGTCTTCAGTTTGAGGAGTTCTATGATGCGATTTCACTTATGGCTGATGTCAAAAGATCTATAATTAACTGTAGTGAGATTGTTTTAATAATATTGGAGACTATTTTACATGTTCATGTGAGTTAACACAAAGTACAAGATCAATAATACCAACATCAAGGAGGAGACAGATCTACATGGATCCTAACCGCTGGGAGCAAACAAATCACACTCTGCCGCAGTCACAAGTGATGGGTATTGTTAGGATTTTATCAAGAGTTCGTATCTGTTTGGTGCTTTATTGACACTCTTCTCTGTTATTTTTTATTCCTAAAAATATATTATTTTGAAACTGATAATAAGAAGAAATAATTCAGATCAGAATTAGAAGTTGTTTATATTCTAAATTTGCCAAAATATTGTGAGAGCAGCAACAGCAATTTTTAAGACACTATGTCAACTCAATAATATCTACCTGAAAACTAAAATTGGAACAAAATCCATTCATGGCTTTTTCCTCACAGAGGTTTTATTGCGCTTACAGTAACAAAAATAGTTGTTGTTACCTTGAGTAAAACCTTAAACTTCACCTGGGTCCATTCTCTGTCTGCTTTACTGTCCCCTGTATGTGTGTGTATACTTGTACATGCTACACAGTGAGGACCAAAACAGGTATTTTAGCGACAGAGTAAGGACATTTTGGCCAGTCCTCCCTTTCTCAAAGGCCTATTTGAGGGTTAAGACTTGGTTTCAGGGTTTAGGTTAGAATAAGGTTTAGGTTAGGGTTAGGCATTTAGTTATGATGGTTAAGGTTAGGGTAAGGGACTAGGGAATGCATTATGTCAATGAGGGTCCTCAAAGAGATAGAAGTACAAGAATGTGTGTGTGTGTGTAACAACATAGAGAGCAGAGGAGAAAAAGACTGAGAAACTCTCGCAACTATAAATGTTGACGATGTTGAATGATGTGTATTTATGCTGTTTGGTCCGAGCCCTGCTGGTAGTCTGCAGAACCAAATAGTTTTGAGTCTGTTTATAACTGAAAACCCTGTGTGAGAGTCTGGCATGTGTTATGGGACCTGTGGTTCAAATACAAAGTTGAATCAGCACTGCTTAGTTTAACTGTTTGACTGCAAATCATGAGCAGTGACTGACAGGATTGACAGCTGTTAAAGACTCCTCAGCTCTGATGGGGGTGCATTCTTGCAAACATCATTAAAAGCGCGACAAGGAGGTATGATTATTTGTCTTGTGTACTTCTGTGTGGACATAGCGTTTTAGCAAACATGACAAAAGGTATTTTTTGTAAAATATATCATCTGTAGCTCTAATACAGATTCTACTTTCTACCTACATCAAAAAGAAGATATTAATTTTTTGGATTATGAGGAAACAGCCCAGTGTCTAGACGCTACTCTAATTTATCTTGTAACGTTTTTTGTTACTTCCCATGAGTTGTTTTTACTTGTTGACTTTGTTCTGAAGTTTCTCCGTAACAAAAGATACATTGCTGAACTATTATAAAATACCAGCAAAGGTTCAAATACAGTGTTTTATACCCCGTGATATGGTGCATGATCTTGTTGTTTTTGATGGGAAAGAGAGTAGATTAAATATTAAGAAGTTGAGAGCACTGTAGAATGTCCTTAATTATGCCAGCTGCCTTCTGTCTGATCTCTGGGTATTTCCTCTTTTGGCTCCTGCTAAAGGCAAGGCAATTTACATTACATAGCATCATTTGTACACAATGCTAATTCAAGGTGCTTTACATATTGCATAAAAGGAATAAAGCTGAGCAGGATCATAAAAAGGTAAAACCAAGTCTAAACAACGGTCTGGACTGTAGACATGGATGGTGATTGGGTGAGTCGTCCAACCAGCTTCATGCTACAGTTATGCCCAGTAAGTTGTTTTGCTCCGCTGCTGACTTCCTGTGATCCTCTGATCAGATTCACCTCCACATTGTTTTCCATTGTCCAGCACCACCACTGAAACTGGTCGACGCTTATTAGCCATGCAGCCCTGACCTTTGGTATCCAATCTGACAGGCTGAGCATGCCATGGCAACCCAGTGCTTATTATAAAAGGCAAGTTTGCATTCTTAAAACACCCTGCAAGCTTCGACTGGCTGAAAGATTGTTTACACTTCATTTCCCGACCGGCTGAGCCGCCAACTTGTTAAATGGTGCAGTGCCACATCGCCTGTGATCTCTAATGGGTCATTACACTTTTTAAAAAGCCGGCCTCATTATTTAAACTTAGTGGTGACCAATTTTGATGGAGAAATGTGATAATTAAATTTGGCCTTAACCAAGTGAATGAGTCATTTTTGAGGAACAAAATATGTAGTTCCCAGTTTAATTTATATCCTGTAAAATTTGTGGCTATGCATGTTGACACAAAAATGCAAGTATGGAGACTGATGTCTACTTATTAATGTCAAGCACAATCACCACAAAAGAATGGTAATATAGTACATTTCTGCTAACAGATTAACACCTTAGATTTGCAGGTTATCATGGAGCAGATAGCCTTACATTTCAACAACGGTTAAAGTGTGGTTAGGTTTAGGCACAAAAACTTTGGCTGTGGTTAGGACAAGATAATGTTTTGGCTTAAAATATCTGCCTTTGGGGGCTTAATCCTCCTAGGAAAGCAGCAATGTCTGGGTAAAAAAACAACTGCCGTTTGTGGCACTATCTCAACTGGAGAACCAGTGACGAGTTGCTAAAACACACATTTGGTGCCTATGAAGGCGCTAGAAACTAGGGGTGGGCGATATGGCCCTAAAGTAATATCTCAATATTTCAGGGTACATTTTGACGATATGACAAATTAGCAAAAAAAATAAATAAATAACATATTCAAATAAACAGGCGATTTCCTTCTCTTTTGGCAAAATCCTAAATGATTGAGTTGTTTTTTTTCCCACCTGGACCTTTATGCTCTGCCATTTCTCCTCTAATCATCACGCTGTAACCTGTGACAGGCTGTTATGATACCACATACACTTTCTCATATATGGAGTTTTCTGTCGAGCCGCGAGTGTCACGTAGGTTTACATTATCAAAGGTTGCTGCTGCCGGAGGAGCCGCTGAATGAGTTCTCTGTGAGCAGTAAGTGGCTAAAAGAGTCTGAGAGGGTTGTTCATAAAACAATTAGGATGCCCAGGCCTAACGCTAGCATTTATTCTATACTACTGAAGGTGCTTTTCTTTTTGGAAGCACTTTGGAGTCGGTGATAATTTCCCTTACAGCTCTATTTGTTGCTGTGGGTAACAGTATGACGTCAGTAAGTTGAAATATCACGTGAATCATGGTATGAATTTTTCATATAATATTAAACATGACACCAGTATTATTATGAATGAGATGATAAGGAACCAAACCAACGACTCGAAAAACAACAACCACTTTTGTTGTGTTGGTCTCAAACATTGATATGTTGCTTGGCATCCCCCTGCACCTCTAGATGACAAAGTCAGCTCATACATATGTCACCTTAGAAGCAACAATATGATACATATTAATAAAGTATAATTTAAAATAATAATAAAGGTGCAAATGACACATTTTCCTTGTTTGAGAAAATGTCAAATGCCAATACTTTCTTTTGGCAAATGGGCTGTAATGTCTGTGGTTTGTTGAGCACAGCTTATTCCTGATAAGTTTTACTTCATGATTTATTATACATACTCTAATATAGCAAAGGTGAAAGCTACATGACAGTTTTTATTGTTGTATCTTGTAAATTGTTTCAAGCTTTTGAATTATTTTTTTTCTGAGGTATTTTCTATTTGTCATCATGGTCATCATCATAAAGACACATTACAAGAGCAGGTTATATCCGGACGAAATAGATTAAATGAAGGTTTTCAAACGCTTTTATTCATTTGCTGCCACTAGCATATGGAGTTTGTGTTGATAAATGGCTTGTTTTATCCGCAGGTTGAAGCGCCTCTCTATGCTTCTTTTGAAATTCAGTTAATTGTAAATAAGGACTTTTCACACAACCTTGCATGCACAACCTTGTTCCGATGCTCTCCCTCTCTGTGAAAACCAAAGGAAAACTATCAAAACTGAAAACCCAATTATGCTTCAGTGTGTTTCACCCACACGTGTTTGCATCAGCAACATCTGAAGATTAAGAGGAGCAGAAGAAAGGTGAGCAGAAAATCCTTCACACCAACGACAGGGAAGGAGATGAGCAGAGATGTGATTCAAACAATTGGCTGCAATTTTGCTTCCTTTGCTTCTTAAAAGAAAGCATGATGTTGAAAAGATACCAACTGTTTTCAAGATGATTACATCTCCATATATTATGGGAAAATGGGCTTTTGCTGTGATTCTTGACTTTAAGTGATTGCTATGTTAAACATTATCTGTCATGGTAGAAGTCATTTTCAAATTCAGAAAAGTGGCAATGCTTCTTAATGGCGTGCCAACACTTGATGAAGTGAGTAGTGAAGGAATATAATCTTGATGGAATCTGAATAGTCATTTCTCTAAATATCAGACATCAGCATTCAGCAGCATAATAAAGTCCTCGTATTTCAATGCTAAGGAGCAGCTCACAGTCAGTGCATTAACCTCTGTGCATAAAGCCTCGGTGATGGGCTTACAATTAGTTTTATGAACTTGTCTGTCTTCTGTAGAATAATTTATTACTTGATTTATGTGTCAGAGTTGGTATGAGATGAAAAAGTAAAGTGGGGAGAAATGCAAGTGTGAGAAGGTGCATAATCCTTTTAGCAAGTGTGTGGAGTATAGGAGCCTGTAGCAGAGTGCATGTTGGGCAACTCCTCCAGACTGCTTCTCCAGCAGAGCTGGAAGTTTCCCGTTGATGCCAGCTTCAGCATAAGCAGAGGAGCCTAATTCACAAAATGTGCTCAGAGGCTTAGGGCTCATGGTGGGAAGCCTGCCGTGCCTCTTTGGAACCACTGAAAGCCTAAGTGTGCTGCAGAGGCCTGAAGTGGCTGTTATTCAACGCAGACTTCCTACTGCCAGTGACGTCGGCCAAAAAGAACAGAACTGCAGGCTCAGTTGGTGCATGGGACTTTGCAGATTCCTGTTGACTATTGTGAGAATGGTTTAGTATTCAGACTGCTGGAAAAACACTTGCATACTCTTTTTTTTTTTCCCCAAAATGTTCAAAAAGTGAACACTTATAATGCAAATATATTTTCTACGCATACAAGGCAGATAAGCCACTGCACTGCACAGTGGGATGTGATGTCATGTCATGCTGCATTGAGACTGTGCAGTACACTTCACTGCAGATTTTACATGTTCAGTGAAAACCAACAGAGGTAGCATGTTGAGGAAAATGTGCTGCTTTACAACAGCTGTAGTTGCTGTCATTACATATGTCTCTTGTGTTCTAGGGATGGGGGAGATAATAGATTGTTTGATACATCACGATGCAGATAGCATCTTTTCACAAATGTCAACAAGCAGTTATCTAAATGTTTGCAACAAGATGTTGACGGATTGAAAGAGGTGGAACTCAACCATGACGGCAACCCGGTCACACTCTGAAGTAATTGAAATCCAGCTCTTGGGCTGAGACTCGCAGTGTCAGACACCAACGATAAAAGCTATCCTTTAACGTCAGCATGATATGCGCCTGGTCGCCTGGTTACTACTGTCGCACCTGGTGGTGTCAGGGGGAAACGCTGCGGAGTAGCAATGAAAGTTAAGGCGGCAAAATTTGGAGGCAAAAACTAGTATAAGGAAGTATTTTGGCTTCTATGAAGTTGAATGGAAAAGGGACCTGAACAAGAGCCACACTGTATGCAGGTTCATTCATCGGTTTATTTAATGAAGCTTCCCGTTTGTTCATGCAGGACACGGAAGTCATACGCCCCAGCTATAACCAGCTGGCAGCTGATTGCATCATTGCTTCTAATCAGTCACACACCAATCACAGCCCATTCTCACAACAAGGCGGTCCATTTAAATATGGCCTCCTCCTCACTGATACCTGCTACAATAATGCTGCCATACACCACTGCTGCTGCTGCTGCTGGCAAAGCTTTGCCTCCTCTGCCCCAGCCTCCACCTTTCTAATTCAGAGTCCTAACATGGCTTAAAGGTTAAAAGGGTATTTTATGTCTTGCTTTGGGCCCACTCTTGTACACCCCGGGGGGGTTTCTACATTGCGCTCCCTGTATTGGTTTAGCATGCTGCTTGTCTGATCCAGGGAGCATCTTAAGAGCAGAGCTATCAGCGCCATGTATAGCTGTATAGGAGTGTTCCTGACTGAAATTATAACTACATCATTACAAATACAGTATGCTATGTTTTAAATAGGGATGCATGACATTGGATTTTTTGCTTATATCTGATATGCTGATATGTAACAACTCATTTGACTAATAACCGATATCAATAAATCCACTTTTTTGCCTACCTAATTATATCTTTAATTTGATCACCAAGTCTCTTCTGTAGTGGAATTAACATCATATCATGCATGTATACTCTTATCGTGATGGCCCACCAGCAAATAAAGATATTAAATTCAATACTTTTCAATGTATGTAATGTGCTGATATTGGATGATACTGATGATGCACCGATTTTATCAACGTGTTGGTCAATTCTGATATTTCATTTTAAAGCCAATATCGCCCAATACCAATGACGTGCCAATATTATCGTGCATCCCCAGTTTTCAAGGTAGCAAATGGTCACACAGAGAGAAAAATAAATCATGTATAGAAATAAAAAATTTGGAGGCATCGATAATTATTTTGTAATCAAATCATTGCCCTCCAAATCGCAATCGAATCCACTTACGAGGCACCTGCAGATTCCCAACCCTATCTTGTTCCCCTAGAAATACAATCTCTCTCAGCATTTTATAAAAGTAGAGTACAGACTGTATAGATAGACTACATAAAGAGAAAGTGCTGACAGCTGCTGATTCTGAGGAAGTAATTAAATGGTAATCAGTACATATTTCTCAGTATATGTTTGGTTTTTTTAGCAGCTAAGCTTACAGGTGTCACTCTTTAAGACTGACGGGAGCGATCCATTTGCATATCCACTTTTAAATGCCGGTAGAATTGCAACCACATAAGACAGAGCAATAATTCTTTTTGCATATAAAATCGAGGGAATTGCACTAACATATCATGCATTCATCGTATCCCAAAGCGCTGTTGCCTTGCTCTAATGGGTTTGTATAAATCCAGTAAAAAGCACACACAACTAAAGCATTATCCAGACCGTGGATATTCGCAGTACTTCCTACGCTGAAATAAGCATCATCACGTTGTGAGCATGGACTGACTCTTGCACGTACTTAGAGAAATATGTGTAAAAAAAAAAAAAAAAGATTTTCATTTTTTGTAGTTACTTGCCCTTTTTAGCATTTTATTTTTTATAAGTATGGACATATGTCCATACATAATATTAGGGTTAGGGTTAAAAATTTTGGATAGGAGGGTTGTATTGATGGATAGCATATTAAACTACTCCAAAAATGGCACTACAGCATGGTAAATATGCAAAGATATGCTCTGGTGGACTCATATTGGGTATCCTGCTGTGATACTAATGTGGTACATTCATATGTGCATGCATGTTAGCTGTCACACAGGTGCATATTCAGTTATAGATATAGTTATCACTTCTAAATTTGTTATCCATCGTGTGAGAAAATGTACATGTGGCGTGAAAACATGTGAATCATGTTAAATGGTTTTGCACAGCGCCTTTCGAGTCTTGTCAAAGCACTTTTACACTACATGCCACATTCAGCCATTCACACACACATTCATTCACTGGTGGCCGAAGCTACCATACCAGGTGCCATCTGGTGCACAGCCATCAGAGGCAATTTGGGGTTCAATATTTTGCCCAAGGACACTTCCACATGTGGAGTGGAGGAGCCGGGGATCGAACCATCAAGCTTCCAATTAGTTGACGACTCACTCTACCTCCTGAGCCACAGAGAGTTAGCAGCATCGGCCTTTATTCTTTGCGTTTCTTCCTCCATCAGCAGTGATGTGGTGGTTCACTTTTACACTGTGATCTGTAGCCTATAGTTGGGCTTTAGCTTCTAACTATCTTTGTCTTTTTGACCTGTTGTTGCTGCTGAGTCAGTTTGACATCCTGGATGTCTGTAGACCCCTCTGTCTGCCTCCCTCTGGAATCACTGGTTCATTTTTCCAAAAAAATGATAATATTTCTTCAGGGAGTGCAGTTAGTTACCGTGAGGGCTCCATGCTTACTCAAACAGCTTGGATCACAAAGGGGTGTGGCTTTACAAAGGGTCAAGTGAAACTTGAAACCATTTTGTTAATGGATGCGTAAAAAGTCTCCCCTTAAAAATAACTAAAATAAAGGCGAGATTCTCCATCCAGTTGCATTTTTTTTTCAATATCATAGCAAAAATACAGTATGATAACCGTCAACTTTTACATCGAGGTATACCTTAAATCCTATGTGTGATACATCAGCATTTGAAATAAGTTTTCACAGAAACATCATCTTTCAGTTTCTAGAACTTGTGGCACTGTGTGCATGTTCTAGCAGATCTTTAGCTGCACCCATGTGTGTTACAGATACTGATTATCTATGCAGCGGGCCGCTTTACAACATGAGATAACTTACAGTAAAGGATTCACGAGAATCAATACTGTTTTGGAACTCCCTGCTGCACCCAGATAGAGCAGTGATGAGGGAGCACCTTTGTAACTCCTGGTGAGAGAAAACAAACCAGCATGTTGGATTTTATAAAGCTGGAGGGTAGTATGGGCTTACTGCTGCAACCCTTCAGGGTAGGAAGTCGGAAGCTTTAGGAAGCTGCTACGACTGTAAGACTTCAATACAACACAAACACTAATGTTGTCTTATCACCCTGCAACTGTAAAGATTATATGATTATATATTTCATTTTAAGTCATATTGAAGTTGCAGGAAATGATCAGTTTTGAATTTAATTTCCAAATATATGAGTTGGGAGTTTTATGTAGGAGTTGTTGGAAAACGACACAACAGAGAGAGCAAATGGCACAGATGTCCACAGTCCTCTCTGCTTTGCTATTGTTTTTGGTTATTGTTATATATTACATGCCTTTACCAAGTGAGCCATTGGCAATCTTACTTCAAACAAAATACTGTAATTCTCTCATTGTTTTGTTTTCAGTTTTACTGGCCTCCCATCTGCTATGTTTTTCCACTTCAGTTCTCTGAGAGAGAGATCTGGACGGCCGCCACGTGGTCAGCCATTTCCATTCACCTTCACCGGTTTCTACCATCTGAATGCTACAGCTGCTACTTTCTTTCTGGGAGCTAGTGCTAGGTGCAAATCAGCAGCAATTTACCTTCACAGCCGACTCCCTGCAGGACTCTGCAGGTTCCCCCCATTTCCTCCGTTCAGGGTGATGTCTCTCAATTTTCAATTAGCCCAACATCTGGCTACACTCAGAGATGAAGCCTCCAGTCTAAACTTCCAAATACTTATGCAAACATGTTTAGGAGGAGAAGTGAAGTCTCTCTAATTGAAACACTCTGGGAGGATAGTACTTTCAATACAGATGAAGCTACTTTTTCCACCACAGTGTGGGTGAACTACATGTATAATATGTATCAGATGCTGCAGCTTTTTACGGATAGGGATGCAAAATTCTGGAAATACTCAAAGTGGGAACTTTCTGTTCACAGGAATTTATGAGAAGTAACAGCAAAACATTTGCAATATAGTGGATATTTGCTTGTGTTGTATTTCCTATGCCATATACAAATTGAAACAAATCTTTAACCATATCAGAAGTAGACATAATCCATTAATTTTTAACAGATGGGGGAATCTATACCTGTTAAATGACCTCAAACTTTTAAGTGGCATTACAGTACGAGTATTAGTGTATTGTGGTATGTGTACTTTAGTATATGTATTGTTGTATGTGCCTTCGATGTTTATTGTATATTGTGGTTGTATGATGTTTTAAACTGTATATTTTTAATAACATTTTAGGCCTACATTTAAAAGCGTAACTAGGGACAAGAGTTGAAAATTAGCAATAGCTATAAACTCTCTTTGCAACACATCAGTCCTTATGTATTGGAACCAGGTCAAATTGCATCGTCTCTATCAAATAAAAAGAAAATAAATAGAGGTAAATTAAAAATTTGAGCTAACAATGTTGGCAGCGTACAAGCTTGGGGTTTAAACTGAACAACTCATTTATAAAATAAATGCTTTATAACAGTGGTTCGCAGCTGGTCCAACCACAGGATCCAGATTTGTCCACAGTCATTGGTTCAAGATCCACACAGTTTAAAATAGTCAGCGTAGTACTTGCGTTTGGCCACGTAGTCGAGCTAGTTAAGTAGCTCTCCGTTAGTCACTCACTCTAAAACAGGAAAAGACCCTTCAAAATAAAAGCTAAATGCCGGAAATTCACTATACTTCAAGATAAATTGTGTTTTTTCTTACAACTTCAACACATTTAAGAGTCACTTGCAGTCCATTCAGAATGGACCCGTGGCCCACTTTTGGACACTGGCCCACCAGTTGAGAACCACTGCTTTATAATAAAGACTATACTAGAAATAGATTCATCAAACCAGCTGGTAACTGTGAGCTAGCAAAATGTGTTAACAAGTTATAAAATGTGTACTTTGCTTTAGTCTACTATTTGTTGGCTGACTGAAATTTCCTTGAAAAAATACAAAATATATTCATTATCATATCATCAAAACCTACATGAAAGCATGCAGTCCTTTGGCTCAGACAGTGCAGTAGTTATGGTCGCACATGTGATAAGAGAATACACTCTGCATGCATATCTGTACATGTGATGGAAGAATTCACTCTGAACATAAGTCAGGTTTCCATCCGAATATCTCGAAATTTTTGAGCGAATTTAGTGAAAATGCGCAAAAAGAAAATGCGACTTTATGGCCGTTTCCATTTGTTATTATTTTGCAATTATTGAGAGGAGAGTGCGCCATGAGATGACGTCATCAGAGAGCGTCTCTCTGCCACAAAACAAACAACACACTCGGCTGACAGTCAACAACTGATCATGGACAGATTCCTGATCGGCCTGTCGGCGTTTGGAAGAACTCTGGTCACTTTATCGTCCGGCGCCATTTTTTTGTGACCACAACGTATACGTGTGACGTGATATCCGGTCCAGTCATCGTTTATCCGCAAAACCTGTTTCCATAGCAAAAAGTCGTACTTTCCTTTTATCGATACGCAGACAAATCCACCCCCTCCAAGCATAAAAACTGTTCTGCGAATTTTCGGCCTTTTTTCGAATTTCTAGCTTTTCCATTAATGTTTATTTTCCCTATTTTTGAAAATTCGAATAAGAATAGGTGGATGGAAACCCTATTAGTGTTACAGGTACATGCTCATACATCTGTTGTTAGACTAAGTATGGATTTTTTTATGTTTACTTCCCAAAAAAGTTAACTATTTAAAGGCATGACTTTTATATTGGAATCTGAAAAAAAACTTCCCGATATTTCCTGAGCTTCACCTTTCAGAAATGCTCCAACCCTTTTCATGGCTGCATGGATTTCAGTGTTTTAAGGCTGTTTTGGTTGACTAAATATTTAACATTTTTAAGCCTACATTCGCTGGCGCATGGATGTGTGTTCAGTTAAATGTGTGTTGAATGTATGCAGGTGGGTATACTCCATCTGTGGATGTTGTCTTATTAACTGCAGTCCATGCTTGAAGTTGGATTGTTTGTTCGGCAGCAGTTGCAGAGAAGAAATGTGAGAATGCAAAATAACAAGCATGAAGCCTCTTCATATGAGCAGTCCGCCCCTGACTGAGTCACAGCGGTACGTTGATTTGTGTTTGGCAGCAGAAATGTGCATTAGAACAAAACCAGCAAGGACTACAGAACTCCAGGAAAACTGAGCAGGGAAGGACAAGGACTGTCAAATGTAGAGTCACTGTTAGGGGAAAAAAATATCCATCTTAGCCTGGCTTTTTACTACACTTCCAAAGCCAAAGTAACTATTTGAATTTTTAGGAATAAGAAATTATAAGCCACATATTTAAAAATGTATTTCAAATGGAATGATTAAGTGGTAAGATGGGATGTATAAGGTGTTTGGTTCCTCTCCTCCACCAAGTCCTTCAAACGAATCCACAAATATGTCACTGCATCTAAAAGATGACCACTTACAACGTTTTTGAACATCCAATTCCTTCTTCCTTTGCTCGTGACAGACAAATCTCACACAGCTGCTAGAATGTGTCAATTAAATGTAAAACACAGGTGGTGTTAGGGACTTTAAAGACATGACAAACATTGTCATTTTTCTTGAGATGACAGCGTCATGAAGTGAAGGAAAGGAAGAAGGGATGACATGAGTTTGGCAAGGCAGGTGTTTTGTAGGGTCCTGTTTCAAAAGGGCTTTCTTTCCCACACAAGGTTCCCAAAGAAAGACCTTGAAGCTTCTTAAAACTTTTCCTTTAGCTCTAGAAAAGCTGGTGAGATGGTGACAGCTTGCAGGTGACAAAGGGAAAAAAGAGGATGAAAAGGGTAAATGGAGTCCAGTATCTAAAGAACTGGACCACCGCACCCACTGTGGGTAGACATTAAGGGAGCTCTCTCTGATATTCAGAGTATTAATGAAACAGCAAACATCTGTTCTCATGTGTGTATCTCACTGGCTAGCTAATTGCCGCTGCTTTGCACTGCGCTCGTAGAGCGGTTAACACTGGTTATCTGAGCAGCATCATCATGGAAGTGTTGCATCCACCTCTGGGCCCCTCCCCATTAACACCATTAGCTCCATCAGCACTGACACCATGTTTAGCACTGTTTGCGTTATTAGCATCATTAGCTGCTAAGCAACAGAGATGTATAAAGTACCAGAGACCCAGACTTGAGTAAAAGTACAGATACTCTACCAAAAGAAGTCTTCTTCAAGCACCACACTCAAGTAGAAGTATTAAAGTATTCAATATTTTTAATACTTATACAATACTTTTCCATACTTTTACAGCCTTTTAGTACTTAAGTATGGTAGTGAAGTAGTCCTACTTCGTCACTTTACATCTCTGCTAGGCAACCTTCATTTTGAGAGCCATGTGCAGACAACATCTGCGTCAAAGATATGCTCTGAAAATTTTGTAGAGCTTTTAAAGACACGGATCATGAACTGCAAGCTCCTGGTTTGAATCTGGACCTTTAATGGATCTTTCTCTCCCTTGTTTTCCATCAAATCTCCCTTTCTATTAAAAATAATTGTGTGGTTGGAAAAATCTAACCAATCAAATTGACACATTTGTAAGAAAAAATTATTTTCTCTTGTGAAGATGCAAATCCTTTAGTAATTGTTTACCTGAAAAACTAATAAAGAGTTATTACTCGTTTAGATAGATGACAATTTAAAAACTGCATAGCCTATTGATTGATTGGAAGCAGAGTTTAGGGGTAGGAGAGGAGAAGCAGAACTAAGCAGACCTCAAAGCCTCTTGAAAAATCCATAAGCTCAGCAGCTCTGTGTGCTGTATGATACTGTACTTTGGAGTTTATGGCGTCAATCCCAGGTCATAGCAATGTTTTCAGCATTCGCCAGGCTGTATTTTGTTTTTATTGCTCTACCCATATTCTCTTTAACAGCATGAGCATTTTTTAAATTCAGGATCAGAGGACTGGCCCGGGCTCTGTTTGGATTCGCTGTCCATAATCAATGCACTGAACCAGGCACGTGCACAGATACACCCCAGGTGGTGCTCAAGCAGATGCCCTTTTGGGCTCTGAACAGAAAAAATGCCTTTTTTGCAAGCAGTTTTTTCTTTCAATTTTTATACTTCAGCTTTTAAATTTCGTCCATGGCATCATGCTCAATTGAAAGTGTGTTGTATGCCTGACAACTGCATTTGAGTCAAGCCCTTACCCCTCCCTCTTCAACCTCCCTTTTCACAGCCACCACAGTTAATGGACACAAGTCAAGCCCCTGCCGGTCCCTTTTCATAGTAGAGCACAATCCACTGCAGAGCAGAGTACATGTCTCCATGACCTGCCTTCACGGACAGCCAGGTATCAATCAGAGGCGATTTCTCTAAGACTGCAAGGGAAGCTCAGCTTCCCCTAAAATGTCAAAAATTGAATGGTCAAATGTGTACGGTTGTGTTAACATTTCATTGACTACAAATGCGTTAGAACACGTTCATCTCGAAGATGAGTTCGTTCAGAATCAGCTACTTATCGATGTGTTTTAACTTCTCATACATTCCCGTAGCGCCGTTTTCTTATACAGTCTATGGTCAATGCATTTGCCCGTAGAAGCTGAGCGTCCATGCACTTCAATGGGACTGCATGGAACAGTTTTTTTCATTGCCTCGAAACTCGACAGTCATTGGATATATGCAATGATTTTGTCCCGCCCCTGGACGCTCAGCGTCTCTGGGGGTGAATGGAGCTGTGGGCGGGCCTCGGCCAGGCTGGACGCTGAGTTTCCGCATGATGATTGGAGGATCAGTCGAAAAGCTGAATCCCATTTTGATTGACAGCTATTTTGAGATATACACCGTCACTTGACAGCTCAGCTCAGTCCCATCGCGGATTTTGCAAGTGGAGTCTTCTGACAGAACAGAGTGCCGTTCATGTGTTTAAACCCATCTGAAAATCTTTGAGGTGTGTTTTGCTGTGGTTCTATGACATGAGTGTGGTTGAAAAACGGCTTCAATTAAATGTTCCTTTTATGAGTTACTGCCTTGCTAAAATATGACAAATTTTATGATGTAAATTTAAAGTGAGCTTCCCCTGTTTGATAGACCAGCAGCCGCCACTGGTATCAATAGTTCTTGCCCTTGCCAGCCTAATTTAGGCAATAGTGCTTGGCTTAAGAATGAGTAAGCTAGTCCGACATAAAATCACACCATCTTCCTCTAACTCTTTGGCAGATTCAGGTTCAACAGTTGCCCAGTATGAGCGGAGTGAGACGCTGAGGTGCTTTTTCCACTTCCATGTGTCTTTCTAAACCAAAACTCTATTTGAAATAATGTTTACATTTCCTACATCACAGCTTTGATAATTTATTTAAACAAATCTAAAATGGGGTTTGGTAGAGGACCAACATGTGCAAAAGAGTGCAGAGGAGGAGAGGAGGAGCACGGAGCTGCAGACACTGCATTTGTCTGCTTTCTGGAATTCTTTAAGAATATTTAAAGCTTATTTAGAGAATAATTACGAGAACTAGTACGTGACTATTTAGAAGAAGAAAGAAGAAGAGAAGTACATGAGAGGAGGAGAACAAAGGAGAGCAGTGGAGAATAAAGTGAGGAGAGCAGAGTAGGATGCCTGACTGTTGCAACTGAACATAGACCTACTGTGTAGTTAAGAGAGTAGACTGATTGGTTGATTATTTTATGTATTCAGTGTTTTCTTTATGAGGATTTGTCTTTATGAAGATTTGTTGACTTTAAATGGGTATTTTATAGAGCACTAACACATGAGCAATGTGGCGCTGTGTTCTTTGTTGTTGCATGTTATAAGTGCGAAGTGCATGTAGTAAAGGTTCTGACATTCCCCTGCTCACTGCTGTGCACAAATGTAGTGTATGTCTTTAGGCTTAAGATCTCCTCTGCTGCAGACACAGAAACTTCCTGACTTCTTTTTGCATGCTTACAAAAAAAATTGTACCAAAACTATAAAATGACAAGGGTCTGAAATTTCTGATGTTTTTAATTTTGGCGCTTTAATGCCAGCTCTATAGGACTGGACTTGCGGGGGGTTTCGCAACACTTTTTCTTAACAGTAAGGGTGTCTTTAAAGCAGATGAGCACATACAAGTACAAGACAAAGGCTTTTCCTGCAAAGCTGTCTCTGCTCTCCTCCCACATGGTTTGTCTGCTGGGTTATTCATTGTTGCAGGAGGCTCTGATGGCAGTGGTCCAGGACATGTTCCTATTCACTGTGAGATATTTCAGAAAAGCAAGCTTTACTCCAAAGGTTCATTTCACTGTGAACCGATCCGAAAACAATAGTAAGAAACACATTAAGATCCACCTGAATGATGAGATGTGTATTCTTAACATGCAAGGAGGTTTACACAAAGCCCACACATTCACCGTCATCTGATTTAAACAAGTGTTTGCATCTTAGTGCGTTTTGTGCTGGTGAGGAGGATTTTACTGTTTATGATGTAAAACAGCATTTCTGGCTCCCAGTTTAGCCCAGCCGCCAAAAAAAGACAAAAAAAAAAAAAGATGGCATTGTAAGTTTCTGCAAATTGCCGATGTTACATTTGTAAATTTTGTATGTATCATATCACTGTTTCTGTAGTGGTGTAGTGTAGTAGCTGACTATGTCATCGGGAGGTGAAGGAGAAATTGGATAGTGTGACACCTAGGCGAGATGCGTACCGAGCTACAGACCACGGCAGACAACTATTCGAAACCAACCAACAACAAAACTGGTTGTTCTTCAGCAACTCATCGCTGTGTCTTCCAGAAGCTTTTTACTCCCCAAACATGGTTGTTTTTTAGTGACCCATTGCTGTGTTTCCACCAGGCAAAGTGCCACAAATGGCGAGACATTGATGTGTTTTCTGCCGGGACAGTGCCAAGAAAAGTGGTTGTTTTATCTGAGAAATCGCTGTTTCCTGTCAGGATAGTGCCATGAAAAGCAATTGTTTTTTACCGAGGCATTGCTGCATTTCCTGCTGGTATGGTGCCACAAAGAGCAGTTGTTTTTATCAAAAAAATATTGCATTTCCAGTCAGAACAGTGCCACGAAAAGTGGTTGTCTTTTACCAAGACATCGATGTGTTTCCTGACAGAATAGTGCTACAAAAAGTAATTGTTTCTAGCTAAGACATTGCTGAGTTTCCTGCCAAGATAGTGCCATGAAAAGTGGTTGTCTTTTACCATTGCTGCTTTTCCTGACAGGATAGTGCTACAAAAAGTGGCTGATTTTTCTAACACATCGCTGCATTTCCTACCAAGATAGTGCCACAAAATGCTGTTGTTTTTTGCTGAGACAGTGCTGCATTTCCTTTCAGGACAGTGCCACAAAGACCAGTTGTTTTTTACCGAGAAATTATTGCATTTCCTGTTGGGATAGTGCCACGAAAGGTGGTTGTTTTTTACCAAGACATCTCTGTGTTTACCTGACCGAATAGTACCAGAAAATGCTGAGACACTGCCGTGTTTCCTGCCAAGACAGTGCTATAAAGTGCAGTTGTTTTATGCTGAAACATTGCTGCCTTTCCTGCCAAGCGATTGTTTTTTACTAAGACATTGTTATATTTCCAGTGGTTTTTCCACCACAAAACCAGGTATTTTAAGCCAAAACATGATCTTTTCTTATCCATAACCAATTGGTTTTGGTGCCTAAACCTAACCACACATTAACTACAGTGTTGTTGAAGCATTAAATACCCACAACATAATAACATACTAATTATATGTATGCATGGTTTGCAGAAAGCTACAGTGTCAACATTTATTCTGATGTGTAGATTGGGATGAAACGCTAAAGCCTTGCTGGTGCCATCCAGGAAATTCAAACAGCTTCTGCTTCAGTTGAGTTGTCAGCAGCACCCTTTGCTTTGACTGGCACTAGTTTGTCACAGAGCAGCACAAATCCAGCTTGAAGGTAAAGTGAAACGTGCATGGTAAGTCGCTGCTCCTAAGACCTGACAATTTCATGATGAAGTACCAGGTAACATTCACTCACCAAGACACCTGTCTAGTTCACCGCGGTTTCTCCTCACAGCACAACTCTGTTTCTGGCCTTGCGCTTTTCTTTTTTCTCAGGCGTGCCTGCTCTCTGTGTTTTAGAAGCCTAACAGGGCTACGTTTAAAAGGCTGTGGTTCATTAAATGTTTATGAGTACATATTTTCATCCTAATTGGTATCATCGCTGGAAAAAGAATGCGTCTTTATTATTGTTGCCGTTGACCTTGCACGCCCCATCTCCCTTTATGTGATGTAATGCTCTAATTTTCCAGTTTTTAATAAGGAGTGCAAATGTTTAAGTACACAGTGGGTTTTTTTCTTAAGAATATATGCCTCCTTCATCTACCTCAAACATGCAAATTATTCGGGGTTGCCAACCTAAGAACTGCTCTTCAATACAATATGAAACGATGCCCAGACATGCAGCAGAGTCAAGTTGCTGTTTCGTGTTAATTCCACTCCAACAGCTCTTCCCAACTTTTCTGAGCCAGTTGCTTTATGGGGACTGAAAGTCTTCAGAGGTATTCCATCATGAATTTCACACCTAATAACAGCCAAATAACAGCTCAGGCAGAAAGCGAAAACACAGCAGAGGTTGGTCATAAATCACAACTGTGACTGCAAACAGTCGAGAAAAATCTGCAGCCTGTTAATAAGAATTGATCAGAAACTTACTGTGGCGGTGATTGCCGTGACAGGGCGAGATTACAGTCGCCCTGTTCTGATTTGTGCCGTCGGTGAGAGCCAATGAAATTATTATGCTAATTAGGTATTGCATATTTCACAGATACTACTGGTTTTTCACGCCTATGGGTATGTTTAGTGAACCAGAACTCAGACAGCACAGGGTGTCAAAGAAAGTGCTTCTCTGCAGAACACTGTGAAAGAAGAGGTTGTCTACAAGCATAAGGTGTATGATACATATTGATGCAGGAGATGAAGGAAAAATATCTCTGCCCTAGAATCAGATTTTAAGTCAGCTGTTTATATAAACGCCTAGCCTCTCTCGCAGTCTGTGTTGTCAAAGAGTGTCCTGAAGATTTGATGTGGGCAGTGTGTTTCCAGGAATGTCATCTCAAACCTTTTGTTGTAGAACCTACACTTCTGAGACGACAGCACGACATGAATTCAGTAAGGCTGCAATCCTGAGCCGAGATAAGACCATGCATGTTGGTATTCAGACCACAGACTTGTCTTTGGTATTAAGCGGTTTTTCAGACAGCTGTGCAGGCTGGGTGAGGTTTACCACAAATGTTCACCAGCATTTTTAGTACAGTTCTGAAGGGGCGTCTAGTGGCTGATGCCAAGGAGGTGTCATTTCATTTCACAGTAAGCTAGTAGCTCTATAATAACTCCAGGAATAATCCTCACCTTTGACTTTGATAATTAACAGATGTCCTGTAATGTCATTTCACAATTTTACATCCTTTTAGGATGCCACCAAGGAGTAGAGAGATCACTGTCAGCAGAGACAGGGTAAATGATGAGGAAATTGTTGAAGCTAAAATAACTACAGTTGTGCTTTTTTTCTCATACACCGAGAAAACTTTCACCCACTGTTAGCTAATTATGCTGCAGTAGATGGAAAAAGTATTATCCTTATGCCCTGTCATCAAAGTACAGACAGTCATCAATCATACAGCACGAATGGATGCACTGACAGCTGTACTCTGACGGAGCCAAATTGAAGGAGAAAGGGATGGAAGATGAATCTGAAAACAGGAGAGGCAATGACTGCAGTCCAGCAACATTAAAGTGACAAGAGAATCAGCGTCATTAGAAGAATATCAGCCCCAGTACCATATGTATTGATGCCATATGTTAAAGGTTTACGATGAAGGATTATCCTAAAAAGAAATGTATATACTCATAAAAAAAGTACTTATGACCCAATAGAAGTGTGTGGGGGTGTTTTTATATGCAAACACTCTGCCCTCTGCTTGTATTGACATATTTTATTCTTCTTTTGCTATATTTGGGGTGTCTCTGAGTGTGTTATATATTTATATATATCTAAACAAAGCAGCCTGTAGAAGTCTACAGAAGTCACCTTCCACCTCTGAAGATTTGACTGTTTGTTAATTCAGACACTTTGGCGCTGTGAGGAAAAACTCTTTGTCTCCCTTTTTCACTGCACTACGCTGTTAAGGCCCAGACACACCAAACCAACTTCAGAGAACTAGCGAGCCTGAAGGTTTCCTGCTGTGTTGCCTGACATGACAGTGTCCCAGCCAAAAACTTGCACATGAACACACCGCAAAGACTTCAGGCCAACAGCCAAGCAGCACATACATTCTGTGCCTGCATGAGAGGAAGTCACTCTCCACACCAACCGAAAGTGGTAGTCTGTATTCGCCATTCAAAAAGGAAAACGGCTTGTTAGCCTGTTAGCGCATTAACAACACCATCCAAAGAAAAAACAGAGCATATTTTCCATGCACCACTGAACAATGACACAAACCGTCATGAAACATTTCTGCTAAAGAATTCAATGACTACAGAAAAATAATCGTACTTTATGTAACTTGGTCTCACTCTCTTGACTTTAGCTCTTTGTTTACTTTCCTCACTTCCATTTCGCTACTCATGCACAGGAGCTGAACTGCAGATCAGAGTGATTTCATTCACCAAGGGGCTCGGCCATCACCGACGTCAATTCCACATGCTGAATCAGCCAAAAATAGCCAACAGGAGCCAACAAGGGACAACAGTGTGGAATATAGTGCACCGACTAGGGCAACAGGCGCTCACAGATGGCCCAACACTGATCGAAGGCTGACCGTCAGCTTGGTTTGTCAGGGCCTTTAGGCTGCTTCAATCAATCAGCTGTGTGACCAGCAATCAGCGTGGTCCAAAAATGTGTTACTTGATTTTGTCAATTGCTGAAAATGAATCCCTCGGGCTCAGTTACTTGGGTTTGGAAACGAATGTGCGGCCTGAGTCGCGCTGTAGTACCCCATTGGGCACACAAAATGCTGCCTCCGCCTGACCCAGTGTCATGAAACACATGAGCTTGAACCTGTATGGATGGATGACAATTTCTGAGGGGGTCGAATTTTCCCTATTTCGTAGACTGGGGAGGACGTAACCCCCGATTCCTTGTGGAGATCACACACATGGTTGCATGTCACATCTCTTTCTTTTGTTCTGTGTTTGTTTGTTTGTTGGTAAAATTTCTGAAATTCTTTCATCTATCTCGTTTGCAACCAGTAGCAACAAGAAAAAGGGCTGTGATGTCTGTGGACCCAAGGACAGGAAGAAACAGTACACATGTATCAAGTGCAAAAAATGTGGCAGCAGGTACACTGTAAAACTCTGTCGATCATGTGGGGTGTAGACAACAGCATGGCTTTCAGTTTTTCCCATAAAGTACTCTACATTAATTGTATTTTTCACATATTAATCATACTTGTTGTCTGGATTTGCTACTAAATAAGATCAAGTCAACATCTGTCAGGTATTTACATTTATTTTTAGGGCTTTATTGTTTTTAATCACCACACAAGGATTTATTCTGAACAACAGTTAAAATTCAAGCTTCATTAGGTCGTCTGAGTCCGTCTGCACAACCTATGATTCATTTTAACATCTTTAAAAACAGCTCACAAATACATAATTTCATCAAGAAAAACGCTTAGTAATTTCCAAAATGACTCAGAACATGTTACTCAAACAGGAGGAAACAGAGCATTTGTTAGGGACTATTTTCAGCGGTGGATTAATCCACATTTGGTGCTCTAGTGAGTATTTGGGGCAGCAGGACGGTGTGTGTGGGACTGAGTCAAAATAAACTACAGTGGTGTGTGTTCATGGTAATGAAGGAACACGTCATGCAGTCCAACAGCGTGGCGCGTTGAAGTGTGTTTAATAGTTTGTAGACATAAATGGAGCTCTATGGCACAGAGGGATAAAATATATCAGGCTTCTGATACACACACACAGTGCTACACTAATTATGTATCCAAAAGTACTCAGTTATATTATCTACCAAAATGGAGGAGAATCTAATAGAATTGTTTCAGCCCTGATTTTCATTTAATGAAGCAAGCTCAGCAGGTCAGAACATTTTGTCATTTATCAAGGCCTTTATCTAAATTTGGCAGCCTGAACTGTAATTTTAAAATTTCTAAATAAATGGGCTAATAGTTATCAAGAAGACATTTATCCTAGTTCCTGCTGAATATAACCACTCTTAAATGACAGACCATGACCATTAAGTAAAATAAATTTCTATCTTACACCATTCATAAAAAGTCAAGGTAGGAATTTGGGCAGTTTCTGACACCTGTATTAGAGATAATTATCAGGTTTAATAATGATCCAAAAGATGTTCATTCATTTACAACCACATCTATGCCAAGCTAAGCTCTCCTTCAGGAATGCCGTTACCCTATATTGGTCAGCAAGGAAAGCATTTTGGTGACATGTTTCAACAGCTTAATTAAAATTATCCACTGAGTTTTGGTGATGAATTTATGGCCTAATTTTGCAGCAGGCCAATGCACTTGTTTGAAGCTTGTGGCACCCCCTATTAAGTGATTTTAAAATTTCCACAAATGGCTTCACATTGTCTAAAACCATGTGAATGTTTTAATGATTGGACAAACCATTTTTGATTTATATTTTGATTTACATTCTACCAAGCCCATTTTTTTGCATTTGCTGTGCTCCTAGTGGTCCATTTTTAATTGAACTCTTAGGTTATGTTATGTGGACATATGCTGCAGGTTTCATGATGAAAGACCCCAAGGTTGTGGAATTAGGTCTACTGATGGGCTGAGCCACACCCCTCTTAGGCTCATAGGTCAAAATCTTGAAAATGCAACAAGATATCAACAAGTTTTATGCAACTTTTGATGATCTTGGTCCAAAAGCAAACCTTCAGTTTGGGAGGAGACGCAAAAATAATTTGTTTTCCTGCAAAACTTAGTCATTTTCAGGGCAAATTTATACAGTGTAAATAAGCCTGGATGGATATCTGTACTGGGCAGCATGGTGGTGTGGTGGTTAACACTGTCGCCTCACGATTGCGAGTGCGGGAGCCCTTCTGTTTGCATGTTCTCCCCATGTCAGCGTGGTTTTTCTCCGGGTACTCTGGCTTCTTCCCACAGTCCAAAGACATGCAGATTGGAGATAGGTTAATTGGTGACTCTAAATTGTCTCTATGTGTCAGCCCTGTGATAGTCTGGCGACCTGTCCAGGGTGTACCCTGCCTCTCGCCCTATGTCAGCTGGGATAGGCTCCAGCCCCCAGCAACCCTCAAGAGGATAAGCGGTTAGAAAATGGATGGATGGATGGATGGATGGATGGATGGATGATATCTGTACCAAGTTTCATGTAAATTGGACATACAGTGTAGGACAGGGCTATTCAACTGTATTGTTCAGGGGGCCACGCTTTCAGAAAGCTGTAAAATTTTGTACGCTTTAGTCTTATTGTGTATGTACATTTGGCACAACACGCCACCGCATTTTCAAGACCTCTGTTTTGCTACACTGCAGGTTACATTTACTATTTACATTTTTACCATCTCAACTTACAGCCTCTCTTGTCTGCTCTGTTTAAACAGCCTGAGGTCCAAGTTTCTCTTAATTTTTGCCACATGATTGTTGGTCTCAGTTGAGTGATTCATGGCTCCCAGAAGTTAGGATTTTTTTTTGTGTGTTTTCTTACAGGATCAGAGGCCTGTACTACAAAGCAGGATTAGGAGTTATCAAGGTAACTACAGGGTTAACTCTGGGTTTTCAGTACTACAAAGCTGGTTCTCTTTTTATCAGGATAAATCACCATGGTAACTTATGCTGAACAGCTGCGGAGCAGGTAAACTTCAGAGTATCGGATCACAGCCTGTCAACACCCCGGCCTCTGACCAATCAGATCACTGAAGACAAGCATCCATGGACCAAAGTCTGGAGTCTCAGGTAAAAAAGAGTAGCCTATCTATTGTTAGAGGTTAGCAGAATAATTTTCACTGGTTTTAAAATAGAGCTTCTAACAAACAGAGAGAGACTGTTTACAGCACTTAACACATGATTTTAGCAGCATTTTAACTTATGCAAAGTTTATTTCAGTCCACAGTGATAGTGTTGCTATTTTACACTCTGATTCCATCACTGCAGCTCAAAAAAATGGAGCACCAACTGTATGTGATAATAACTAGAAAAAATATATATTTCACTTGTGAAATAATCCAGGCACTGTCAGTTGGCTCCTGTTATTATAAATGCAACATTTCGGTTAGACAGACCTCATCACCTCGTCTGTTAACTAGGCTACTTTTCCACCCTTTACTTCGGAAGCAAAGTCTGACATTACTCTAAAGTGTTTCACGTGACAGATTCAGAGAAGTTTCATCATCATCAACCTAAACGGCAAAAAATACTCAATACTAACGTCAAATATAGATATGGATTTTTAGATAGTTTTCAACGTGTCTACATTTTGTGTCATACTGTAAGACTAGAGTATCATTCACATCCCACGTCTTTACATTTTACTGTCTTGCAGTTACAGACACTTTCGGTACTGTTTCATTTCTGAGATGTGAAGCAGCATCCTTCACTCATGTTTCTGATGATGTTGCTCGTCATTAACACCTCCGCCACTTTCACATGAACGCGCTCGTGGCTGGATAGGAAAACCCAGAGCTGACTGAACTAGTTGATAACCAGCTTTGTAGTACCGGTTATCCAGATGGCTAATGTTAGGGTTAGTCAAGCCAGATTATGAAAAGATATCCTAGGTAAGCTGAACTGGCATTGTAGTACAGGATCTGGTTAGAGAGTTAAAGTTCAAAATTTTAACCTGTAATTATAGCGCCCCCGTTGGGTCAACTGGGGTCATATTTGCTGAGCAGCATTTGCACCCAGCTTTCAATCTTTGGTGAAAATTTCATGTCTTTACAATGTACCATCTCAAAGAAGATGACGATCATTAAGAATAATAAATCAGCAGGAAAACAATAGGGTTTCTGCCCTTGAGGCTTGAACCCCTAAAACATGTGTCAGAGGAGGATTTAAATGTTTTCTACATAAAAAAGTGAGATAGAAATTCTACTGTTGGCAAACAGCTTTGTCGTGCAAACATGTAAGAATGAAAGAAAGGTCTTTTGATGAATATGCATTGGACACTTTGCTTGCTGAAGATAAAACCTGGCAAACATCGCCATATCTTGATCATTTTCAAGGTTTTTTACTTTGCTTCACCTTAATCTCTTCTGAACACCATTAAGGGAAAATATCATCGCTTATCACTTTACAGCCCTTTTCCTTTGCATCATCATAGATCATTTTTATACTCCCCCTGCTCCAGATTGTTTTCTGCTTAGATCAGTGGTAGTAAAAGCACCAATGAGCTTTTTTTTTTCCTCATGCTGTTCGGGATGATCCACAATATTTGTCAAATACATGTTCACAGCTATCAGTTAAACATGAACGATTGTTCCTACAAGGCACATTGCTCCCTGAGCTTGAAAACAAGAAAGCTTTCCAGCAACACAAAAAGACACTGTTGAGCTGTGGTTTATGGGTTTTGGATTTACAACACTGTCTGTCAGTAGGATGTTTGATGTTCTTTCAAGCAGACAAACATTGCCTAAGTAGCCTAATAGAGTTTTGAGTGTTTTGTTTCATGACACATTATTGCCAGTGATGCTGAGACAACTGAAGTAACACAAAAACAAGCAAAGACAAGTTAAAAGGAAAAAAAAAGGGTGTAAGGGCTTATCTTTGCCATCTGCACGTAATATCAGAAGATTACACGAAGAACATTTTCAGAGGAAATACAATGAGGGAAAAAAAAACAGGCATTGCTGGTGTCCTACAGTGCATACTTCTCTCTCCAGCTGCACTCACTTATGAAGCCGAGGCAGTCCATAATCAGAGGCACATCAGAATTCAGCAATAACAACAGGACACAGTTGGAGCAAGATCAATAAATCATCTCCTTGAAATCCCCGAGCAGAAGTGAAGAATAATCTGCCAAATGAATCAGGACATGTCTCCTCTGAGTGTTATCCATTGGAGACAGATGCATAATTAACGTGCCTTTGGCTTTCATCTCCTTCATCACAGCGAAGTGCCACTTCCTTCAGCAACTCTGGCTTTATCAAATACCCCCTGTACCCGCTCATGTCACTCCACTCTATTCCTCAGCGTGCGCACACACACGCCTTTTTTCCTTATACACAAACACGCGCAGGAACTCTGCAGCTTAGTACACCAGCAAATTAAATAGGTATTTTCAAAAGCCAGTTGCTGACTTCACATTTTCACATACTGATCAGATAGAACAGGCACTAATATTTCGTAGGGAGAGAACTTTGGGGTGTTGACTTTAAAGCAACATGTGACATTTTCATATAAATTAATGTCTGGTTTGCTTCTGTTTCTGCAGAATATACGGTTAAACTCAACAGCAACACATTTTTACAGGAAGTTGATGATGTTTTTCACTTTGAACTCTGTTTGCACAGGGATCAATGTATTTTGTCTCTGTACTGTTTGATTAACAAGGATATCAGGAAGTGCAGGTGCAAAAACAACACAGTAATGAGGGCATAGTGATAAAGGTGTTACCAAAAGAGGCTGCAAATTCCTTTTCCCAATTGGAGATGGATCCCAACAAAGAAAGAAAGAAAGGAGGCATTCCTGCTGGCTGAATTGAATGCCATCCCCTAATGGAGGAAAAAGATTGTTTCCTAGTATGTTGCTCCCCCCCTCCCCCTCTTTGTCTCTCTCTTTCTCACACACAGACACACACACACACACACACATAAAGCTGTCACGACTGCTCCTCAGGAAAGCAGCGCAGTCGAACAGCCAGCCTCGACGAGACAATTCAATGTGCCATTTGAAGGAAAATAGAAATAAACACTGCAAAACGGCTCCAAAAGAAGCTACCGAATTGTGATCGGCAGGCAGTTATGTGAAATCATGTGGTAAAGGTGATGTAATACAAGATGTTTGGTGCAATGATGTAGTTGGAGTGAAAAGTTGGTGTCAAAACTGACTTCAACGAGATGTGACAGCACGAAGAGGCAGAGTAAGCCGTTCCCAGCTTTAAAATGCAACTTCAGGGTCGTCAGGAGCCAAATTCAGCTCGATAGAGTGAAACACTGACGCCTTTGTACCTGAATGCTCGGAAATATCCTGAAGGATTAGTAAGATTTTTCCGTCTTTTCTTCTCTCCTTTTTTAAAAAAAAAGCAGCTCTCTTTACAGAGCACTGTAATGCAGAATCTGTAAGACTGTAACCATTTTAATTCAAATATAAATCTCAACTCAGTCTGTCTTACGTCTCTTTATACGCAAATGAGTTGCACTCCAGACATGTCAGGACAAAGTACTCTCAAAAAATGCTTTGTATGATATCCTACGAAGAATTAGCGCCCCACAACTGACGTTACATTTGCACAATTAATGTAAAGTTACAGAGGTTAGGTTTAGGAAAGGAAACATGGCTGGGTGCAAGTTAAGTTACTGAGCGTAGGAATAGCAAACCTAGCAAGGGCATACTTTAAAATGACTCAAAGTTTATATATTTCCAAACACACGACTCAAGGGGAAAGTCCAGGTTTTTGTGACCCATCCACCACCTCAACCTGCCTCCTTACAAGACTACTCGGGACTGCTTCCTTGTTCACTCCTGTCAGCACACTGGTCACCTGATCCCAGCCTTTCAAAATACGTAGGCTGTGTCCAAAACCATTCACTCATTCACTACGCTCTACTCACTACTGTATGTAGGGAGTTCTATGTAAAGGACTATATAGTGAGCTCATCTGTAACATGGAAAAACACTTTAGGTCACTACTCAGGTCATTTTCTTCACACCGTTAATTATGTTGTTTTATGTTTTATTTTTGTTTTATTTAGTCACGTAAATGTGCCAGATTTAGCCATACAAACTTTTCATCTGCAGTCCCTGGCAGGTTGATAGTATATGTGTATATAAGAGAAAGACATTAAAATAACAAACAGAAGCACATAAGCACAGATAAAAGCGGATTGATGGCACATACGCACAGAGCAAGCAACTAACCTTAGACATACGCACATAGCAAGGCACATAAGCAAAAACACAAGACACAGGCACTACTAATAAAACAATGACATGACCATATAACCAAAAACATTAAGGACGTACTATACAAAAGTACAACATAAAACACAACATAGACCAAAGCACATAACCAAGAATAACAGCACACAAGCACAATTTGCAAGGTAGTGACATAACCATAAAGCCAAAGCACATTAAGGAAAACCTACGATACAAAAGCACATAAGCCCTAACATACACTGCGAGAACCAGGACATAACCACAATTACGTCAATGCTGTTGCACAATTAAAACATGCCACATCAACCTTGGCTGGTGAACCATCCATAACAAATACTGACATGCATATTTGTGATTAAATACATGGAATTATACTCAGCGTTTTCCCAAAATGAATAAATAACGTTACAAAGTGCTTCTCAGCTGCTCTGCTCACATTAAACATAGGTCTATTAATAACATTACACTGGCAAACAGACAAGAGGAGAGAGCAGCGTGATTGCAACCTGTCTTGCTAATGTAAGCCATTTTCCATTTAACCTTTGTTTTACCGGTCAGTCATGTTATTACTTGTGAATTTAATATGTAACGTTATACATTATGCCATTACTGGCACAAATTAGAGCTAGTAGCGACCCAGCTCGCTAAAATTAGTTAGCATTATTAGCCCTACTCTGTACAGTAACTGTGACGCACTCAAGAAGATCAATGGCCGATTTATTTTCATCTCTTTGAGGACCAACGAAACATGGCAAAGAAACTGGAAATACAAACTTCAACATGTCATTATAAGTTAAGCATGTACAGCAGGTTGTAATCGAGTTGCTTGTCTCCTCTCGTCGTCAGTGTCCATCCCATATAGTCAATTCGTTTCTTTGGCGCAATGCAAGACAGGATATATTACATGGTTAGTGACTATCGGTTGTACAATACTTTTCACAGTGCATAGTGGGATACTTTGAGTTTACTTTATGGGGTATAATAATTCCTACTATACATTCAGACAGCACAACAAAATGGCAAACTCACTATACAGTGGACTATGTGGTGAGCAGGGAGTGATTTCGGACACAGCCATGGGATATGCACAATTTTGGGTGCATTATTTTTCATTTTCGAACAGCCTGGACATGAAGTTCAAATTTCCAATCTATTTCTGGGATGAATACAATTCATCATCCCAAGTGGCTCAGTAATATCTGAGGTAAAATAAAAAATAATAGGACACAGTTGCAGTGAATGTTAACAGCGAGAATTTTAGAATGTTTGTAATCCTCAGAATTTGATTCCTTGAGTCTTGTCTTCATACTCACAAAATGTTAAAATCCTACAACTAAACTTAGATAAATTGATGCTGTTGAAGCTTATTCTGTGGGGAAATAATAATACAGTAAAGATCAAAATGTCACAGTGCTGTGTGATAAAATGCAACTGTGAGAATTTGAGAATTTAAGGTTAATGTGGCAAAGGGACTTGGAAGAAGACATACATAAAGAAACATGGGCTCATACATCTCTCCAATAGAGGTAAATACATTAGAGAGACACGGGGGAAATGTATCGTATATAAGGTAGAGTTTACTATACGCCTGTAAAATGAAAAAGAATGGGGCAAACTGATGACAGTAGGTGTTGTAAGTGTGAGGGAACAGAAGGTACTCTCCTTCATGCTTTGTGGATCTGCTTTGTGATAAAACATTTATAGGAAAAATACTGAGCTATATGGAAGAGGGTCTAGGGATTTGTATTCCAAAGTGCCCCAGGTTTAGTTTGTTGTGTGAATTCTCTAATGTTTTTTATTGTTTTATTTATTTATCTTTTATTTTATAACGTACCTGGACTGAATCAAATGCTGACAGAAACTTTATGTTAGGGTGTTAGGGATTTGTGTCATTATTAGCCTGGTTGTTGGAGAATGGAAGAGTCAAAAGGGTGCCTTTAACAAACATTGGTAAGATAAGTGAGTAATAAATGAGAAAAATGCAAGCAGCAATTATGGCCAGTGCAATCTGTGTGCATCACGGTGTGCATCACGGGGTTAGGGTTAGGGTTAGGAGTGGTGGCTGTTGTGTTGTTTCAGCATGTTGTTCAACACAATTCGTAATTTCTTGAATATTGTACACTGCATGAAGGAGTTAAATATCACTTATTGTGACCACTATGTACAAGAGAACACACACTAATTGTCATGACCCATCAAGCTGCGAAATTCATGTTTATTTGTCATCTCTGTGTTTCCTGTTTTATTTTTGGTAACCATTGTTTCGTCTCGTTTCAGATCCCACGTCCTGTCAAGTTTCCCTCCTTTGAGATAACTTGCCCCGCCCAATGTGTTTCACCTGTGTGTCATTGTCTCCCTCGCCTTAGTGTATTTAAGTCCCTGTCTTTCCTTCCTTTGTTGCCAGATTATCTTTACTTTTGAGCAAGACTTCCAGCGTTTCTCAAGTGTTCCCTGTTAGACTGATCACCCATGTACCGACCTGAGCCTGACTGAAGACCTTGAACTTTTATCCCAGTCTGTGAGTCTGCTTTGTGAGTCCATCTCCGGTTTGTGCCTGACACTAATAATACATTATGTTGCTGTATACCAAGTCTAGATCGCACAATGTAAATGCCGCATAAGGCTAACTTCCTGTTGCACATAGTACCGCTATGACTGACTCAACATTAACATGTAGTAGTCTCAAGGCCTGGACTTACAACAGCTTCCTTTTTCATAGCAAAGCATGCAATTTTTCCACTTCACTATAGCAACGGCATTCAATTGAAAATTTAAAAGCTTTGCAATTTAATTTTTAGACTTCACTGAACAAATTTCAAACAAGTCAGTGTGATAAATCTGATCTGATGTGACTGACTGTGAAAAATAATCAATTACAATCGTAGCACTTCGTGATCCTTGTTTAGATTTATGTTACATGTCAAAGGAAGAAATTTAACTTAGCCAATCTGTATAGTTATGTCAGTTATGTTTGTGTCAACCTTTGGATTGAATAGATAACATAAGAGAAACTGGAGTGTGGTTTCTTCAGTTGTACTCGGAGTATAATATAAGCTGAACTGAAAAACATGTCTATAATGGAAAATTGTAAACAAACCAAACAATTAAATAATGACAACTGCTCACCTGAAAAACAGATTCTCAAAACATCATTGTCATATTTCTATTCATACCATCGCACAACAATACGGATATTGATCTCGCTAAACAGTGTTCTCTATGAGAAACAACATAAAGATTACAAATATGACAAAGAACGCCTGGGGAGTGTAGCAGCTGATTGTAATGGTGGTAATGGTGACTAGCTGACAAAAGAGAGGTAAATATATTTGTTGTCATGGTAACGTATAGAGAACCAATTATTTCCAGTGCATATGCTGTGGACATTATACATGTCGGATATTGCATGTAGTCATTGAAATGAATGCATATGAACTCACAATCATTCCTTAAGAAATCCACCGAGCCCCGCAGCCTTGAAATCATAAACTTACCACTAAGCCTTGTGTTTAACACCATACATCACAGTCACTTACATATGATAAACAAATCTGGACTCTGGTCAGTCCAGTCATGAATAATGAAAACCAGTGCAATGAAGCTCAGCATTTAGTGGTTACACAAACCCCCATGGAAATGCAACCACATCATAAGTTTTCTACACAGCATTGCACACTTGGAATAACATGCCAGTCAACAAAAGGGTCGTACCCAACTTAAAATTACGTAAGTCGAATCAGATTTGAATGTTCAGTACTAATATTCAGCTATTCCTGTTCTGTTTTTTTTTTGTTTATTCCATATAAAGTTTTAAAGTATGGATGAGCTCAGCAGGACGTTCAGGGTGACAGTGCCATTCACTCAATGTAGTCAAGCTAACTGAGCTATGGACGGATCGGAAACATGCAGCAACATTTTCTGCCCACACTAGATAGTCAGAGACTGTGTCGTTTAAAGTTGTTGCGAGCTGTAAATTCACCACTTTTAAGCAGAAGAGAGAAGATAATGTTATCTCAGAGCCTTATCATGCTAAGTATCTCCTCCTCCGTGCCACTGCATCATGTCCACTGTAGCTTCCATCAAATAGTATCGTGAAAGTCAAGAGCGCTCACTCTGCAGCAAAATCTGGGGACAAAAATAAAAGCAACTGCTTAACTTGAAGCAGTCTCAGTCAACTCGGGGGTCTCCCACGGATGAAATCTCCGACTTTTAAAGGGCAGCACTAAAAAATGATGAACTGATGATTCTGTGACGGTGCAAATATTTAATTTTCAGTCGAATGCACAGAACGGGAAAAAAATTGCTTACAAATATTTTGTAATTTTGTTTAATTTCTGATGTGCAAAGGACTTTAGGCTATGTTGGTGATGATTCTCACTCATCCAGGCAATGGGAATTCTAATTGCTATAATGTAGGCAACTGGACCTGCTTGAGTTTCTCAAAGACGTTTCACCTCTCATCAAAAGGGTACTTCAGTTCTAACGGACTGGTGCGGAGTCGCAGGCTTTAAACCCTGTGTGGGTGTGTAACCTTACAGAGTCGCTGAGGTCACATGTGAGCTCTGAGTTTCAGATGCATAGATTTGTACATGGGGGATACGAAACAACCACGCATGGCACAGCACAGGAAAGTCAATTCCGAAAGGAGAAGGGTAACTCCTTCGAGGACAGCAATGTCTTAACCAGAGAAGACAGATGGTTAGAAAGAAGCGTGAAGGAAGCCATCTACGTCAAACTGGAACAACTATCGTTTAACAGAAGAGGTGGCCTATGACACCACTTATTACCCACCTAAAATGCAGTCTTGGGATCCCTCCCCAGACGACTAAACATCCATCCACACCTGGACCCATCTAACCCTACTGACACACATGATGGCCGGGTGGATCAACAACTCACTAACATCTCTGTGAGGGTTCACACCCACACAGGGTTTAAAGCCTGCGCCTCTGCACCAGTCCATTAGAGCTGAAGAGGCCGCTTGGATGAAAGGCGAAAAGTCTTGAAGAAACTCAAGCAATTCCAGTTGTCTCTGATAAAACACTTAGGATCCTTTAGGCTGTAAATGCTTTGTAATGTTTTCTTTAAAGTTCTGTAAAAACTGCTGGGAGTGAGGTCACGTGGTTCTATGTGATCATGCCAGACAGATTCACAGACAGTACAGTCCACACAGTAGCTATGCGTCTAACACATTTAGCATTTTAATTACATTTTAATGAACAACCACTAAATGGTTGAATTTCACTTTCTGTGTTTTATGAAAAGGTAAGCAGGTGTACAGTGGGGACGTTTTTCTCACAACCGATCAGCGTGATGATACAAAGCAGCATAATGAGGCCTGGAAATAACTGGAATTGTTCTTTCAACGATTGTCTCTTGGAAAGATGTTATGTTTGCCTTTGTCTCTGGAGCTCATTGCCACTTGGCGCCTGAACCAGCTGACCTTGCCAACTTCTGTTGATGCCACACAAGTCCAACAGCATTGAATGGGCACCAAATCTGCTGAAGTAGCCAAAATATCCTGGATGGATGGAGATGGAATGTCCAAACAGTGGCAGAGTCCTCAATCTGCACTGTGCCAACAATCATCCATCTCTGGCTGCCCTCCACTCTGCAATGTGGAGTCAGATTCAACCATTTAGAAGAGATGCTTCTGTACATTACACACGTGAGTTTCACAAGACACTCAATAATGTAAACAAGCATTCATTTTGTTCGGGGCTTCACCCCGGCCTGGATTGCTTGTCAGAAAAAAAAGATTTCATAAGCAGCTGAATTCAAAGTGATAACATTCTGTAATATCTGAAACCTCAACATGATGCAATTGCAAGAGAGCGCTTCATAATCTATCATTTTCAATCCAAGCTTACTGGCCTACTTATCACACTTTTCCCACTCTCTGTTCTCCTTTTTTCCCCAAGATTCTGCATTATTTTCCTGTCTTGTTCCCATGAAAGAATGATTGGAGAGTATGTTAAAAAAAAAAAAAATCATCTTAACGCTCAGTGCGTGGGGGTTTTTCAATGGATTTGTGGGGGTCAGTGTGCTGAGCGGTGAGAAGCAAAGGAGAGGCGAGGAGCCAGGAGCTGCAAAGCTAGTGCAGTGCAGTGTTGGTGGGTGCAATAGAGATTAAGGGCACCACAGACTGAGTATGGTAGATAGAGAGGATTTAAGCAAGATGTATGGAGTTCTGAGTGGCAAGTGAGACCTGATGGCTGTGATTTTGGCACAATTATCCCCTTGTATTGTCACTGATCTCTACTGCGCACTGATTTTTTCTCCCTTGATGCCTCATCTTATTCTACAAGTCTTTTAAAGGGGAATTAAGAAGGAGGTCACTGTAGAAGTGAAAGATGAGGCACTACAGAACAGAAGCAACAATAATAGACACCATTTAATGGTGGCAGACTCGCCTAAACGTTGACACAAAACTTTCATATATTCCCCCTGACACCTGGTTTCTATAGTTAATGTTGCTTTTGACAACAACACAAATTAAAGAGACCTCTAAAATATATTCATTGCTGAGTTCAATGCTGTGACATAAAGCCTCCAACTTAAGCTTGTAGAAAAACGAGAGGGCTTTGACCTGTATATTAACCTATACCTGCAGCACAATGCTTTTTAATTAAGTGTTGTGGTATTTCACCATTTTCCATTCCTGGCATTTAGTTTCTGTCACTGAGCACTAAAATAGCAGGATTTAATATGTGAATGGATATGTTACATTATGTGCCAGTAGGGAATGAATTGGTCCAAGTGTTTCCATTGCATTTTGTTGGCTCGACTTAATATGCTGATGAGAGATACAGTGATACAGTTTTGGGCTGCACCCAGCCACTTGCTTGAAATTATTCATGGCCACACTATCAGTGGGAACTCAAATTTGTAATTAGCCATAATAGTAGATTATATTTGTACACTTTGCACACTTGGTTCCCACTTACATTCTCTCGGCTGACTGAATAGTTAAATATTTTAAAATATTAAACTAAAATATGCCATCTCTGCCGAAAATTCTATTCAGTGGAGAATGCAAACAGAATAAAAATAGCATTCATATGAGGGATGATTCAAAAGAAGGATTCTTCAGATAAGTGTGTCATTACTTCTGACTTAAGTTTGGTCGCATCACAAAGTGTTCAGTATGTAAAGAAACAAATCCTCAAACTCAGAGAAATCAATCACCATTGTCTCTGACAGAATCAGTAGCTTTTAGCAGTGGAGCTCCTTCACCGATGACTGACAGCATAATTGTCAGCTCAGTCATGATAAGCAGCATGTTACTTGCTGGTTAAAAGCCTAACAAAATGCACTACTCAACAGAAAATCACGATGCGGTTCTGGTTAGGAAGTTGCAACATGAGCTCATCATATTTGCTGCTTCGGCAGAAGCCTCTGCGTTGCTAAAGTGATGCAAGGGGCAGCCTTTCACATTGTGTATTGATGCAGGAGGGTACAGTGGTGAGAAGAGGTTAACAGTTCGGTTCAGACAACAAAACTGCTTGGTTACAGTTAGGATAAGGTGGCAGCATGTTGCCAAAAACACCCGGCTCTCAGTACCATAAACACTGCCACAAAGGCAGCTGAGTGTTGATATAAAACACCTGCCTTAGAGTAATCACAATGCCACAACCAATGCTGTTGTTTCTTGGTCTCGAAAAGCACTCCTGTGTCAAAGTCTGGTGTTTGTTGGTGCCCCTGGCAGCACCGCTGGCGGCACAAGTGGCGCATTTTGACACTCAAGGAGTGAGACCAGGCGGGTGGTTGCTGGGCCCTATTGTACAATTCTTATATAGGCCAAGTGCTGTACTGACCTAAACAAAACACGACCAGCCTATAAAAGATTTAACTCACTTAAATAAAAATAGTGCATAGAAGTTGTTCAGTTCCTCCTCGTGAGATGTAGACATTGTATCAGTTCTTATAGGTAGTTATTGCGCCGGACCACATGTTCCTGGTATTGGAGCTGTAGTGGTAAGAGTCCACTCCCTGTATTATCTCTTAGCACTGCTGATAGCATTCTAAAGTGTGTGCTTGGATTCACCATATTTACCAATTTGAGTTTTATGCATCAGTCAACACTTAAAGCTTGGCACGGACCTCCCTGTTATCCCAAGGCACCTGATTTGTGAATGTACATACAGTAGTCCTGGAACGTCATCATGCATTTGCCATTGTAGCCTCATTTCCTTTGTTGCCTCCATTTTCCAGGAGCAGCAACATGCAATCCAAGCCATAAATATTCCTCAATGTTTGTTTATTTTGCGGAGAAATCGTTGTCCAACAACAATCTGATGTGCAATAGTTGTTTTCTATGATACTGCATGAAAGGGTTTGCATGGACAGTGCACATGGTGTTAAAAAGAAAATAAATAAAAACTCCTAAACAACAAACTACAGCCACCCTCGTGATCTGTGAGCACTTTCTGTTCTGTTCTTCACAAACAACATACATGAAATCAAACTCAAGATTGGTCCTGTGATCCCTCTCCACTGCGACGCTTCTGTCTTGCACAGTCATTCTGAGGCCCTTTCTTTGTGCACTTTAAAGGACACAATTGCCAAACCAAAGCCTCCATCATGTCCTTTAGATGTTATGCCTGCCAGATTTCTGAAGGAGGTTTTTAACAGTGTTGGTCTCTCTATTTTATCCATTGTAAATAACTCTGTCCACTGGCAGGGTTCCCTTCTGCCTTAAGCATGCAGCAGTGCACCTACTTCTCAAGAAACTATTTTTGTGAAAAGTTTTAGGAAAGTTTTTTTTTTTTTTTTTTTTTTACTTAAAGTTGATTTCCTCTATAAATATTCAGACTATCTTTGATAAATTTTGATCAGATTTCCATAACAACAGCACAAAAACAGCTCTTGTCAAGGTTACAAACAAAGTTTTTCACTTTACTTACACTAGAGATTCTTTGATTTTAATTCTTCCTGTTCTCAGCATTTGACACAGTTGATCACTCTTTTCTATTGGATCACCTTGAAAAGTTGGTTGGCGTAAGGAACACTGATCCAGAGTACATCAAATCGTATTTATCCAACAAAGCTTTTTTTGGTAGCGGTTGCTGATGCCTCTTCTTCTCTGAACCTGTGGTGCTCCCCAAGGCTCTATATAGATGCTGCCGGATGCTGTGGCTATGCAGATGACACACAAATGTATGTCCTATCAAAAACAAGAGAAGAAGGCCACTGCCACAAGTTATTATCTTTGATGTCCCAAAAAATTCTCCAGCCAGATGAACAATGAAAATCAAAAGAAATCAGCCCCGACCAAAAAAAAATAAAAAATCAAAGTCCAAACTTACAAAAAATACATCTTCGCTCTCCATCTACAAATGTCAAACCTGGAGCCAGCAACCAGGGTTTTATGTATTACAGAGACTTTTCATTTCAAAAAGAGGTTACAAAAGCTGTTCAATCATGTTTTCAACAGCTGAAGAGTATATCAAAAACCAGATCTTTTCTCTGTCGACCTGATCTGAAGAAGGTCATACATGCTCTAAGTCATTCTCTGTTAGATTATTGCAAAGCACTGTACTCAGTGTTAAGACAAAAAAAACATACAATGCCTTCAGCTCAAACGCAGTTGCAAGACAAGATCACTTCAGCCTTGTTTTGTCCTCCCATCACTGGTTATCAGGAAGGTTTAAATTGATGTTAAGATCTTACTGATTAATTCTGAAGCACTTCATGGTTTAGCTCCCACTTACTCCCAATATTGCTGAATATATAGATACATTCTATTCTATTCTAAGACCCTCTCCAGTGGCTCCCTGTGGCTTTGACATAAAATAATGTGGAAATGAATAAGTTATTTTTTAGCATTGAGATTTTCATTTGTCATTGTTGTAGGCGTAATTATTGTAAAAATGTCCTTTGCAATTAATTTTAAAGTTTCATCAACTAAAATGTGCTTTACACGTCTACAAACTGGTGCCTTTTCCTCTAACTTTTGCTGAACTTGAGTTGTGGTGGCTAGGCTAGAGTCTCTCCGGCAAGGCTAGCTATGGATTCCAAGTCCGAAAAAGGAAAAGTAGCTTCTAATGCACTAAATAATTATAAATAGCCCACTGCAGAGTAGCCACCTTGTAGTAAATCATATGAAAGAATGCTGATTTAGACCTATGCATAATGTTGATTGTGGTTGGTTGTGACCGAAAGAATGAGATCGCGGATACAAGCGGCCGAAATTAGTTTTCTCCGTGGGGTGGCTGGGCTCAGCCTTAGAGATAGGGTAAGGAGCTCGGACATCCGGAGGGAGCTCGGAGTAGAGCCGCTGCTCCTTCGCATCGAAAGGGGTCAGTTGAGGTGGTTCGGGCATCTGATCAGGATGCCTCCTGGGCGCCTCCCGTGGGAGGTGTTCCAGGCACGTCCCACTGGTAGGAGGCCCCGGGGCAGACCCAGAACACGCTGGAGGGATTACATATCTCATCTGGCCTGGGAACGCCTTGGGGTCCCCCAGGAGGAGCTGGAAAGCGTTGCCGGGGAGAGGGATGTCTGGGGTGCTTTGCTCGGCCTGCTGCCCCCGCGACCCAGCCCCGGAGAAGCGGATGAAAATGGATGGATGGATGGATAATGTTGATTGGCTAATTTAGACATAATAGGCTGTTATTGTGGCTTCAGGCAGACTTCTTTTTTGGCCAATAATGGCTCTTTTAATAGCAAATGTTGCCGACCCCTGATCTAACCTAAATCCTCTCTAGTAACTCCCACAAGGCTGTCCATTCCTGGTCATCCAGTGTCTCCTTCTAAACTATGGGTAGTCAGGGCAAAGACTATGCGCGTCGTCGTTTCAGGAGTCTGTCCACAGTGTCACCTGGAGTTCCTCATTTCTAATTACAGTACAGTGTAATGTGGCTGTGATCACAACATGACGCTATAAAGGTTGTCTGAGTCAAAATTTACAGTAGTGTTTTATGAAACAAGTGTTATTTTAAAAACGAGGATCACGTAAGAGCCTTGTCTCAAAATTACCAGAGCTGCATCTGGCATGCTGCTATGCACTGGGCAGGGTGCACCTGACTGGGTTCATGAAAATAGAGCACTTACTGTCAACAAAGGCTGCATGCAAATAATATGTTTTATAAAATCAACATCTCATCTGGTTGATATGAGAGGTCTGCTATGCTTCTGAACAAATTCACAAGCAAATTTACTGAAGGATGTCAGCCCACCTGCGTGGTGCACTGAAATAAGGAAAGCACATACAGTATTGCATCTAACAGCAACTTTCTGTGATATAACACCACATGCTGACACAATGCTAGGCATATCATGCACTTGCATTGTCAAGAGTTCAAATCTATGTCACCCGCTTCTCCCTCTGTGTCTCCACTCCTGCTGTCACTGTACACCATCAAATGAGGCAGAAATACTTCTTCCAAACAAGCTGTACTTATTTTGCTGTCACATTCCAGCACCCCACCTTGAGCACATATTATTAGTGATTTGTTTGCCGCTGAACGAGGCACCAAGAAATCTGCTTCCTTTCCTTTCCAGTAAGAGTAATTGGATGGCGGCTGACCAATCCCAATACATTGCAGCATAATTAACTACTTCATTAAGCTTAGCTACTCCCAGGAAGCCAGTAGACCAACAGAGCACATGTATTTGACTTCATTCCCGCTGACTGCCAAAGGAGACTGTATTTATGTGCCAATTTTACACCGTGCACCAAAATATAGTTTAAAATACTTACTGTACACAAACTTCCATCTTTCTTTTATGTAGCAATATAATAACGTTGAAAAGGGCACTGGCAGCTCATTTCTGAACCTGAGTAACAAATTATAGAAAAGCAAACAATATGGGTTGGGACCCATATGAGACTGTGGTGCTATTTTTGGTGCCTCCCCACGCAACCGGAGGACCAGTTTATTTCATTAGGCCATCTCTCAGGAAAACAATACATTTTCAAAATACGGACACAGTACTGAAAAAAACACACAAGTGATTTAGCTGAAGCCTTCACAGATTATTTCATCTGACGGACTGTGTCTTAATTAAGTCAGCGTGAAAATGGTGGTGGAAATAAGACATTAAGTCAAATGTGAGCAATGAGATTAGCTGCCAAAATGAGATGTCGTTGTTAAACCGTTTCCCTGAAGCTCACCTGCTTTTTTTCAGTGTGTGTGTGTGTGTGATGAGTAGTGCTGTTTTACATGTTGAAGAGGCTTAGGAGCAGTAGATCACTCCACTTGTGGTATATATTGAATGTGTAGCACCCTTAAAAGACTGAAAAGAGCCTGCATTTCAGCAGGGTTATGATTATAGGCTACTTTATGACAATCACTTAACAGATAACTGAATCATAAAACTACATTTTTAGGACTTGTCGTGAAATACAATCAGCGAGAATAGGCCAGCACAGGATGAACATTAGTTTCATCACCCCTTTCTGAATGGAAATGATTTGTTTTGTCTCTTTTGCTTCATACCAGACTGAGCCAGATTGGGAAGGTATTTTTCTATTTTACAATAGGCAGCCTTAAGTTTTATTCTCTGTCTTACTTCAGTAATTAATGCTTGGGTCTGAGAATGTCGTCTGAGCTCAATCGCAGCGTGATTTCAAAATTTATATAACAAAGCTACTAAAGATTAGAGCGAAGCAGGTATTCTTGTAGTTGATTTGCACCGCTATTTTCTGGGCAGGTCCATTGTGCAGCAGGCATCTCCTTGTTTAGGCTATGAATACAAAATCATGTTACTGTAGCAGAAGGGAACAATGGCAATGATTAAATTGGTTGTTGTGCATGCATTCTTTTGCTCATTGGCATGCTAAAGAGGCGCTTACTTTATCAGCAGCAGATTGCATTCCACCACTGGTAATTACTTTACTAACTTTGACATTTCCATGACAGTGACAAAGGGAAGTTAAATTGCTCCAGTTTTTTGGTAGTTCATATGTTCACATAAATAATGATACTGAAGCAGCCAGGATGTCATTTATTCTGTCCCGCAGAGGTGACCCACCCTGGGAGAAAATACAAACATGGAATAGGAGCAGAAACAGTGTACAATCTGCCCCTCTGACTCAGACTGATGCAATGGGTGCTGATCTCTCAAACAGTCTAACAATTCAAGGCTTCAACATTGACAGATGCTGCGGGTGTGATACATACGTCTCTGAATGTATCCTCAGACGATCCCATCAGCCTTTCTCCACAAGAGTGATCATTTACCCAACAATTAAGCTACACAAATGAGTTTAAAGATATAATATGTAACCTTTCTGCATTAAAATGTGTAAAAACAACTAGACAAATGTGATATATCATGTTGGGTTGGTTACTTACATTATCTCAAATGTTTAAAACAATGGTCAAACCCAGAAACATCTGTAATTTTAATCATAGACACGGTCCTTGTCATTTAGCTTCTGCCTGTCAGTTGCTTCATATCCACTTTGTGCTGTCATGAATTGACTTTTTATCCATTTTTAAGCCACACTTTTATGCTACAAATTTTATATCTTGGTTGTTTCTAACAGTATGTTTTGACCGGATGAAGGATTTTAGTCTTCGGACATCTGGATCTAAAGTTATCCGACAAACAAGCTGAGCAAGAGTTAGCGGAAGCTCAGCTCCAGCCCATCCTGTGCCACACAGCACCGGAGAAACTGATTTTAAACTTGAAACTGCTTTATTTAGTGTTTTTAACACCTTAAATCTTCGACTCTATTTGTCAGCGGATAATTTGGGTCTCGGTTAAAACCTCTGGATCTGGATCTTCGGGAAGTTATCAGAGAAAAACCTTGAACACACATTAGCAGGGGGGCTCCTTCTGTGCCGAGTTTGCATGTTGAATGAATGAACATTAGCATGATCTGGGCTAGCAGCCCCTCCATGACCAGCCAAACAGCACTGGAGAAACATTGATTTTCAACATGACGCTGCTTTATTCAGTGTTTTTACTGTTTTTTATCACCTGGTTTATTTGTTTTGGAGAGGAGGGTACCTCTGCTAATAACTCAGCTCCTGAATTGTACACTGAAGGAATTCCAACCTGAGGAAACTGACTTCAATAACAGCATTGCACCATCACCACATTTTGTTAGTGTTTTGATTGAGAGACCCCTAGCTGCAGAAAATTACATATTGCAAGTTTAAGGGCTATTTCAAGAATAGTGATGTGACTTAAAGTCTTTGTTGTCACTAGTTGCTACTAGCAGCAAAAAGAAACTGACATGATATCAGTGTAGAACATGGTGTTGTAATGGCCTTTACTGGCTTCTAAATATAAAATACTGCCTTGGTTGTAACCTACCATGGACAGTTACTATACTATTTTACTACTTGCAGTGTTGCAATGAAAATAAAATAGCCTGATGTTTACTTGATGATATAGCAAGCTATTGTAAACCTGGAAAGTGAAGCAAACATGCTGTAGCTGCTCTTCCCGGGAGCATCAGAATCTTTTAAAACTCAGAGCCAGTCACTTTTTTCTGTCATTTAAGCCTGAGGTGACACTGCATGAGATGAAATGTAATCTAAGGCTCTAATAATTGACATGATATATTCTTTGATGCCACCGGTCTACTGGAATGTCAACACCTGACCATGCAGCAGTTTTGTTTGAAAGCAGGTATCTCTCTCTATCATCAAGCCTGGTGGCAACCGTGAATTTTCCAGTAAGATCAAAGTTCCCCTAGTGGAGTCAGAGTGGAGCATCGAGGGTGACACCTTTCTCTCTCTCCCTCCGCTGTCTGCAGAGACCTTTCCTCTCACTGCTGGGATCACTGCAACTGCACTATCATCATTTGTCACTTCAAAAGCTCTGTTTGACAGGATCTATTTGACAGTGGCAGTGTGTCCAGTGTGACAATGATTGGCAAGGGAGGTCTGCGCTGTGGGTAGAGGGAGATAACAGGACAACAGTTAAGGACAACCACTGCACCTCCTGGTGAGAAAAAAAGGGGGAAAAACACATGACGAGATGACAATGCTCCGGCTGGCTGTGGATATCAAAGGGGATTTTTTTTCAGATGAGGGAAGAAAAGAATGGCTTCATCTCTACGGGGTAATAGGGGTGTCCACATGTCCACCATTCACCTCTGTCTCATGCAGATTAATACCAATAACTAAAGCATCAGGCAAGACATAAAGCCATTTTATCAACGAAACCCTAACTGACTCCTAAACTCTAACGTTGCAGATCAAATAGGTTTTGGATATCAGGTATTTTCACTCACTAGCAGGGAAAATCAAAGCGTAACAGCGAAAAACAACAAACCAGAAGAAATGAACAACAATAGAAACATGCATCCTCAGCAACCACACCCAAGGGAGGCACAGTACATGTTGAAAGAAAAACACGAGAGGCAGTTATCTTTAGAGAGCTGCTGAAATGCAAATGTATCCGATATAACTGACCCACTAAAGATTAATGATAGATGATTTGATGATGGATGAACTTTTACCCATCATCAATAAATGCTCTGCTCTCAGCTTCCCAAGGACAGAGGAATCTCAGCCCTGCCATTTAAATTCCACTCAGAGGTGCGAACCTCTGACTGCCTACATTCTATCTTAGATATTACTAGCCCTGGAATGATAGGGCATAAAACATACATGGCTGTAACAGGTTTTGATTCATTTCACTACCAAGTATGAACAATGGAGCTTCTACAGTTCCGGTGTGTGCACAGTGGACAGTTATATAGTGTTCATGAACAGGAGCAGATTTTACGTGTCTGGACTAGACTACAAAATGGATATTTTCCTTTTTTCTTCTTGGGTATGCAAAAAGCAGACTATTCTCATTCACTGTTCATAGTTATGTCTACAAAAAGTAACCCATTGTAGTGGGTATATAACCCATGTAATCGGGCTGTGATCATGTGACATATGTGCTGCAAGCTGACGCCCGTCACATGACGGAGGAAAAGGAGGTCAGGTGACGTAGTAAAGAGCGTCAAAAGCCGTATCTAAATTTCCAGACTTCGCACTTGCACACTTGCGGACTATGCGAGCGCGCTCCCCGGAAGTGTATGAGTGCTTAGTACTGTCCGATTCCAGTCCACAAGGCGCCTCAAGCTGACTTTCTGTAGACTTCTCGGAGAGTCCGCCTGGTGTGCAGACCTTGTGGTGGCAAAAATGTTTTTTATCAGATCAATGAACAACTTAAAGAAAAGTCTTCACACGTTAGCTGTCTTTCTTGAATTTAATAAGCATTCGGATGGACTCACACACAAATACAACTGCATGAACAGTTAGTCTGTCAGTGAGTGAGTGAAGATGTCCTTCACTCTGCCAGTCTTATAGTTTCTCTAAACATGTGTCAATAGTCAAAGTATGTGGCATACAGATGGTGATAACACTTCAAAGAGACAACAATATGCATTCCTACAGGTTTACGAGGACACTCTAAGTTATGAGGCCCTACGCATGGCCTCCAACCTATCTTCCATTAGGTATCAGTTCTCCATCACAACGTTGCTGTCAGTGTCATAAATTGCATATCATACACATTTATACAACATGTAAACCACACTACAGGTCAGACAACAGAATTTTCCATCACAACCTCAGCAGACTTCACTGATTTAATAACCCACAATTCATTGCAATACAGCCGTGATGTTTTGTTTTGTTTTTTTTAATTGCTGAACAAAAAAAAAACGAATGAATACGAAAAATGCTTACTGATAGTTAGGTCTGTTAAAATGCTACTCAAATTGCGTGGGCCAGAAATAAAATTCAACCACATAATGACAAAGAAATATGTATGAGTACTGGCTGTAGAGAGACTGAAAATGCATTTATTTATGGCAGCATATCAGGCTGCGCAATGAAATAGGCAAAAAAAATTGGCTGGAAAACAACAAAAGAAGGTCTTCTAATTTAGGTAATGCCAAATCTATTGAGTAATAGTCCTGTCTTTATTTACAAATATTTCTGTTTTTGAACATGTGCAGCCAAGATATGTATTAATAGCCTACATTTTTTGTTTAGTCACAAGAAAGGCTACACATGGGATTTATATCTTCTGATCTGCAGGGATGAGTAGGCACTATTCATCAACCTGTATGACACATATATGAAACAGTTTGAGTCATAAAACAGTCTCGAGGGCTGTCTGTCAGCAGCTTGCAGTCTCTGCCCTAGCAGACTTTACGTGATAATGGTAAATACACTATACTACGTACAACTGAAGTCAAGAAGGGCTCAGTCTGCAAATCCAGAGGGTGAACATTTGGATGCAGCCAAAGTCTGTGTAGGGAGGCTGTCGGGTGTCGTATGGGTGAAACAAGCACAGGACTTTGACCCACAGCACTGGGGTTCTTGTCCTGGGTGACACCTTGAGTCAGCGCTGAGTTTTTTTGGGTTATGTATGTATGCAAAAAGTTGCAAAAGGACTTCCGCACACTGTCTAACTTGCAATATTTAATTTATTTGTGACGTTTCGGTACTAGACCTTCATCAGGTTACCCTTCATGGGTTATGTATATCATCACAGAACGGTAATGACTTGAGGTCGTCCAACCATGATTTTTTTCCTTAGCCTAACCTAATCTGTAGGGGCGTTTATTCATAAAATATCATGCTAATCTGTAAGTTATCATATGAACTGCGTGCATAATTTTCCAAAAGATAATAAATGAACCACTGAATAAACATAAATTGTAAGAAGAATTAGCTGCAGGCTACATTTCTGCACTTGCAAGTTCAATTCATTCAGTTAAATGACTTTAAATCCTGAGTGGCCTTCTTTTCTGCTGTGGTGACATTTAGTGCTTAGAGAGAATTAAAGGGAGTGAGAGTCATGGGCTGTGTGAGAGGGACGCATCTCTCAATCGTCTGAAAACAGATGTTTTTGAATTCGTATATACACATAGACATACTAATGGGCTTTTTGGCAATGCAGTGTGAGGATGGAAACAAATCCTATGGAGGGCAGAAAAAAAGACTGTTGTGGAAGGCAGAGTGTGCTTGTAGAGGTAGGCAAAAGTCAATGAAAGTCTTTGCTCCACCCTAGAACAAGCAAGTATTGGAAAAGCCACTCTGAAGTATTTACTGGGCCCAATAAATACACAGGTCATCCAAGGTGCTTACAGAGTGAGGCTAAAATCACTCAGCTCAACCAAACTCTCTCAATATCTGCTGGTGTTACAAAGTTATCACTTGTTACTGCTTGTAAGTCAGTTCACTGCAGATATAACCAAATACTACAACATTTTTGTACAAAGTCTGAAAACTGATCACATTCTTCACTACGCTGAAGTAACAACCACAGGCATCTGACATTCCTTGCATGATTTATCTACTTCCTCTCCATTTTTCTCTCAATCAGAAGTCTTCCTGTTACACAGATTTTCCAAATTGTGAACGGTATGGAGCACCGGGGAGGTTTGAGTGGCATTATACTCTCCAAGCCATTGTCTGTTAATGATTTCAAAGATCCCATGAGTCGCTGCAGCTCTGTCATGTCAAGACTTTTGAGTTTTACATGGCTTGACAAGTGCCGTACTCCCACGGGGTGCAAGAGGGGAGACACAGCGAGGCAGCAGGAGAGGGAGGGGGAAGGAGACAGAAGAAGGGAAGGAAAAAAGAGGCGAAGTGAAGGATTTAAATGAAACTTGTTTTGTTGGCCTATCAGTGAAAAATTGGGAGGCAGATGTGCAGTTAGTTCACCTCTCAAAGTTTTGTTATAATGTGCCACTCACTCCCAGTAACAGTGATTTTCAAAGACACATAGATTCCTTGGTTCCATTTCCCAAGTTTAGCTGCCTTGCATGTGAGTTGATCAGACTGACAGAGTTCCTGCGCCCCCAGAGATGCCAGGCTTGCCAAAGCTCCTTCGCTACCCCTCCCCTCCTACTCGGCATTCCACTTGACAAACTCGAAGTGGCACCTTGGCGGTGCAGCATTTTTATTGTTGCTTTCCCCCCAAAGTACCTCTCCTGCACTCATGCAACCTGAAAGCTTGGTAATAAATATGTGCGATATTATTTTCAGGTTTATTGTTACCTTTTTTTTATACAGCCTTTTAGATTGCCCTTCTGTCAGTTCAGAGTTCTCAAAGCAGCCATGGAGCTGCTCATCAACATACTTTCATTTTAACTCTCTTGCCTGGCCTTTAGGAAGTAGCCTTGACTGGAGGTTGGCATTGACCTCACTCACTGCCCATGCCTCTGGACACTCAACATTAAGGCAAAGTGTTCTTAGGCAGTCCAGCAGAGCTTCATACAAGGGCAAACCCCAGGAAACTTCAAGGGGCTATGCGCTACCTTGCCAAGAGCCATATACAACCTCAATTGCCAAGACCTGCAACTCCCTAGCTCTGCACTCCCAAGAGAAACAATCATCTCTTCTGGGTTCATGGAAAGGTGGATATGATATGTTGAAACAGTGCTCATGTAAGCCATTATGTTTTGTTCTTTCTTTCCTCCAAATGGTGAAAAGACAAGCTCCAGCAATCTCTTAAAATAATGTAATGTAATAATGAAGAAGTGTTTAATACACTGAATGTGGGAGGGACCTGATGAATGCAGTGGAAAGGAGGTGTAAAGGTACGAGGAGATGGGTGTTAGTGTTTGTTTTTTCAATGCCAGAATCAAAGAATAGGTTTTTTTTGAGTTGCAAATTTAGGTCCCACAGTCACAAACATTTTATGTTTTATCTCAGTCAACTATGGTGTCTGGTGTAAATCAGACAGACCAGTGTTTAAAGCATTAGCCGAGTGCTGGAACTGGCAAAATAAGCAATTGAAATGACTTTGAATGTGGCATCAATGTTGATTTGTGTTTAGCTAACAGCTTTCACCTTGGACTTTCTACACAAAATGGATACAAGGACCAAGTTCTCAATGGTTAAAATCTGGTCAAGTGTAGGAAAACAAAGCTCAGGGGGTGCCAGTGGTGATGGGTAAGGTTAAGTAAATATCATCTAGGTGTTGTCTCAATGTCGACTTCCCTAAGATGTCTTGTGCTAAAATGTAACACTACTGACAGATAACAGTCAGTACTACCAGCACCAACACAGGTAACTGCGGGTGGGAATCTCTAGGCACTTGATTTGATTCTGATTCTGATTCAGGCTGCACTGCAATTATAAAACTATTATTGATGCATTTTGATCAATTGAAATTTTAGATTTCTATACATGATTTACTTTTCTCAACTACTTGCTGAAACATACTGTATTTCTAATGATCCATGATTAAAACAAACAGATTCATTTATTTGCATAAAGTGCAGCTCTTTCCTTTCTATTAAGTTAGAGGGTGCTGGTCAGATTGGATCCACCTGTGGTTGCTCAGGCTCAGCCATCCTTACCAGAACTCAAGAAGAAGCCTAACTTTGAACGTGAATACGACACACGTTTACATCCATTACGTTTCACCATTACGTTTTTTTAAGAGGACTGTCTCAAATGTGGCTGCGCGGTGGTGCAGTGGTTGGCACTGTCACCTCACAGCGAGAAGGTTCCTGGGTCAAACCCAGGGTAGGCAGTTCGAACCCTGGGGTGGAGGAGCCCTTTTGTGTGGAATCCCATGTTAGCGTGGGTTTTCTCTGGGTACTCCAGCTTCCTCCCACAGTCCAAAGACATGCAGGTTAATTGGTGACTCTAAATTGTCCGTAGGTGTGAATGTGAGTGTGAATGGTTGTCTGTCTCTATGTGTCAGCCCTGTGATTGTCTGGTGACCTGTCCGGGGTGTACCCCACCTCTCACATCCTGTCAGCTGGGATAGGCTCCAGCCTCCCCCCCAGACTTTGTCTTGAATAGGCTTTGATCAACAGGACATTGCCATAAAAGAGCAGGTATGCTCAGCCATCTCACCCTGTATTAAGGCTGAGCGATATAAAGAAAAGAAAATATTACAGTATTTTTGCCCAACTCTATCATGTAAACAGTGTATCATCTGTCCATCCCAGTTCATGCTTATTTGACAAAACAGCATTAATAGGCCCCCGCCAGGTCCGTACCCCTCTCTCTGTCACTGTCTCGCTCTGATAATGACATTCCTGCTGCTCTTTCCAGTCCCCTCCACATGATGATTTCCTCTTCATTTACATTAGCCCCTCTCTTTCTTTAATTTCCTTTGCACTCTGTCTCGCAGCCAGCCAGGCCTTGATGAAGCCCTCCCTGATAAGCCTGTGCAGTCATGCTGGAGACCTTGAGAACTGGTACCATTACAGCCAAGCTGTGTCACCCCATCAAAGCCAGGCCCAGTGTGGGCCGAAGGGCAGTCCAAGGTTGCTGGTCCATGACCTTTAAATGAATTTCAATGAGGCCTCGTCGCAGGGGTCGCTGAATCAGGCCCCCAACACAAATGGATGCCAATACGGAGCAGAGTAATGTGGCGTCTTTAAAAAGCTATCACAAAAGAAAGAGGGGGGAAAGAAAAAGCATCAAGATTGTCCATTTAAATGGAAAAAGGATGAAATGGTGGAACACAAAAAGAACAAGTGCAGGAAATACAGTTGGACTGAACCACTTCACAGTGTGGAATATGCTCTGGGAAATAATGAAAGTCGATAGAGATATTGACATAATTTTGCCATTACACTGAAGAAACAGCTATATGTCAGATATGAATGGCTAGTAGTACAAAAACATCATTATCTGTATCTGTAGAACAAAACGGTCTGTATCTGTATTCAGATAGACTGGACATGGGCGTGGTTTATACCAGAATCAGGTTTAATCAGGGCAGCTTTTGTATTTCTAACCTATTACTTATCAGCAATGTGACAGCCAATTAATTAAAAAGTAAAACATCATTTTTTATCCAATATTAGTACAGGAAATTAACACGTACAGATAAAAACTACAGACCCTGAGCTTCATTTTCATGTATAATCTGCGGGGGTTTGAAAGAAATCCAGCTGCCACACCAGGCACAAGGTGCCTCCTCCTCAAAATGAACTCTTAGCCCGCTGTGCGATGACTCAATAGGGACAACTACAGAATATAGCGATCACTTTTCAGTAATGAGTCATACATGCATCAATCACTGAATGAAATCAAAGTCATATGTTCCAAAAATAATGAGCATTTATCTTGTGGGCATTCATAATGATAGCCTAATGTGTAAAAATGTCTATTATTTTGGCCCAAATAATAACAAGCAACTTCTTTCGTTTCCTAGGGTTGAGAATTGATTAGATTTTATCAATACCAGTAACATTTCTGATTCTGCTTACTGGTCCCATTCCTTATTGGTTTCCTTGTTGCTTGTGTGGGGGAAAAAGTGGGGTTTTCAGCACTGTTATTAAAAGGGATATCTACCTTTGGTAAGCAACATGCTGCTCAGTTGGGAAGCAGTGACACTCGTGCGTAAAGCACCAAATACTCATCATTTCTGGAATTTAAGCCCTTGTCGTGTAGTAAGGGTGTGTCATATCATCTCGATCACAATAATGCCCGTCTAATTTTTATTATATTATATAAAACTCATATCGACTTGTTGACATATTGATGCCGTACTGTTACCTACGGCAACAACAAGCTTGGCTGAAAGTCAAATTACTACCAACTCTGCAGTGGTTCCAAAAAGAGGAGCAGCTTCAGTAGTGTGGAATAAACTGTGGCGTCCTGAATATTTTATGAACAGTCCCCAGACTTCTCAGACTCTTTTAGCAACTTACTGCTCAGAGGGAACTCATTCAGCGGCTCCTCTGGCAGCAGCACAGCCTGTGTTGTCAAGTGATTTTGTCATATACCTTTGGTAATGTAAGACTATGTGACGTTTGTGGCTCCACAAAAAACTACATACATGTCAATGTGCAACAATAATCATAGCATAACAGCCTGTCACAGGTTACAGCGTGATGATTAGAGGAGAGATGGCGGAACGTAAAGGTCCAGGTGGAATGACGTATTAGAGAGCTGTAATTTGTCATTTCTGTTAATTTTATTTTGTTGTACTGTCAATATTGTATACAGAATCTGAATCTCACCCTGAGTTACTGTTGTTGTTTACAAACTACAGAAAAGGTTGACATGTAAAACTGTATCACTTATTTTGTTGCAACTCTTAGTTCGTAAATTATTATTATTTTTTCGTAAATATAAATTTTTTTTACTAATTTGTCATATACTCAAGAACTGTTATCGCAAAAATGAAATATGAAATATTGTGATATTATTTTAGGGCCATATCGCCCACCGCTATTGTGTAAAAGGTTTGTTTCAGCACATGAATGGTGTTTCCACCCTTACTTAAAATTGTCATTTGACAGACTTTACAAGTAGAACTGTTGTCATCTGTCCTCATGAAATGAAGCCATCCTTTGGACGGTTTCTTCCTCTCCGCCATGATTCGAAGTCATTTGATTCCAATGGTTCAAATAATTTGGAACTGGAACCAGTTGTCGATAACCATCCCTTCTGTTTCAATTGTATTATTTGTTTATTTGTGTTCCCAAATGACATATCCCGATTTGGGTACATCCCTAATGGATGATACTGTTTATGGAAACAACTGTATATCAGTGTAGTTATTTCATATTGTGTTGATTATGTCAATCAGAAAGTTAACATAATGAGAATACACATCAGAAGTATAAGTACACCCCACACTGCAGGTTGGTGTGGATACCTGAAACTAAAGACTGATCTACATCTATGTCAATAAGAAAATCTCTATAACAGGTTGCCATTGAAACTATTGCTATAATATGTTTGTAGGTGGAAAGGTGGAAAAAAGCAAACCTGTGACGTATGAAATTGTGAGTCTAAACCCCCAGAAAATTTCAAGATGTTATGTCTATGATGCTTGTGAAAAAAGCATTCAAGACAGAATGATTTTGTAAGACTGATATGTGGTTTCTGACTACATCATCGATCTTTTAAGCCCATGTGAGATGGAGTGAAGCCTGGGATCCTTGGGCAAAGTTTTCTTAGCCATTTGAAAGTCTCTGTTTGAAACTGAAGACTTTAGACTATAAAACAGCTTAGAGAACCTTTGCCTGAGGATCTCGGGCTGCATTTCAGCTCACATGAGCTTAAAAGATCAATAATCTAGTTGGAAGGTAAACCCAGGCCGGTCATAAAAGTCTTCAGCAAAATCATAAAATTTACAACTGACCAGCAGCCACTGCAGAGAGCCTTAAAGTGAGGCAATGTGATCATGTTTTATTTGTTCGATGTTAAACTTGTCACTGCTGCCTTTTGAACACGCTAGAGTTGATCGATCGACTCCTGCTGTAGAAATGTTTACAAGGATTTGAAATTATCAAGGTGACAGAAAATAAAAAATGTTTTTCCTGGTCAGACATGGAATTGTGTTTTGACTGTTTCTCCCAGTGTATAAAATCACATTAACCTCATGGCAATTCTAATATTCTTTTATATGATCTGTCTTGTACTGGTTTTGCCAAAAGCAACAAATAACACTTCTCAGACAGCCCTGTGGAGGTTCTACACCCCAGAATATTGATGTGACAATGTTGGATACGCGTGGAGATGTGAAAAAATGATTGGGAGCACAGTTTCACTCCCTCTACAATGCACATGAAAACACATCTCACATACCTGCTCTCTCGAGAGGCTTTTTTTTTTTGATGACAACAGATGAATAATGCATTAATCCATTACATTTGGATTGCAGAAAATGTCTACTAATAACCGTGTTTTCACAGGAGTGTGATTTAATATGTAGTATTATTTCAAGAAGGTGTATTATTTTTCTTCTAATCAAACGTTTTCATTAGAAGACCAGAGGCCATAAACATCGCGGGCTCCTGAGAGTCACAGATACAATATTTATAGCAAAACTCTCATTAGCTGGAAAACAGAGGAAACTGTTTCACTATTTTATTTCCCAACAATATCTAATAAAATTTGTAATCACTTTGTGCGGTTATTGCATCAACTTACAATGTTTATAGAAGGATAAACAGTTTCGAAAACATTCATTCGTAGGGTTAAGGGTAGACTTTTACAAAAATATAAAGACAAAATTCTGTTTAAAAAGAAACTATATAAAATTAAAAATAGACTTTCTTTACTGCTGCTCTCATGATGGTGATTAGTCCATTGCATGTAGTTCCTTTGGGGGGTTGGAGTTGTAAGTGAACTCTTGAAATAAAGATAAAGAAAAGCAGAGCCGCAGGCTTTGCTGGAAGGCTTCAGTATCTGACCGTAATCTGTGAGAAATGCATCTGTCTGTTGCCCACTCTCATCCAGCCTCAACACCCCACTGCTCTCCAGCCTCTTTACACTCTGACAAAATGGTGCAAATCTGAAATGGGAAATAGAGAGGGGGAGAAAAAAAAGAGTTCTCCATCCCCTCATTTGAGCCAAGATACTCTCTTTATTTTCAGTGGAGCTGTCTCCCCTGCTCCTCCAAAGCATCCCAACTTCTCGCCGTGTGACAGCATTTTCACAAAGCCCACCCACTCTAAAAGCCCCCCCCACCCCTCCACCCTCCCCACATACCCAAATCCACTCCTCTGTTTTCTCCCTTACTGCCTCGCAGTGAGAAAAATATTGAGTCTATGCTCCTCCACCTTTCTGTAGCAGCTATCTGATCTGACATTAGGGCCTTTTATAAGGTTACCTCCCACTCATACCTCATTACTAGACCCTCAGCAGTGCCATTATCACTTTAGATAAGGCTACAATAAACTACACTCTCAGTCCAAGGGCTTCGCTGTTTATCAACTTCCACTCTCCCCCAGCATGCCCTGAGAGGCTGCCTCGCTTATCAACTCAGTTACTGTGACAGGGCTCGCGGACCTTAACCGAGTCTTGGCTTGAGTCGTGTCTTCTCCGTGTAAGGCCACAATTTTTTTGCAACTTTCTTTTGTTGTTGTTGTTGCTAATGAAGAAGCGGGAGGCATATTTAATGCCCACTCTGTGCCTGCTGGATACAGGCTAATGGATATGGGGGACAGTGGGGCTCATTTTGGGCTGTTTATGACTTGGGCCTGTGCCAAGCAGCAGCGAATGAGCCCTGTGAGATTTGGATATGTTGTTTGTCCTTTTGTTTTATTCAGACCGAGGCCATATTTGATTTACGTCATATCGGGGTGGGAAATCCTCCCATGCAAAGCAGATGGTGAAACAGGGATGTTACAAGTGACATAAAAAAAAAACATTTTTATTTTTTATTATAATGGGAAATGAGCAAGGTTAAAATTTCCCACTACAAACATGATTCTATTTCATTTAGTTACATAATGAAAGCACTCACATTCATCTTGTCATCTACTTTTTTCTCAAAAGCATCTTTATACAGTAACTGACAGCTAATTTTATAACTCACTTCATCAGTGTTTACTAAAGGACACAGCTAATCTTACTTTAAGTAATAAGTAAGTTTTACCAAGGATATAAAGGTATAACATCTTATCTGATGGACCTAATTGCTGCTAGTTTATTTAAATTAAAGTGATAAATGTAATCTGTATGAGCAGTCAACTGCTAGCATTATATTTAGGATCAGTATTATGGATGTTAGCATCAGTCGCTAAGTCAGATCATTGTGCATCATCTGGCCTCAAGCCTATTTCAAAACATCTGTTTAGTATTAAGGCTGCATGATATGAGGAAAATATGCGATATGCATGTAATATGAATATCGCTAAAACTATATTGTAATAGATAGAAATTAAAGCGGTGGTTCCCAATTGGTGGGTCCCGGTCCAAAAGTGGGCCGCAGGTCCACTCTGAATGGACCACAAGTGACTCGTGAATGTGTTAAGTTTGCATAAAACATATTTTATCTTCAAGTACAGTGAATTTCCCACACAGTTTTATTTTGAAGTGCCCTTTCCTGCTGTAGAGTGAGTGAATAACAGACAGCAAACTCGACAACATGACCAAACGCAAGTATGAGGCTGAATATATTAAACTGTGTGGATCTTGATCCAATGGCTGAAGGGGAAATCTGGATCCTGTGGCTGGACCAGTTGGGAACCACTGTTTTAAAGTGTGATCAATTCTGCCTTCTGCTTGCCTAATATCAGACAGAACTGTCAACACTCCATTGCCATCTTCAGTCTGACATTGCATCCACTCTTAACGATATTCGTGACAGGGAGGAGGGTCCGATTTTCCCTCACCAGTCACTAGAGACCCATGTATCCTCCTGAATCTAACGTCATTTTACGTCCACACTGGGGCAAAGCCATGCAAACGTAGCTTTTTTGCCAGGGTTTTTAGAGTGGAGCATAGCGAAGTTGTAACTATTGAGAAGACATGAAGACTTAAAACAGCCTTCATAGCAGTGTCAATCTGATCTATAGCGCTCGCCATTGTTATTAGTCCTCATCAATTCTTTCACATTCTTTGACAAAACTTGAGTCTTATTGGTTGTTTTTTATTTTAACAAAAAAAAATGCAGTTTCCTGTCATGATGCCAAACAAATTATATATATTTGTTTATTTTTATTTTTTAATTCATCTGGTTCTGTCTCTGTAAAGGATTTTACAACCCAAGCATGAAATGTCGTCTTCTACATGAACAAAGAATAAGCAATGATTGGCACGATAATGGTGTCTGCCACAGTTCTGTGATTATTATTCAACCAATCAACTCAAGGGAGACAATATCAACTTTTTGAAAATTAAAATCACCCCCTGTATCTTTCCTGATCACTAGATCTGCTGGGATTTGTTGTGTGTAGACACTTAATCAGCTGTTGTAGGACAGGCGTCCTAATTGTCCATAAACCTGCCAGAGACGGGCAGGTGTCGAGTACCGTTTTCAAAGGAGGGATGAATGTCACAACCATCAATCAATTTTATTTACCCAGCCAGGGAGGTTTGACTTTGAAGACGCCGAGCGTGTCTGAAGCCATTCACAATATAAGACTAAAAAAACTTCAGAGGCAAACTTTATCAGGCCTTATCAGGAGGGACTTTATTAGAAAGGTCCTTGCTGAGCACAGCCTTCTAGATCTGCAGGGACGGGTTCAAAGAAAGCATGCAGAGAACATTTATTATAAGCTCCGTGGTGATTGCTTCTGCTCCCCATTAAAAAGATGGCATCAACCCCCCCACACACCCCACCCCCCCCTTACGCCTAGTTTACCGCGTAGAAAAATAATGAGGCGAGATTAAACAGAGCACGCTCAGATAGGTTTGTGCCTCATGGGCATCAGATCACAGACAAATGCCGAGCATTAATGACAAGAGCATCATGATGCCACTGAGGCACTCTGGGATGCAGACAATGGTCAGTTCAACTGAGTTACTGACTGAGCTACTTTGCAGACTATCTCCCAGTCCACTCAGCCGACAGGGAGAGAGAGCCTATTTTATGTGGCAACCAGACTGGAATAAACAACAAAAGCCCTAAACAAGTGTCCACTGGGGGAAGCGTGAGGTGCACTACTATATTCAAGCGGCACAACACCTTTGTGATGGGCTGCATGGTAATGGCAAGGAAACACATCATTATCTGGAGGTGAGGTACTTGGTTCCCGCTCTCCATGTCTCCCTCCCTCCCCCTCCAGGAGTTCTTGTGTACAAGTTAAAAGGCTGATTTACATTTATATTGCGAAAGAGAGGCATAGGGTTGTAATTGGTGTTGTGGAGCCTGATCCACACGCAAACACATGCTTCTCTGCATACACTCACGCACCGTGCATACTTATGTCCACACATATACGCATGCAAATAAACCCTCTTTTGCAACATCATTCATCTTAACTACAAGCACATGTGTGTAAGAGTGTATCAGTGTGACTGGTGTGAGAGTGACTGAGTGAGTCAAGCTCTGAATAAAGAGATAAAATAAAAACACATACATATCTACATCGACAATGCAGAGAGCCAGCTCTGTCCAGGTAGATAGCGCTGTGCTGGGAAAATGCGGGCAAACACTGCCTCCCCATATCAAATCAGCAGCTCAGTTCTTCAAAGTGCCTGTCGTCCTGCAACACAAAACACATCGGCCTGTGCACAACCTAACAGCTCTGTCAATAGCTGCAGCCATTTGTTTACCCCAGCCGCCTCCGAGCGATGCCAGGAAACACCAATGGAACCGCAAAGTGCAACATGGCCATAGATCTCGGCGACAGAGAACAAGATTCATGTCTGCAATACTATAGGAAAAAATATGTTGATGTACTATTTACCCTCACACTGCTTGGCTGGGCTGCTGAATGATGAAATGATTGCAGCAAACAAAATCTGAAATCCGAGTAAATAGAAAATAGAAGATACAGCGTGTTCAGCAATCAACCACAAGTGGACTCACACACACACATACACACCCACACACGCACTGTTAAAAAATAATGCTCAACCAAACAAGCAACACCTTCCCATCTATGGACTGTCACTGGTTGGCAGGCCCTCCACCTAGCCAGCCTTAAAATGTGTCTCCCTTCCTCTGCCTTCAGCTTCTTTTCCAATTTTCAGTGCGGTTTAAGCTGCAACTGTGCAACATCAATCATTAACAGGAGGGTTTCTCATTAGCCTCAGCTCAGAAAGCCAAACATGCCACATAGTAACTGTAACCTTCACTTCCGCTCAGTCCTCTGCCTCCCTCTATATCACAACAACCCCCAAAAGAAATCCATAGACTGATCAATGAGGATTGATTTCCAGTTGATCAGGATGATTTGAGGTAACAACCTGACTGTGTGTTGTCATTATAGACTCCTGTGCGAGAGGTTAATGGCTGTGATGTGGCGCTGAGGGAGCTTGAGGCCTCTGCAGCCTTGTCTGTAACTTCCTGTGCATTAACTTGTTCTGAGGTTATTAATCCATCAATAATCTGGAGGAGATGAAAGCTGCATAGCGCTGCGTTAAAAGGATTGACAGAGCCATGCTTACCCTTTGGATGTAGTTGCAGGGAAAAGCACATCCAACCACTGTAAAATATTTACTGTTGGCTGTAAAATATGCCGTTTGGCAGAATAGATTGCATTTGGGTTAGATGAGGACGAGAGGAGGAAGGTACTCACGGTGAGTGTCCGCTGAGTTTGGTAATATTAAGAATTGTACGAACAAAATGTCAGCCAGACATTCACAGGAAGAGAATGAATGGTATAGGACCGGGGAGTGGCTCTGAGGTTGAGAAATTCCTCTTCAATATTACATTTCTGCCATCTTGTTACGTTGTCATTTTAAAGGCGGCAAGAGAAGCCTAATGAATCTCACTGCCACAATACCTCTGAGCAATGACTTCCAATAATATCTTGGTGGAAGTATGGGCCGTGCTGCGGGGCTGGACCGATACATCACCTCGCCGATACTGGGTTTTATTAAAAAACAGATATAAGCCTGTCAGAATGTCGACAAAACTCATGATTTTTGCATCAGATGGCCGTAGAGGGATTTTCCTCTGCATTTTTTCCTGAACAGTGGCCACTGTATATGCATCATATAATGACATTTTAATGCCACAATGTATTATATCTTAATTTCCTGAGACTATCTTGTGTCAGCTGCTTTTAAGACATCATCATTAGACGTCCTGACTGAGAGCCAAATGGGATCACAAGAGGGAAACAGCATACATGCTTCATGGTGAGATAAGGTGTATTTACCTCTATTAATCTCTCACATGCTAAAACATAAGCCCCTTTCATACATACACTGCAGCCCTGAACTTATTTTGACATCTCCCGGAGGAGTTGTATGTGAGGCCGCAAATGTCTGAAATGGTTGACCCGAACGCTTTGAAGCTTCAGTGGTTCCAAAGGTAATCAACGTCCAAATCAGTATCACAATGCTTTGTTTTTTGTTTTTTCACCTGGAAACCGGTGGAGGAAATTGAAAGGAGGTGGCAAGTGTCAGACGCAAATGAGGCCAGCGTCCTCAGTGAAGTCATTGACCTTCGCTTCAAGCTATTAAATTGGCTGTCTAATGAGGAAAGGAACAGGTGAGACGAAATGCAGACGATTATCCATGGCTGGCAACTGTGGTGAAGCTCCTGCTTTGCCTCTAGTGATGCAGCGCGACCCGCGGTGTTCAGAGTTATTAAGAAGTTACAGACACATTGAGCGCAATAGTCACTCTCACACCCTCTTTCTCACACACACAAAAGCAGCATCAATAAGTCCTCCTTAAGCAGGGTCGGGTTTGAGTGGTCTCGTTGCGTCAGAGCTTCAAATATTTGCTGGTAATTATCACTGAAGCTTCGAAGCCCCAAAAATCATGTTCTGGACAGCCCTAGTTGGACCAGACAAACAGATTTTAGCCTGCCAGCTCCTTAGTACAAAGTCTGTGTTGTCTGATTGAGCCCATTTGTGAATAGAGCAGGTCATTGTCTGTAGAATTCACAGAGAATGAGTGGGCGTGCTGATGACATTTCTATCATGCAACTGGCATGAAAGCAGAAGAATACAAACATCCGAGGGAGCAGAAGAAGGGTCATTTTCACGGAGACGCCCACAAAAATGTCTAACTGGAGATACGATGAGATTTGTGAACTTGGGTCGGGAAGGGCTGTTGCCGAAATCATTAGATAAATTCAAGGAACAGCAAGAGACTCAGTTGTTTATGCCCAATTTAGGACTGGCTCCAATTTGCACCGCATAATTTTTGTGTCTATCCTGCCTATTGCACCCTCTTCTTAGGCGCCGAAACTCACCTAAACCAAATAATATATTCACAGTAGGTGGGAACACATCTGGCTAAAGTTGTGCTGATACCAATACTGCCTAAAATGCTGGATCAGTTATCAGCAAGTACACAGGTCTATGCATCGATCTGATAGTTACAAAGGGTTTAACCTGAGCCATGCCATATGACACTGACAGCAATCATTTCACATCCATACAGGGTTAGCACAACGGTATCAGATCGGTACTCAGTATCAGCCGATATGCAAGCTTAGGATTTAGAATCAGTATCCTGAATGAAAAAATGCTATCAAGAACATCTCTACCTCTGACATGGACAATCTCCTGTTGTGTGCTACAAGTGTGAACAGGCAATGTCTGCACCTGATTCTCTAGACCGTGTCCATGAGACAATGAGTTCATGTGCGAAAACAACTTCAGTACAGAATCAATATCTATCTAAAGTTTGCTGACTTTAAGTTTGCTAAAGTCAAACCAGACTACAGTAAGCTTGTAACAGTAATACTCTTGTATGTATAGAAATTAAGCACAAGTGTCTTTTATTGCTTATGATTACATTTTTTATTTGCAAGAGGAAGATAGTGTTGTTAACACACTTACCAGAATGCCAGTATTATGGGTTTTACGAGAGAGTGTCTATGATGAAAGGATGCGGTTTAGAGATTTTTATATCCTGACAACTGTAAAAAAGAAATTATAGAGAAAACAAGGCCTCTTAATAATTTAGGACATGCAAAGATGCTGACTAGCAACACAAAATATCAGTTCTCAGCCGCTTCATTCCACAAGTTCTTATATCAGTGTCAGCCGTGAGCTATACGCTGCAGTGCCTCAAAACGTCTGTGGCTTGATTTCTGACCACAGAAATCAAGCCAAGGTGAACAGCAACCGACTGAAAGATGTGTGTGCGTGAGGCGGGTGGTCCTTAAAGACGGATGAGGCATAAACAAGCACAATCACGCTCCACTGGGAAAGTCAATATGGCTTCCCTGTGTTCAAAAGTTGAGGTGACGTGCCGGTCATGCCCCCGGAGCGAACCCCTGTCTTCTTCAACCACAGGCGAGAGAGAGGGTTCAAGTGTTGTGTCATGGTGCGTTCACCTGACTGACAGCAATGTTATCTGGAGGTCAAGTCCTGCAGATCCCTGAATGAATCTTGCTGTCGATTCACAACAACAACCACTTAGGACACACATAGGAGGTACATGTGCTGTAAAGTTGCTCTGAGCTGAAGGGAAAGTTCAGAGTCAGGTTGATCTCCTGGTAGCTAACTCAGCACTGATTGCTCTTCGTATAATCAACGGAGAAGCTGATGAGCATTTTATTGCTCATCAACCACTAAGCACTGGCAATGAATAGTGTTTACAATAACCTAATGCGAGACTGAAACACGTTCATCTTTAATAAAGGATCGCCGAAAAAAAAATGGATAACCTTATTTCCTCACACTAATAAAAGAAACAAGGATGCAGTCAACATGACAAACAATATTAAATCAAGTGGGTATGAATATGAAGCTTTTACACCATCATGATTAATACGCAAACATTTAATTAATCTCGCAAAATTAATGGCCAACCAGTGCCAAGCAGGCCGGTGGGGTATATCCATTCATATTTATCTCAGATGAAGACACAGATTTTGCTCTCATTAAGAATTACATTAGTATTCTAGTAATAGTAGTCTAAATTGAAAAGTATAAAGTACATAAATGGACTTGTTGCTCATGGGTGGTATGAAAAGTGGCCCCCAGTTGGTGCGCCATTATGATTTGTATTGTGATTGATGATTGCTACGTAGTCTTAAAGGTTCAGTGTGTAGGTGATATATTGGCAGAAATGGAATAAAATATAAATGTATGTTTTGTTTGGTGTATAATTACCTGAAAATAAGAACTGTTGTGCTTTCATTGAGCTGTTTTTATCTATATAGGGAGCAAGTCCTTGTCTATTATGGAGATTGCTATGTTGCACACCAGTATTTCTAGAGTATTTCCACAATGGTCAAACCAACAAGTGGCGTTAGATAGGGCCATTCATGTTTTCGCATCAGCCACTATAGTTATGACAAGAGCAAAAACACCAATATTTTAAAGAGAAACTGCTTTATTCTGAGTTTTTAACAGATTAAATCACTAGGTCCATTTGTTTTGGAGAGGAAGAGGCCTCTGCAGAATATTTGGCTAACGGTAAAAACCTCCTGAATGATTGAATCTTAAGTTGTAGGAGAAAATAAGGGGAGCACACATTGGCAGGCACTAGGCTAGAGGCCGACTGATTTGTAATATAAAACTGCTTTATTATTGATTTTATTTTTATCTTTTATCTAATTTTTTAGTTTTTTACTGGTCCCAGTCACCTGGTCTGTTTGTTTCAGAGAGGAAGAGACCTCTGCAGTTAATTTGGCTCACGGTGAAAACCTCCTGAGCGTCTGGATCTTAAGTTATATGAGAAAAAAAGGGGAGCGCACACTGGGAGGTGCTTGGCTAGTGGACGGCAGCATCAGAGAAACACTGATTTGTAAGGTAAAACTGCTTTATTATTAGTTTTTACTGGTTTTAATCCCCTGCTCCATTTGTTTTTGAGAGGTAGAGACCTCTATAGATAATTTGGCTCCTGGTAAAAACCTCTGAACAGTCAACACTGAGGGAATTCTTACCAGGAGAAGTTTCAACTGCAATCCTCCTCGCTATAAGCTATTAAAGCCCCCTAAATCTTACATACCTTTTAGAAACCTTGGGCTAAAAAAAACATTAAGACTTTGTATGCATGTATGTTAGATGGATAAGTAATAACCTCAATCTTCGAGATTACAAAGGACTTCATTCTTCTTCTTCTTCTTCACTGTCTGGCCTCCAAACAGTCCAGCAAAAGCACTTAATTCGCACACAATCCATAAAGTCTCATTTTTCTTCTCTGTTATACAGCTAGAAGAAATTGTCCTTGGCAGTCACAAAAATAAAGACCTTCACTATTTAAATACTGAAAATACTGTGCTAAAGAACCAAACTGCAACTATTGTGTATCCCTGTCTGTGGTCATCCTTTTATTTATGATGCATCACTACAAGCATTTACAAGCAGGTCGACATGATTTGGACGAATTATTAGTGCCACAACACTGCACAATTCATTCCTTCAATTGATATCTTTTCTCTACTAATAGTACAACAAGGTCCCTTATGCACCTTTAAGATACACAAGCAAGCGAATGTAAAACTAGTCTCCTCCAGTGCTATGATTTTCATCCATAACTTTATCCAAAGTCCACACTCAGACATCCATTTCCAAGTGTCAGTCAGTAGGCTTTTGTCTCTCCCACACTCTTCCTCTCTCCCATGTTTTGTGCCGAACTATTGGTGCCAAAGCCAGCCTAGGACGACAAGAACACAGGAGGAAGGCTGCCATCTCCAGAAGGAGAGTCAGATGGCAGCGGGGATTCTTTGTCTCCTTCCTTTCTCTCATCTCCTCCTCTTTTGGTTCAGGCTGATGTCCTCGCACTCTGATTCCACCCACAACAAATGCAAATCAACACACTTGGTAATTTTCTGTGAAAAGGGGAAGTCACAGCCGTTTGTATGTATGTGCTGCATGTGTTGGCCTGCGCTCATCTGCATGCATAAAGAGATTGCTCACCTGCAATCTCCTTAAACAGTGCATGATAACCGGTTTTGCTGAGCATGGGGATCTGGCACAGAGTGTACGGGTTATTAACAGGGCTCGAGGTTGTCCAAGTTCTGACAGCTGCAGCTCTGAGGATGCTTTGCTACTGTGTGATTCGGACACAGCCCCCCAGCCTGCTGTGGATTACAGCTCTAAAAGCCCAGAGGAGTGAGCAATACAAAATGTGCAGCCTCTCTAATTAGAGAATCCCACTAACTCTGAGGCAAGTTGACCTCACCTGTGCGTTTCCCAAGCACTGCATATTAGCTGAAGCAGGAGAGACCTTGCTCGATTTTTCAGCTAAAAACCCTTTTGTGTGGTGCACTGGGGAGCACAGTGCTATAAAGCATTGCTTCTGCAAATGAAGCAGTCATTTGGAAACTGTGGCAAATGCCCCCTCTCAGACAAAAAGGGGGTAGGAGGGGGGGTCGACTCAGTGTGCTCCAACACCAGCACACACTCATACTCTCATAAAACCAGGCAATAAAGCTGCTATCCTCTTGAGAGTTGATGTACGGTGCCTGAAAGAGAGCTACTGAGAGCCATATTAAAGGCTTTATTACCAGTGTCAGATTCAAATTAGTGGTGGTGTGCCACAGCCTACTGAGTGCACGCGCGGGCGTGTGTGTGTGTGTGTGTGTGCGTGTGCAGATTCAGCCTGACTAGGCAGGTTTTCTAGCCCAAGTCACACACGGCTGACTGAGAATGCTCAACCTCAACATTAAGTTGAGCAATAACATTTGGAAGATATCCATTTAGAGCTGGGCCTCCAGATGAGTGAGCAAGTTAAAACAAGAAGTCAGAGGCACAACAGGTGAATTAGATTGAATCCCAAGGGGGAGACGGGAATGGGGAGAACAGCACGATGCTTTATTAAAGGAGCATAATGGCATTACAAAGTTTTTGCCTCGTCTCACAGTGTTTCTGTACTGTTGCTGAACTAGCTGTGGCTGTTGCTATATGGTATCAGGTTACGTGTGTCTTGCGGCTTTCATGGACTCAAAAAAAAGCTTTCTATGCAGTCTAGTCTAGTTTAGACTTAGTTTCTGCTCCTTTACAGAGCAAATAAAAAGGGATATCTTCAGCTTATCCTGCATGTTTTGGATGTCTGCTTGCTCCCACACAGCTGATTAAATGATCAACTCATTAAGAAGTCCTGAAGCTGCTTGATAACAAGCTCATCATTTAAATCAGCTGTGCTGGAGCAGGGTGAGATCTAAAACATGCAGGACATGGGGTACTCCAGGAGAGTTTGGGGAAACACTGCCACAGCAACAATGATCTCAACTGACATTAAACATTTCTGTCACATTTCTGGAAAACTTTCAATCATGAACACACACAAGCCACACATTTCAGATTCAGTGAGTGGACCTGAACCGTGGCAAATGTGAAGTCATCACGAGCAACAGGATAGGGGGCAACAAAAATCAATAAGACCAGTCAGAGCTTTTAAAGCTTTTTCAATCAGCACTTTTCCAACTCTCACTTAATTTACTCATTTGTCTCACGATTTATTGCATCAGCAACGAGTGCGACAGACGGAAAGTTTGGTTGGAACAAACATGCGCACAGTCTGGTCAAACAGTGACTCCCTGACTGTGTCGTGCAAATGCAAGCTGATTTAAATAGCAAGAGAAACCGGATTGTCTATGCATACAATCTTACAGAACATACGGCGTGTGTAGCAATTACACACAGCATCAAGGACTTGGGAATGCGCATCTCCAATTTCCTTGTGCGTAAAACTTGGGTGCTGTGAACCCTGTGGTTATCATCAACCCCAAACATTTTCCCCTTACACCCCCAGCATAAGCTTGGCTCTGAGCCCACTGAGCACAAACTAAGACATCACTTTCAGAGGATGCAACAGAATCCAGCGAGACATTTCAGCCTAGCGGGAGTTTCAGCAGGACACGAGAGGGGGGTTTCCACGCTGGTGTGAAAACAAATAAATAAATACAAAAAACACCGATGACCAATTCACCAGTAGCTGATATTACATCACATGCTGCTCGGAGCTCCGGCACAGAGAGCGGCTTCAAACTGCATCCAAACTTGCAGACAGTGACAGCGGGGAGAGGAAAGAAAAAAAAAAGCTTGTTCACTCACCCGTGCTGGCAAAGCAGTAGAGAAGAAGCAGCAGCAGCAGCCAGGAAATCATTGTTACAGACGTCTTCTTGTTGCGAGATGCTGAGACAGAATTAACAGTTGGGATGCAAAGAGTGTGTGGAGTTGACACACTGAGGCTTCCCCCCCTCTCAACTGCAGCCTGGGTCTTCTTCTTGTTTCTCCTTTTCTTTCTCTTCAGTCTTGAGTGCCTCTCTTTTTGCTCTCCTCCTCTGCGTTCACGCTGCGTGCGTCAGGGCTTGCCTTACTACTCTGGCTCCCATGCTTGGGCTACTCGCTCTGACTCTGCGCGCTTGTTCACTGGCTCCCTCTCTCCTCCCCGCATCTCTCCCTTTCTCTCTCTACGGTACAGTCAGTGAGGAAAGTGCTTAAGAGGCTGGCTCCTCCCTCTCTCCGCCTGCTCATCTGCCTCTCTGCCATTTAGACAGTCTAGACCGAGGCAAAAAAAAAAAAAAAAAAATCTCCTGGATGATCTGCCATGCATTATCATTTAATGGGACAGTAACATAATGTTTAGCACTTTGTACAAATGGACAATAAAATATTTATTGTATTTGTTGACATTGAGAATGGAAATTCAGCAAGGCGAAGGGCAATATCAGCACACAAAGAAATAAAATTATAAAGAGCTTTTAAAGCATGCAGCTTTGTCATTTGTGGCTCTTGGTGTGTTTTTGTGTTATTTGTTTCCCCTTGGACTACAGGCGGCAAAACAAATTGTCTCACAAGGACATTAAAGATTTATTGTGTTCTACATGTTTTTTATGTCGATTTAGCAGCAGCCGATAAGAACCTGCCTCAGGTGCCCAAGGCTAAGATCATTCGGTACATATAGGGGGTAAAAGCTCTGTGAAATAGCTTGATGTTAGACCTTTCCGTGCCTTGAAGGTGATCAGCAAAATCTTCAAATCAATTCTGACACATTCCACGAGGCAGGTGAGTGTCAGAGTTAATATGGAGCCATGTCATACGGTGGATTCATTTCCACCCACCTTCTGAGCTTTGAGATGGATGTGCCTAGCTGCTAAACATTTTTGTCACCGTGCACCTCAAACCAAACAAACCTTGTCTCCTACAAATTCCTAAAAAATGAATTATTTATTCATAATTTGTTTTGCCAAATATGTAATTACAGGAAACATAATTACTGCTTGGATTTTGTTCACAGGCAGCCTTTTTTAAGTAAGAGAATCACTCATTTATCTGTCACACAAAAGTAATTGAGATGAGGTCAGTCCTTGGCCCGTTGTTATCAAGTCTCAGAATTACTCTGAGCAAAAGCACTAAAGGGACAAAAACACTCTTTAAAGTGACATCTAATGCTACTTCAAGGTTTATAATTTTCGTGGAGGTTCTACTAGAACCTGGAAAGCACACGTTATTATTCTCACATTGCCTATTCCTGCATCACCTTCTCTATCACCCCTTTGTCTAGGACTTTAAGGTTCGCCTCCCCAAAAGTCGAGTCTGCTCTCATTGGTCAGTGTTTCCAACAGCATCTGATCTGCCAGCATCTTTGCCAAGCCTCCAGGAATAGCACCAGGTTTTGAAGCTAATTTGGCAAAGTAGCTTAACTGTGAAATTAAAACTTTAGGGTCTGTCACATAGTGCCATCAGGCCCAAAGGATTTTCCCATGGACCTACACTGTGAAAGAGACATCTGTACTGTAAAAAAGTAGATACTCAGTGGAAGACCACATCTGAGCGACACCATTGTTTCTGCTCTCTCACTCAACTCAAGTGCCATGAAGAAATCCAGTAGTTGAGGTTTCATGTTGCAAAGTTCTCTTTTTAAGCTTTCTTTCCATCTGATCACTGTGATGCTGGATCGGTTAACTGACTTTTTGGCTTCTCGGCAACTTCCTTTCTACAAGCTTTGACCATCCGAAATCATGAAGTACATCATCAGCATCAGTGGCGTAATCAGCCAAGGGAAAACCACCATCATCAACCGACAGATCAAAAACTGTTGTGTGGTACATCAGGATGATTTCCTCAAGCCCCAAGATCAGATTGAAGCTGGTGAAGATGGCTTTAAGCAACGCAGTGTCATTAATGCTCTGGACATGGACGCCATGATGAGATCCATGCAGGGTTGGACAACCTGGTGAAGTTTGAGAAGTCTCATGGCGTCAGTAATACCCTAGATACTGAGGTCGTCCCAAACTCTGACCATAAGGAGGAGGAGGCTCACATCCTTATTGTGGAGGCCTTTCTGCTTTACACCTGCAGACTTCAAGGTGCCGAACCAATGTTACTTTATTTCCATCCCACACCAGGAATGCAAAAAGAGGAGGTGCTCTAGGAATTACATGTGCCAGAGCAAAATCCAGCAGTTGTTCCTTGTTCTTTTTTTCCTAAACCTAACCACATGTTTTTGTTGCCCTGAAACCCAATCACCTGCGTCAGTTGTTGGAGGCAAAAAAAAAAAAAAAGTAAATTTGTGCTGTTTAACACATAGCATTTATTTTGAAAGAGACTTTATGTAAACTGTAAATTTCCTGGGAAAACGGAAGTGAATTTTGAAAGAAGACAATGCATGTAACAGGCAGAACTTGACACGGCTTCCCAGAACGTCAAAAACCAATGCACCCAAGGTACTTTTCACATTGACTCTGCACTTGGAAAGTCCATGACCAAATGTCCATTTGTGACAAGGTCAGAGTGAGAATGTGTTGAACAGTGCAGAAGCACAATGGAAGATCTGGGTAATTTTACAAACAGAAGTAAAACTTTTTGTTGTAGTTTGTTGTATCCAGTTCTTTGTACACATCATTAGTGTTTGCAGCAAAGGACTCACTGTAACAGAGTCTAACTGCACTTCCATCAGTAATATCACCACAATAACTGCTTTTTAAACCAAAAAAGAGGGGATCTGATCAAAAGCAGAGAGAAATGTATAACATCTGCAACCAAGGTTACAGTTTTCCATAATGTTTGGCTCCAGTGAATACAGCTATTTATATGTCTCTGTCATATAAGGTCAGCTTTGTATTTATTCCTCTAATAAAGGCACAAAAGTTATCAGAGTTATGGTACAGTGATTACTATAGCAACCATCGCCATCTGTTATCCTGACTTAGAAGTTATGTCAGATCAGTGACAGTTACCATAATGAGGCCGTTCTTTCATGGAACAGGCTATATCCTGTACCATGTCAACATAATTGAAGGTGAAATTACTGATCTTATAAAGTAACCTGCTTACGTAACTGAAAAACTGCTCTGGAACTAAATATCAGCAGCTGCTGTGAAGACTGAATCGTGTCCATGTTTCACAGAGCAACTAAGATCTTTACTTGTCAGACAATTATTGCCATATGTATGCTGTGAAATGTTTGTCAAAGCCCCAGATTATCTGTTTGATACGCTATCAAAATACTGTAAAGTATAATTCATGTCGCCATCTGTCAACACAGTAATAAAGTTTGACTGTAACACAGAGATATGTCTTGTGTTGCTTACAGTCACCATTTACAACCTGTAGCAAAGGATTATGAGCAAAACTCTTTTACATTTTAATAGTCAGGATGTTAAATGAACCAGGATTTTTTTTTCATATCACCTGTTTAAACAGCAAAGTTACATAAAACCTTTGTGACAGAACATTTCTCTAACACCACAGGAGCCTTATTTCTAAATTAAAAAATGCCATAAACCCCTCTAAAAAATAATGAACTTTATAATAACGCGGAAATATAAATTGCGTACATGTAAAGCACAAAGTAGCAACTTTAACTTTTATGTAAACTGTCCAGATCATGTCCAAGTAGAAATTATGCTGATGTGTTGCAGAAAATAGCACCACTTTTTATATCTAGCTTTTATGTGTACAGGCAAATAACTACTATTTACTAGGTTTAAATATATGCAAAAAAAATAATTAAATTATAAACACACCATTTAGACTGCCAGTAAACATTGGCAAGCCACGCTCTTGGTTTGAAAAATAAATGTAGCGTATATGTAAATTAAAGTAGTTGTAATTTGACTCCGCTGCATGAAATTATCCTGTCAGTCGTATCCAACTTCCTCATTCTAACAAGGTAAAAGGAAAATATCATACAGAAATGATTATTCAAAGCAGAGTGTTTTTATGTCATAAAACATGTCTGGAGGGGGTCTTTAATATTTCTCATGCAAAATTCTGTCTGATGGAAAGGGAGTCATTAAAATCATTAGGATTCTTCCATTAATATTCCCAGCAAAGCAAAAAGGTCGCGAGGTCACAAAATCATTAGGAATTGTCATCTGGGGACCATTAATATCTATACCAGATGTCATGGATACCTTGCCCCAAGTGTTGGACAGACACACTGACTGACCTACTTATTGCTCTCCTAATGCCTCACTGCTTGCTAGTATAACGACAATGTATTATAGTGTCATTATAATTTCAGCCCAAGTAGGAAGTATGCAGGAACTTGGACCAAAATCTGTTCATTTAAATACATAACTCACTGTAACTCTAACTAGACTGTCACACTCCTGCTCCTGTTTGAAATGCTTTAATTGTCTTTTATAACACCGTTTTTGGTCTGAGAAAACAGAAACATGGTGAGCCCAAATTGTGACTAAAATAATGGTGCGCTCTTTCCAAAGTCATGAAAAGATGTGGATTCAAAAGAAGTTCTTAAAACCTTAGGATTTTGTGACTGATCATTTTCGTCTTATCACATGGATCAAGACTCTCAAATACTGAACATGTTGAAATTGAACCCATTCCAGCATCTTCTCTGAGCTCAGCGTCTCAAAAATCAGATCTTTCCTCTGTCGACCTGATCCAAGGTTAGTCATGCCTTTATTTCATCTTGATTAGAGATGCCCAAAACAAGATAATCAGGGTTGTGTTAAAGTTATATCCCCATAGCCATTATGATTCAGCACAACATTTAATTGGCTTCCAATTTTGAAGAGAAAAAAAAAGAGCAAGTTGGGACTTACCCATGAAATCGCCCATAATGAGGTCCCCAAATATCTATCCAACTACTTTAATCTCTTCACAGACAATGAAAACTATTCAACATAAGGGCAGCACAACAGATTTTAATCTTTTAAGATTTCAGAGTTCAATGGGCAAAAGTACTTTTTATATATGGCTGCTCTTGAATGAACTGAACGTCCAGCATCACTGAAACTCACTGAAGCAAAGAAAAATTTGAAGCAAGCTATGAAAAAATGGGGTGGAGTGCAGGGGTTAGCATTGTCACCACAAACCAAGAGGGATCCTGGTTTGAACCAGTGTGGAGTTTGTGCTGGCCCCCACCCCATGGTTTGAACCCAGGTGCCCCCCTGTGTGGAGCTTGCCAGCGCATTGTCACTCCAACCTTGTCACATATCAGTGTTTGGTCATGGACTTTCCACATCTAGATACAACGTGAAAGGTACCCTGGGTGCATTGGTTGTTGGCGTTCTGGGATGCCGTGTCAAGTTCTGCCTGTTACATGCATTGTCTTCTTTCAAAATACACTCATGTTTTCACGGGAAATTTACTGTTTACATACAGCCTCTTTCAAAATAAATGCACTACGTCAGTACAATACCACAAATTGACATCATTTTTCCTTCAACAACAAATGCATGTGGTTGGATTTAGGAAAAAACAACAGGTAATGGCTTATATTAAGACCAATTTGGAACTCAAAGTACACCTCCACAAAAACAAACTCCACATTTTCAATTCAAAAGTCAAGTCCATCTTGTTTTATGGGGCAGAAACACGGAGAACAAAAAAGTCACCACCAACAAATTGCACACCTTTCTAAACAGATGCTTAAAACACATCCTGGGAATATGCTGGCCAAACACAATAACAAATGAGGAGCTCTGGCAAACCACACATCAAGAGTCACTTGAAGCACAAGTCAAACACAGGAAACCTCCCTCCAACACGACCAGACAGTCCTTATCCTGGAACCCAAAGGAGAAAAGAAAGCCAGGAAGACCAAAGAACACCTGGAGAAGGTCTGTCGAGGCAGAACTCAAGGAATCAAGAACATCCTGGAAGGAAGCAGAGAAGATTGGCCAACACCGAACCAGCTGGAGAAAGTCTGTGAATGACCTGTGCTCCCCAAGGAGCAGAAGGGTTTAAGTCAAAGTGAGTAAGTTGGCTTTCCAATCTTACGGGATGCGAACACTGCTCACCCAGGAGAAGGTTGGTGTTCGTTGGACCCACCCAGCACCGCTCCCACCTGCCCTACTTGGACCTTCCACACCTTAAATTGTATTTGTGTCCCGCCTGCGTTTCCCCCTGACACCACCAAGTGCCATTAAACCATAACGACGACTGGCCTCAAATCATGCCGACATTAAAGGATGGCCTTTTCGTCAGTGCCTGATGCCTCAAGTCACTGCCCAGGCGCCAGATTTCAACATTCGGAGTGAGACTGTCTTGGCATGGTGGTGGAGCAGGTCATGGAGGTAGAAGGGGGCCTTATGGAGGGCTTTATGAGTGAGGAGAAGGGCTTTCAGTTGTATGCATTGTAGGACAGGGAGCCAGGGGAGGTTCTGAAGGACAGGGGTGATGCAGTCACGGAAGCGGGAATGGGAAAGCAGATGGGCAGACGAGCTCTGGATGCACTGGAGTTTATCGAAGACTTTGGATGGTGTACCATAAAGAATGCTGGTACAGTCGTCAATTCTGTATGTGATGAAGGCATGGATGAGAGTTTCAGCAGCAGAGGGGGAGAGTGATGGGTGGAGATGAGCTATGTTTTTTAAGTGAGAGATGGCACCTTCTTCTTAAATTATTAACAGTGCTGTCCTTTTATGTTTTGTCTTTTTGTTTATGTGACTTAATTGATGTTGTTTGCTCCTGATAGTTTTAGCAACTTGCATCATGATTTGCATCTTAGAAATGATTAAGATTTTACTGATTGATCTTAAAGCATGTTTAGCTCCCAGGCACACCCAGTACTGCTGAATTGCTGCTCCCCTGTGAGCCAGAGCGCAGGCTCAGATCCTTGTGTTTCTGCTGGGTGTTCCTAAATCCTGGCTCAAAACCGAAAATGACCGGGCCTTTGCGGTCAGGGCCCCTCAGCTCCGCCTGTAGATCAGAGGCTGCAGAATCAGTCACGTCCTTTAAATCACTTTTAATGACTTTTCTTTTTAAAAAAGATTTTAATGAATTCGAGCACATCATTTTATTCCCAACATGTCTGTTTTAATGTTATTGCTTTCTATTTTATATTACTTTTGGGTGTTTTTTTTGCAGTCCTGAAATGTTTTTTGTTACTGTTTCAAGCATGTAAAGCACTTTGTACTTTATAACTTTGTTCTGAAAAGTTCTGTATCAGTAAAGGTTATTATTATTATTATTATTATTGTTATTATTATTGTAAACTCGTTAATGTGGTAAAGATGTATAAGTAAGTAGGCTGTAGGATTGCTCTTAACATCATCTACTGTAGAGCAATATGTAAGATCTCTTACCTGAATCAAACTAAACAAATGAACAAATGTAAGGAAAACATGCTGCCTGCCACTCAAAGCAGTGATGAGAGGAAATTCTTATTAAAAACTGATTCATATGCAAATAACAACAACAGATGATCTGAGGCCGGTAGTGTATGTTTTTAACACAAGTGGTGAAATGGCAGTCGTCCTCTGTCCTTTCCATGCCCACATACTCATGTCATGCACTGACTTTGTGTTTCATAATGGCTGTTATGCCCAATTTAATCTGACTACAGATCCACAGAGACCCATTAAACCAAGCGTTTGGCAGAAATGAATGAAGAATCTTTTTGAACAAATCTTGTTTGTGCCAAGTCACAAATCTCACATTGTGAAGAAAATTTAGGAGCACCTTTCTCCCCTCTCCTCTCTTGTCAAGAACTGTCCAAATCCAAACGTGCACCCTTCCCAATTACTGCATTTTGGTCTCAAAAACTTTAGTACATCATCTGTGATCAGCATCTATGAGCAGGGTCTTTCTTTACATATTAGGATGCAAGGTTTGACGCTTGCCTAAACTGCAAGACAAAGGTCATCAAATAATCGTTGTATCTCTTTTTAGAAATAGGGCCAATAAGATTCACAATAATCGACCAAATCAAAAGACACATTTCCTTCCTTGCTTCTCAATATTGGAGTTATTTATCTGTCACCACTCTCTTTCTCCGTTTCTTGCATTTGGCGCAACAGCTACATGAAGGGGTGGAGCTGTCCTCCATCTTTGTCTCCACACTGTCTCTCTCTCTCCGTTTGTGTGTGGTCCACATCCTCCTCCACGTCATCATTTACCTGAATGATACTGTTTGACATGCTGAACGTGAGCTATTTGAGTTATAAAAGGATACTGTGCAACCCCTTCCTTTGTCATGTCGTGGCTGTGTCCCGCCACCACATTTTCTTCGCTGATTCTTGATCAAAGGTCTCTAAAGGCTTCAGATGGATACAAAAATGCAGAAAATCAATCTGTTTTGAAAATTCAATGATGGACTTAAAGGAGAAGTCCAGTATTTTGCACTTTGAGCCCCATTCCTGGTTGTTTATGATGAAATAGAGTGGTTAAGACCAAAATCTTGACGATTGCTCCTTCTCTGACAATTTGAGAGAATTTGTCTTTCCCCTGCCTGGCTTAACAATGCTGTCTATGGCCATGTGTAAATCTGTCCTAAAACCACCTTAAACGTTGGTTTTCAAAGCCATAAAACTCACCCAGTGGTCAGTGGTGTTCCTTGATGTTCCCACATAAATATAAATACTGGACTTCTCCTTTAAGTTTCAGAGTCACTGTGCACACGTGACACAATATGAGGTTGTATTTACTTTAAGATGTGCAACAATTTTGGACCCAAAAAAAAAAACGTATTTAGTGTGCAAAGGCCTTAATGGGACACTATTCTTCTAGGAAGACACCAGGCAGCAAACTCAGAGGCTGAAACTTTAAGCCAACTTTTAAGTGCCAAAAACTGCAGTTCCTTTAATAGTCACTTGAGGTCAATTCCCATAGACACCCATGGTAAAATGCCCAACTTTACACAGAAATAAACACGTTTGCAGCTTCATATTAAAAACGATTTTAGTCTCTATAGCTAATTTTAACATTCATGACAACTGTACAACTGTATATAACTCACCTGTTTAAATTTTATTAAGGCTTTAATTTATGCATAATTAAGGGTGGGCCTCTTTGAGTGACAGGTTGTCTGTGAGGCATCGCCACAGTCTGTGAGTCAGATTCACCCCTAAGCACTCTACAGCTTCACCCAAGCCCTTGAGGCTTCAACACATTCTCACTCCGACCTCGTCACATACCGACATTTGACCATGGACTTTCCACTTCGAGATACGACGTGCAAGGTACCTTGGGTGCATTGGCTGTTGACGTTCTTGGACACCGTGTCAAGGTCTGCCTGTGACATGCATTGTCTTCTTTCAAAACACACTTCCATTTGGGAGAACATACTCTTCAGGTCTGTCATCACTTGCCTAGCTGTACTCTCTAGATGAGCTCTCACCAGGTCAGCAACTAAAGCTTATGGCTTACCAAATATCCAATATGTGTTTCCACTGTCTGTATGGCTTCATTGTTTGTGTCTTGTGTTGTTTTTAATAAAGGATTCTGCGGTAAGCAGTATTGATACTGAGTAGATTATCCTGGTTAGCTGAGGGAAATTGAAATAAAAACGATGTTATACCATCACAGTTTCCTCCCAGCATATCCTCAGACCTGATCCTTTCTTTTTTTTCATAATACTACCATGTTATACCCTTGTGACTGTTTTGCAGTTTTATTGCTGTGTCTGTGTGGATGTAGCAATAAAACTTTTATTTATGCAGCTCAGTAGTTTCAGCATTTTCCAGAGAAACATGCGCCATCAGTAAATGGACACTAGCACAGCATGAGGTTTGTTTGTAGAGCCTGGAGAGCACTCATACATGACGAAACAAGAAAGTAGACAGAGTGAAGTGTCTTACCAGCCGAACAGTTTTGACATGCGCTGTCAAAAAGCTAGTTTGTCATGTGCTTCAGAAAATTCTGTGAAAACTCAGATATTGCTGGATGAGGGTGGTTTAATGCCAAAGTATGCTTAAATAAACTAGATTCTCCACATACTGTCATCATGCTTATCCTAACTATGAGTGTAATATCATTTACAGAATCATCAGTACGGTGTTTACATGGCTTCCACCACACTGCATTACTGTCGTAATTGCATTGTGATTGGGTTATTTGGTGGGCATGGATCTGAGCATTGCCAGCACAGCCCCTGAGTTTTGTTAGGAGATGGAGGCATTTTGCTCTTTTAGACACGCAATCCACAAAGGAGAGGCTTTGGTCGATCCCAATCAGCAGGTAATTAAAATTTGCGACATGCTCTGCCTCCAGTCCTGTTCTCAATATTTTGCATTTCAGTGTATTTTTGTGAGGATTAATCTGTGAGCACATCCACCTCGTAACTTCTCTTAGGCAGCACATGGCTGAGCTACGTGGTGTGTTGAATGAGCTATCGTTTCGCCGTAATACCCCAGCAACACAGAATCTAAACTGGCAGAAAAAAAAAGGTATTTCCTTTATGTTAATTTGTATTTCCTATCCAAATAAACAGCTCACAAGTCATCAAGGACACAGGGTTTTGGGTTCTCATCAAACAGACTTCCTCATGTGAGTTTTAACATGTTAGATTAAAGAATATGTTCATTGTGTTTTGTATTGTGTAGCTGGTGTATTAAACCAATACTGAGGACAGACACGGCATGTCATTTATTTTACAGCATCTGTCACTGCAGGTTTTGTTTTTTCATTAGCTCTGTCAGTTTTCATTCCACGAAACATTTTTCAGATATTCCAGTGAATTTCACTTCAAATGGACATGGTCAGCTTTTTTTTTTTTTTTTTCAGTAATAGCTGAGCATAAATTCTTCAGTCTGGCTGCTATACGAAGATTAACTAATTGTGAAGCATCTGGTCCTTACTGTAAAGAGCAGTCGCTATAATGTGCTGAATTAATATGGCTCTGCTTCTCAACCTGGCGGTTTGGTACCCCCAGAGGGTTGTGGGATGATTTATGGCACGGTGGTGATTTATGATGATATCTCTCCTCTTAACTTTCTTTTTTTTTTGTCTTGTGTGCAACAGAATAGTTTTCAGCTTCTCAGCATCCTCTGATTATTAATCAACTCAAACGACTTGAAGAAGAAAATCAGTGTTTTTGGCTGAACTATTCCCCGCAACTCTGCATGTAGAACAACTGTCTGTGTTGGGGGGTCGAGGGTGGAGGGGTCGCTTTGTTTTAAGGGGTCATGAGCCAAATAGGTTAAGTGCAGTGTTCTGGAGGACGTGATACATAAGGAGTAAGCATCATTTTGTTTCCAGGAGATTAACGTGACAAATACAGTAGGAACTTGTTTATCTCATTTTGATGTGAAGGAAATCACCTGCTTGGTTATAAAAACAATCGTGTTGCCCTCTGAGGCTCTTTTAACGCCTTATTTTACTCACATTACTCACAATAATACACCTGCTATAAAACAAAAGTGTGTTAATATGGCTCTTCTCAATGATAAATACACAAAAAGTGCATTTTCAGTCAATCATAACGGAGCAATTTGTTTGTTGATGTACTCCAAATGAAAATTCAACAGGAAACAAAGAAAACTGACATAACAGTATCTGATGCAATGAACAGCCAATAAAGCACATTTTAATTGCTTTTATGTCTGTGTGATTTTGAGATGAACTTATATATTTTTAATTTCTTGATACAGGAAAAACAAAGAGCCTCATCTGATGAAATTCTAAAGCCTTGAAATGTTTATCCATTTAGACGTGTTTTATTGACCCACATTAAATTCACAGCAAGAAGTGGTGACCATGAAGTAAACAATATTCATTTATTCACTCAAAAGATGTTGTGTGTGAATGTAACGATTTAGATGGCAGCCTGTGTGCTGCACTTTACGTTGTTAGGCTCTGATAAGAAACCTTATAGATCCTTTTCAGGTCGATGTCACAATGAAGTCAGTTTGTTAGCTGGAGGCAAAACACGACTCGCTACCACAGGGCTGTAGGCTACATAGGAGTCTTAAAATGTCATCTTGTTGTGTTATTGGGAGCCAGAATAGAAGGAGTCATGGCTCAAAGCTTATATTTTATTGCATATTAGCCGCCACTGCCCGTCAACAAGAACAAAGACAACTACAGTATGGTTAAATGTGATAAGACAGAAGGACTGGATGGAGGCGATCATTAACAATGCTCACATGTGCAGCACACACTTCATATCAGGTTAGGGGAAAAGTATTGACTGTTGTAGGGATGAATAACGTTATGTGTTATCATGTTCATCTAATCAGACATTGGGGAGGTATTAGGAGGAATATTGGATTAGCTAACGTTAGCTTCGATAGCAAAACAAACTGGAGAAAACTGTTCAAGCGTCGTCCTCCTTTGTAAGATTGGCATAGTAATCAACCACAAAGCCGGCCATCCCACAGTCCTGTTAAATCATCCATCCACTGAGTGAGAGCATACGGGTCGGCCAGTCTGGTCCCGTTGTCAGTGTTTACTTTTTCAAGTAACGCTCATGGTCCAGAGAGTAAGTGACCTGACATGGTGTGTGGGTGCATTCAGTCTGATGCTCTACACTAAAATAAGAGTCATGTTGGTTGAAGAAATGGAGCGTTATATTTCTATATAAATTAATGAATGGTTAATTAAATCACACATTCACTCCGCTCGGCTCTGGATAACCAACGGTACATTCTGACAGCGCTTTGGGTTTACGAACGGTCCAGTTTGTGCCAGAATGCACTCTGACACTTGGAATGAGTATTTACGATAGCACCACTCGCATCATCTTCCAAGCCAACAGAACTTGCCAGCTTGCGCTAGCTAATTTCTGTGGAGAGTTGTTTTGCCTCCAGCTAAGCCCCGCCCCCCCAACGTCATACTGTTTACTACCAGTAAAAGAGTCTTTTGGTTGCTTTAAAGAATAGGCTCCATTCTTTGCTCAAGTCTGTCTTAAAAAAGACATTATGCACATTTTTAGGTTCAAACTTATATTTTGGGATTCTATTATGATGTGTTTATATGCTTTTGTGTTAAAAATATAGTAATTACTTTATTCTGTCTGCCTGCATACACCTGTCTTCATCCTCTGTCTAAAACACTAAGTTTTAGCGCCTGTGTCTTCTATGGATCCCTCCTGATAATCCAAGTCTGCTCTGACTGGTCAGCGTTTCAGTCTTCCGCATCTGTTTCGCTTTGCAGTCGGGGAATCACTTTAATGGAGTTTAGTTACACTTCTAATAACCGCCTCTAAACCAAAGACTTCACAACAACATATGTTCCAGTGGGAATCTGATCCAAAACCAGGGAGAAATTAACAACATCAGCAACCAAGATTACAGGTTTCTCTGATGTTTGCCTCAGGTAACTGCTGCTATTTATATGTCTCTGTCAAATTTTGTTAGCCTAGCACTTATGAAAAACCATGAACATAAACTTTGTTTTATGTTTGTCTTTACAGGTTAAACAGGTGAAGACATACAGAAGCAACACCTTAGCCTGCAGCAGTGATGCAAATACTTCCAGAAACTATCAGGATGTGGTGGTGGAAAGCATGACATGAAAAAATAGAAGATGTGAAACAGTAGTGAAGTAACTGTTACTGGTCCAAGACCACAACACTGGCACCTCATAAACATACAAACATAATCAAGACTAAAAGTGTAGTGATGACTGTAGCAACTGTCCCTAAAGTGGTGTGCTTTGTTTGCACCGTGTTACCAGGTCTGTGAAGGCGAGGAAATAACAATGGCAGATAGCAAGGTAGAGTCACCCGGGATCCTGTGGGCAGGAATGGTGACCTATCTGGAGGTGGTTCTATGTTACAGTGAACCCCAGAGGACATCATCTAGTAGCAAGTCTGACTAGCTCTTCATTGCACATGTTTTCTAATAGATGGAGCAGGATAAAAAGAGAACATTTTGTCATACTTTTGGGATCCCTAGATACACTGGGGACACACATTTATGTTGATAAGACATGAGGGGGGATCTGTTGGCAGAAATTGGATATAATAGGTATGTTTTCTTTAGAGTATTTGCCTGAAAATAAGAATTGTTGTGTTCTCCTTAGCTTAGTGAGCCATTTATATGTACACAAGGTGTAGGTCTTTGTTTGTGGAGATCACCTTGTTGCACCGCCATGTTTCTACAGTAGTCCAGAATGAACAAACCAAATACTGGCTTCAGAAAAGGCCATTCACGTTTTTGTGTTTCCACATTGGCCACCGCAGTAAGAAGCCTGATCGCGATGTGCAGCACCTGAGTAACACTGATTTGTAATGTGAAACTGCTTTATTCAGTGTTTTTACTGGTTTCAATCACCTGGTCCATTTGTTTGGTGAGGAAGAGACCTTTGTGGATAATTCAGCCTCTGGTGAAAACTCTATTAACGTCTGGATCCTATGTTGTCGGAGAAAAAAAGGTGACCACACACTGCGCAACGCAAAACTGCATTGGAAATACATGGATTTGTAACATAAAATGAGTTATTCACTGTTTTAACAATTTAAATCACCTGGGCTGTTTCTTTTGGAAAGGAAAAGACATCTGTGGATAATTCGGCACAATGTAAAAACTTCCTGAATGTCTAGATTAGGTAAGGTAAATCGAAGAAAACAAGAGTCTGACTCCTCAGTGGACAGACTCCCTCCAAAATGGTCTGGGAGTGATTCAAACCTGGACCAACACACCTGCAATGAGCCAGCACCCTTTCTTGGGCCTAGGAGCGGCTCAAGGCATGTATTCTGTGAAATTAAAAATGTCAACTTAACTGTCAGTAACACACAAACAAATAAGAAAACAGGGTCAGGTCACTTTAACATCAATACAGCTCCTTTTTCTCTGCTACACATGCCACACCTCCAATCACCAGGTCCATTTGTTTTGGAGAAGAAGAGACCTCTGTGGATTATTCAGCTCCTGATAAAAACTTCCCGAACAATGAACACTGAAGGAATTCTGGCTGGCAGAAGTTTTTAGCGGGTTGTAATCTGCACTTCACCACTAGAACCCACCAAACCCCCCTAAATCTTTCACACTTGACCCTTAAAACAATGTTCAGGTGCCCACATGTAAAATAAAACAGGTTTTGATTTTGTTAAGATTCCTCCTGTTCTTACTGTCCCTCTCTAATGTGCTTCCAATGTAAGATATGAAGGATCAGTCATGATCACTGTCTGTGAATGCAACAAATTCACATATCTGTAGCTGTATGATGGTATAAAAGCGCCAGCTGCACACAGAGACAGGGGTTGTGTTAGACATGTTTGAGAATATGACTTTCTAATCTATATTTACCCTAGTAGGTTTTACACAGAAATCCAGTTTTTCAGCGCTACTTTACATTTATATGGTTACACCCATTGGCATCAGGGAGCTGCCCTGTTTTGCCATGTTGGCTGGTGTAAAGTCTTGGGGCAATGTTTGGTCGTGTGCTGCTCAAGGGCATGAAGATTTTTCAAAACACTTTCTGATCAATCCAGAGAATATCTGGTCACAAGGCGGCTGACCTTTCCACAACTGCTACCTCAAGCTTGCTGTAAGAGAGCGAAGAGAAATTTAGTGGATACATTAAACAGGCTGTGCTGTGGGACATCAGGTGTGCACGCTGTACAGAATGAAGGGAGACAGGTTAATAGAAGTTCATAAATTGGTTGGAGGAAAAAGTAATTGAGTATTGGGGGAAAAAAAAGAGGATTCCTGGCAAATAGCAGCTGAGAATTTGAGGTAAATTATTTGCTGGGTATTAGTTTGTATGGACTGTGATCATTTTTAATGGGTCAGTTGATTGGATGGAGCCATCTGCCTCAAACAAGGTTAAATAACTCAATTTTCATTTCATGGTTTCAACCTCATTCCTCACTTGATTAAAAGCAACTGTTAAAATAAGTGGACTGTTGAAATGGGAATATGTTGATACATAAATACAGTTTACAGCATCTTAGTGTTGTAGCTTATTTCCCAAAGACATAATACATAGTACAATGCATTATTTCTTTTCTGCATTGAACATGATAAATATTGACAAGAATAACAGTGTGATGTGTATGAGGAGTGGAAGTGTGAATAATTTTGCTGATTACCCTGTGTAAATTGAACAAAGTGCAGCCTGAATGTACTGTTTTGGAGAAAGCAAAGGTAAGTTAATATGTTTTCTCCCTAATTGGACATGTGGGCCTTCAACAAATAGCAGTTTGCCATCCCAGCTCACGGAGATGCTACAGGTCATAGAATAAAATTTACTTAAATCTTTCGAGGCGTATGAATCATTAGTGTAGCTTTAAATGTACGTGGTAAAATTATGACCTTGTTTCTTGTATGTGGAATAATATGCTGCTTATACTTTTAGTGCTTCCTGTCCACTCTATAAAATTATCCCAAGGGAACGCATTAATTACTAACAGGTGTGCAGAGTGAATAGGGGTTTGAGATGCTACGGTCTTCGCTGATATTCTATGCCAGGCTCCTGTGCTCTACTTCCCTTGCCCAGGTACATCAGGTCAGAATCATTTATTGAATTTATTACCTATCATTTTTGCTTAATCTTTAATGCTCTCAGGGGATACTTAAGTGTCTGTGTATGCTGCCGGGAACTAAAGGGCAGGGGCACAGCCAGATGTTGTAAACATTTGGGGCCAAACCTAGGGAGGGTCCAGGGGCACGCTCCCATGTGGAGATTTTTCTTCCTTATGGCAGCTATATGCACTATATTTCAAGCCACTTGAGATAACAGAATGCCTAAGAATCTGTACGCCATTTGTTAAAAACACAATCGTTGCCAAAGGAAAAAAATCATCTCGTAGAGCCTACATCCTATTTTGTATCTAATTGTTCTCCAACTGTCTTCATCATTGTGAAACCACAACACAACAAATGTTGAGGATGACTAATTTTCACTCCTGCCACCTAAAAAAAGGCAAAAATTATTTAATGTTACTCTTTTCAGTTACATAAGTAGGACAGATATTTGGTGTAAACAGTATTACTAATGTTGAAACCTATTTTTATTACACTATGTCGGAGTAGAGTTCACAGAATGAATGTTGAGCTGACAAATGTGCTACATTTGAATCCATGCCATGATAATCTGGGCTGCTCTAATTGCAAATCAAGGATCCCCAACAATGCCAAGTAAATGTGGTCTTCAGTACTATGAACTGAGTATTTGGCCAACAGGGGAAGATTCACTCAATTACATTAGATTTCTTTAGGGAATGGCGTACTAGGATAAACAATAGATGTATTATTAGCAGTGTTGTGGAGTAATGTGTTACAGTAACAAGTAGTGTAACTAATTACTAGTAAAATTTCAGTAAAAATATTACAGTTACCCCAAAATCACTTTTGCTATCACACCACTTCTGACTGAAGTACAGCAATCATATCAGCGGACTCATTTTTAGGCAGTTAGATTTTTTTTTTTTTTGTATGGTGTATAAGTTATATTATGTATCAAGTCTCACAGGGTAAGTAGCGGTCATCACTACATATGGTAGGACTCTTTCTTTGTCTAACCAGGCGTTCCACCCGGAGGGAAAGAAAAATATTGACTGCTCAAGCAGCTTGTTGCTGTGGGAGTTACACGTGTGGATGTTATTGAGTATTATTGGAAACATGTTCGAGTTCACTGGACACTGACAAGTTTGTGATGGAAAATAAATGGCACGTTTGACTCAGACTTTGATTCATCAGACACTGTAACAATCAGTGCGTCAATTAGGTCATCCTGGTGCAGCATCTCAGTGGCTTAAAGCGTTTGCTTAGCCTCTACACTGATTATTATCGTAATGACAAAAAGTTTAAGGTATTTTAAAAACATTAAAGATTTAAGGCAACTGAGGAAACATTTGGGACGAGGGCCCCGGAAGCCACCCTCGTCTGCTCCGCCTCTGCTAAAGGGACTGATCTGTGAATCGCTCTGTGCTCAGACCTGCAAGGTTGGATGGACTGAGCCCATATGAACACAGTTATAGTGTTCGGAAAGTAGGGAATGCTGTTGTTACAAATATAAGGCCATATTTGTCATGTTTGTTACATCCTTCTGCTGTTATACTGAGGAGAGGCAGGGCGAGGTTAGGTCTGGCTGAGTTTCAAATAAGATATGGTTTTGAGAAATTATTGCAATATAATTTGGCAGTGAATATTTCTGCTTATTTCTACTGACCTTGGGTTAAAATCGTCTTTAGAGGTCCGCACTTTATTCCAAATTTGGATTGCATCCTGGTGTGGATACACATTAAGGTTATTGGAGTGAGGCATCACAACTAATTGAAATCTATGAGGGGTGTGTGGTGTGGGAGGACAAAGTAATTCTTCACTGGTCACAAACTGAAGAAGCAGTTTTTGTTGACACTTTCTGGCTGCTGCTTAACACTATCTGTTACAAAATTAATGACTCATTTAATTCTGTTGAAGTAGGACTGCATAATTTGTACTCACCGAGGTGCAGACTCCCTGTCATGCACTGTTTGAAAGGAAAGACTGAATTTTTAATTATACCATGTTTAAAAATAAACCATTTAAAATGTCAGTGACATGTATTAAATCATGTGTCTGGATGCAGAATCTGTGATTGAAATAAAGAAAATTTTAATGTCTAATTGCTACGTTAGAGACAGAAAGTGTTTTTTAGACCTCATTTACACCTTGCATTAACATGTGATTTGCATATCCTGTCTGGATAAAGGGCAGTGTTAATGCAGGTGTAAATGATTGCAGAATGCATTGTGATCAGAATGTGATTGGATCAGCCAGACCATGTCTGGATCTGATCTGGCTCACGCTCTGATGGGATCTCATCCAGGTGGAAACGACCTCCCCAGATTCTGAGGAAAACAATCCATCCAGTTGAAAGGTCACCTGACTCTGCTAATTAATTCCTACTTGTCCAAGGAAGCCCGGCAAAAGCTACGAACAGAAGCAGCAAGTGACCTGAGAGGTCATGTTTTTTGATGAGTCCGCCAGCCCTGCATAACAACATGCTTATTAATGGCAGGTGTAAATGCAAAAACACACGGATTAGGCGCCATTATCAGGATGATGTATCCAGATCACATGTTAATACCAGGTATAAATGGGGCCTTGATGCATAATAGGATCAAAACTTGGGCGCCCACTAGCTCGCCTGGTTGAGCCATGTACAAAGGCTGTGTCCCCTCCTCTCACACTATAGCTGCCCTATCAAATAAAGGCAATAAAGCTCTCCAAAGTATCTTTTGAATAGGATCAAAATCCAACTAAGTGTCTGAAATATGCAAACCCTACAAAAAACAAAACAAAATCTGCCCGCTCAAACACATACCTCATTATGTTCAGGTTGAGTCGGTAAACTGCAGTGAGTTGTTTTCTTTTTCAGGCAAAAGAGTCGAGTCAGTGACCACACTTTTGTCCAATTTTCTCCTGTCTTCTCTACCTGCTTTAAAGCCACTAAGTTTGGCATTTTGATGTTGTTGGTGGAAAAATCTCTGTGTTGCATTCAGTCTATCTCAGTGTCTCCAGGTTGGACATGTAGTAAGGGGAGGAGCCGGGGTGTCTTTTGAACCAGAAGGTTTGAAAGTCCAAAGTCTTGGTGAATGGGCTACTGGTGATTGAAGAAACTACATTATGTGTCCAAACACTAAGGGAAAATATTGCCACTGTACATTTCTGCAAACCATGGATACATTAAACCAGTCTGCGATGCCAGGGATCAGCACACCTGGGGCCCTGCCCGTGCCTGCCGCCTGGCACACAATGCACCTGACACCCTTGCAGATGGTGGGCCCACAGGGCGGCAGGTCTGTGTTACTTGTTTGGGCTGAACCCGACTGGGTCCCATGGCCCAAGGCCTGGCCACCAGACACTCGCTGGCGAGCTCCCCTCCCCCACGTTTGGCTCCAGCAGGGGGGGCCCTATGTTCCCACAATAGGTGAGGTACTCAGTGTCCGAATTCGCAAAGTCATCTAAGTCTTCTTGAGAGATTATATGTCTCGTCTGGCCTTGGGAATGCCTTGGGGTCCCCCAAAAGGAACTGGAAAGTTTTGCTGTGGAGAGGGACGTCTGGTGTACTTTGCTCAGCCTGGCGCTGCCACAACCTGGCCCTGGCTAAGCAGATGAAAATGTTGTATAATTATCATAGCAATGTTTTTAAAATGACGGGATATGTGAGCTGACTTTGTCACTGGGAAGCCGAGGAAGTGGTGGATGGCGTGTCTGCTACTGCCAAGCTACAGTCCACTGCATACCACTTTTCAGGACTAACAACAAAACTGGTTGTTTTTTAGTAAGTCCATGCCTCATTTCCACTGGGGAAAAGAGTGCCAGGAAAAGCCATTGTTTTTTTATAGAGACATGCTGTGTTTCCTGCCTGGTTAGGGCCATGAAAAATGAATATTTCAAGCCAAAACACGATCTTTTCCTAACTATAACCATATGGTTTTTGTGCCCCAACTTAATTAAAACGCTGTTGAAACATACAGAAATGTAAGTTTCAACCTATCCATTACGTAAAAAAGGGCAAATGTAATGTGTTCTTGTTTTGAAGAAGCACACCATACCAACATTTTATTTCCTGTTATTGGTTTGTTGATGGCACCGGATGAGCTGCACCTTAATAAACTGTCCTATGTTTGTCTTCTTTTCTGGTGCAGAAGTCAGAGAAATGTCACAAAGTAGCAAAGTAAGACTCACACATAGAACAAAAAAAAGATTCAGACCAAAGTCTGTTATTGGTCTGTCACATGTTTTTCTTTACCATGCAAGCTTCTGCAGGGCGATTTATCAATTTCATTCATGTAATGACCACTCTGGCTCTGGCTCTCTCACAGCAAATCTAACAATCACAGGAACAGGAGATGGAGTAAAGAAAAGACTGTTCACTGATATCATTTTTTCCATTGTATCCCTGCCATGTACAATAGCTAACGCTAACTAGCCAGCTGTCCGCAGAGATCAGGCTGATGTCCAGAAGCACTAACAGTAGGAGCAGGTGCATTACTGAGGAGACTCTTTGTGCCCTGTTTATATAGGAATGGATTATTTAAGTGGATGTCCTTGCTCTGCTTGAATGAAGCATCAGATACCAACTTTCTACAGTAAAAATATACATAATGAGGACAGCTAATGGCTCATCAAAACCCTAATGCACGGTATTGAATTTATGTGGATTTGAAGTCCTTCAATAAAATGAAAATAAATTCATGGCCAGTTACAGAAATATGGACCTTCACTCATGCATTCATGGATGTAAGCCCGGTATGTAAGCTACTGTGGTATGTGCGTGTGCTTACTGTAGATATGAAAACAATATGAGGTTATCTGTTCCCATTTTGCAATTCTGCAGTACAAACTCAGTACCAGCTTGCAAAGAGTGCTCTGACAGCGCTCAACAGAGATGTGAAGAGAGCCACCGGGCTTTGGCTGCAGCAGATTTCCCAGAGGGAAACTTTCTTCAACACTGATATCGTCCAGAAAACAGTCCAAAATGCAGCCACTTGGATAAACCAGATCATTTAATGTGCTTGTACAACTGCAGAGGAAATTCCTCATTCCTCAATATAGTGGGATATGTGTGCGATAAACAGGCCACAAACAGATCAACAGTTAAGACCGTGGTGCAACACTACTCTCGGTTATCTTTGTGTGACAGCAGCAGTGTTGGTGCTATCAGGGCCAGTGTGCTGTACTATGAGTGAGTAAACACTGTCATGATTGCACACTGTGGTCATCTGATATGATAAATCCAAGAGGGGAGTGTTGCCATCTCTCTGGAGGGCAGCTTACTATCCACATTCTGCTGGGTTTAACAAACAGGAAATGTGCAATGGGAGGGAAAGTAATGGTTGAGTGAGAGGTACACAAAGTCTCAGTCAGATTAGAGAAATGAATCAACAGGCAGTGAGTGCGGCGAAGAAGGATCTATACTGCAGAATGTGTAACAGTCAGCTACTTAAAGATGCACAAGGCAAGATGTTGATGCACAAGTACATCTGTCTGCTGTAGATCTATGACTCCAGATCTTCACGGATACACTGAAGAGCCCCTTCTCTCTGTCTGAGATTATTTCCTCTCCACCCACAGGAAGTGTCTCCAAATCAGCTACAGTCCATGACACATTTACATGCACAAAAATATTCCACTATTAATCTAAATATGGCAATATTTGGAATTTGAAAATGCAAACACCATCTTCCCTTTTGATATTCCGAATTAAGCCTTTTACCAAATGTAGCACTTTTTTTTTTTTTTTTTTACAGCAGTTTGCAACACACAGCCTTTTCGTTTGTGTGCAGTCAGCTTTGTGTGTTGTACACTAACCAAATAGCCAATACTTTGCATGGGTGATGTTGAGATGCATGCCAAAATGAAAACACCATGTTTCCAGTCAGAAGCAGAAACACACCTATATTTAAATATTATGTAAGACTTGGATATCAACAGGTTTCAGATATGTGCAATTATAACAATGTTGACCTTTTCAAGGAGGTGGTTGAAGGATGAAAGAGGGAGGCTGTCTTCACATTGTCGAACAAGTCCATCACTGGTGGAAACTTAAAGAGAATCCAATTTTGATGCAAAGAAGCACAGGAAGAAGCCACATGTGGCTCCAGCTGTTCCACTTTTCCATATTTTGACATGATAAACAACATGTGGGGGCTTTAATTGGAGTATGCATTTAATTGGAGTATGCATTGCTGAATGTAAACACAAATATTAGTGGAGTATTCATTTCAACCTGGTCTCACTCTGAAGTCGTCAAAATCTGACGCCGGGCCAGTGACTTCCGGCGTCAGACACTGATGAAAAAAGACATCCTTTAACACTGTCATGATATGTAGACAATTGTCATTATAGTTGAACAGGACCTGGCAGTGTCAGGGGTAACGTGGTGGGACAAGAACAAAAGTTAAGGCGGCAAAAGTCCGAGTAGAATGGATGGGATTGGTGGTGGATGTGTCCAACAAACACTGACTTTCACCCAGTAGAGCGGTGTTTGTTTTCTGTAAGAACATAAAGCCAAACCCTGGTCTTTTTTTCCTAAATCTAACAACGTGCTTTATAGTTTAAGGCCAAAAAAAAAAACAAGTAAAGTCACGGTCTCTATTTGGAAAGAGACTGTGTGTAAACAGGGAATTTCCTATGATTTTGTTATGACTTTTTGATTACAAGTCTAACCTGTCCTTCTAGTGTAGTAGGGGCATTGTCTTTTATGAAAGAAGGGCAAAAACATCAATATTTTGTGCATTTTTATTCTTATTTATTTTTTACAATTTAATTTTTATTCATCAGTGTTAAAGAAATTCTTACATTCTCCAATTGTAAAAATGTGACGCCCATATCCGAATTTAAAAAACAAAACGTTTTAACAGTTTAAAACTAAACTGGCACATTTTCCTTGAAATGTTGCCGAACCTCAACAGTGGTGGTTAGTTTTGAGTTGTCATAGCTGGTTAGCTATGGATGCCAAATCCAAAAAAGTAAAAGTTTCAGAATAAAATAGAAAGTTTATTCATGTGTGGACGGATTTGTTTGCTTTCACTGCCAGCTCTGTAAAGTTAAGGTTCCAAACAATCATGAATGGTGCCTTGCACAGTAGCCATCTTATAGAAAAACACATTAATGAATGCTCATTTAGACTATTAGTTAGGCTAATTTCATATTCATAATAGTCATAATAGTCATAATAGGCGATGTTACCTTCATATAAGGCTTAAATATGTTTTGTGGCTCCACACAGATTTTTTTCTTTTTGTCAAAACAGGCTCTTTTAAGAGTAAAAGTTGACCCCTGGTCTAGTGGCAGTCAGATTAGATTTTTTCATCCTGTGATAAAATACAATCAAACCTGTACTTCCTGTATACATTTAATTACATTCTGTCAAATTGAATTTTAGGTTCAAGCAGTCAGCACTATCATGTGGAGCTGTATTACTGCTCTATTTCCTCCCATTTTCTTCCAAATTTAGTCACTTCAATTTCCTCTTGGTTCAAAAATCCTCAGCAGAAGATACACATCCACATAGGTGCTGAGCTGCAACAACCGCGTCTTGTATGAGGAAAGAAAAGAGCCAACACACAAAGGAAGCAGAAGCTTTAATAAAAGGCCTTTTGGATGTGATAGAGCACCTTCCGATAAGTGTTTTCTAAGGATAAGTGTGCAGGCTCTTTTTACTCTCTTCCACCCTGTGTATCAGTCAGTAAGCCTCCTCTCATCCTGTTTTTAGAAGATTCTTTTCACCTGACAGCAGGACATCATCAAAACGACACACACAGTAACTATCATTTATATATACGCCTTGTTTCAAGATAATACTGCATTCCCTCCAATATTTCAAGAAACACAGATGAACAAACTGTTCCATATTACCTGTCTTTTGTCAGAGAAAACATGAAAATGCCATTAAAATAAAACTGAAAAATGTAGTCCGACATAAAGCATACAGGATGTTGACCACTTTACACCTGCTCACCTTAACAGTTAAAGCCAGTTGTTTAGTCTTTTAAGTCAGAAGAAAAGCAGAAACAAGGCCATTCCCTTGCATTAATTTGGCCACTAAGTGATACAACAAGCTGCAGTGTGAGATATGAGTCATTACCAGTCAGAAATCAAAAGCAATCAATTTGAATGTCCATTCAGAGCAATAACCATTGAGAGATTAACCTTGCTGTCTGAATGAGCCATACTCACTGCATACATTTTATACAAGTTACTCATTAACACCTGAGACATGATGAGAGAACGTAGTCTGAATGCTGCGTCACACTCCAGTTCACACTCTGAAACAACACACTGATTTAGCTGTGTCTTAAATACAATATTATCCTCATGGGAAAGACCAAATAATAAATCTATTAATGTCCAACCGAGTTCAAGTCAGAGGTCAGTGTGTTTGTGAGGAAGCGGAGAGCAGCAGGTTTGTAACCCCACAGACGTTTCCTTCTCTTTTGTCCAAGCGGCAGCCTCTGGGGCTGAAAAATGGAGACAACACAGAAGTGCCAAAAACAATGCAATGCAGTTCCTTGAATGGGTTCTATTTAAGGTGGAAGCTGCTCAAGTAACAGGCTGTCTGCGGGACATCACTACAGTCTATGGGCCTTTCCCAAACTGCCCCCTACACAAAGGGTTCGCCACATTGAGTGCCGTCCCAAACCAGTTAGTGAGGAGTGGAATTGACTCTTTACTATGTCCTGCCCCCCAATGCAGACTGGCCAATCATAATGTAGGATCGGGCTGGCTCAGACCAGGATATGACAACAACACAGCTGTGCTCCATTGACTCTACGGCAATCATTTAAGATTACCTTCATTTTCATACTCGTTACCTGGAGAGGCTGGAAAAAGATATACGTTTCTTCCCTGCTCCAAAACCAAAATCAAACCCTGAAAAGTGTAGGGTTAGCTAGCTAGCTACTGAAGATATAGCCTACTGAATGTATACACATGCTGCTTTTGCTTTGTAATGATTATAACAGTGAACTGGAGATTGGCAGGGGGGCGAAGCCTAACAACGGTCATGATAATATTTACAAAAGTATAAGACAAGAAACATCACAGGGATAAGGTCTATACCCTTTTATGCATTATTTAATATTTGTTGATTTATTCAACTTATTTATGAATTCATTTATTTAAATGGAAAAAGGTTAATATACACTACCAAAATTCCAGCAAACAGCAGCACGAATCAAATATAAGTGATACAAATATATGTAAAAAACATAAAATGGGGGTAATTTTACTTTCCTCCATGGTTACCAAATTTAATGACAGCTTCTTTTTCAGCTGCAGAAAAGGATTCATTTAGCTGTGAAGGTGACAAGATGGAGTGGGAGTTGGTGGGGTCCGTTTTGGAAAGGCCCTATGAGTGAGATCCACCCCTAGCTTACTATCAGCTCCACCATCTTGTCCAAATATGGTCATGACTGGCTGTAAAAAAAAAAAAAAAACAGGATAGCGATGGCCAAATCTGCAAACTGGAGGCTCCAAAACAAAGCAGTCAACAAACCAATGGGTGATGTCACTGTCACTGTGTAGTTTACTTTATAGAGTCTACACTTTTGCCCAGCAGCTGGAAGGCAAGACATGAGAACTTCTTGAAAAGCTGCAGTGTTTATTTATGGGCAACCTGTAACCTACACTGTGCATTTACTGCCACCAGACAACTTCACTGCTAACCTTTCCCTTTCCTTTCCACTCAGCACCTGTCTGCCCTCACTGTCTGTCTCTCTTGCTTAACCACACACTTACACTACTCTTACACATCACAGTCATAGGCACCAGTTGATAGAAAAATAGTCAGGGGTACTCACACATTTCAAAGGAGAACTGCACACTGCACAAAGATTGGATGCTCCATTGCTGCTCAAGAACCGGTACAGAGAGTCGCTCGTGAACGCTGTCGTCCCCCAAGTGCGATGCTACCATCACATTTGCAGTCTAGACACAGGGTTTTAATTTCTGACACCTTCCTGCTGCTGGCTGACCATAATTTGCCCCCTGAGTGCAGGTTCATTTGGGCAGGTGTGAACACAGCAATCGCACTCAGGTGTGTACCAAAACAACCGGATCAAGACCTTCTTGGAGAGGTGGTTTTGGTCCTATTACAAGCGAATACTGGTGTGGTTCGTTCCAACCTCGAACCAAACCAGCTACAGTCACTATTACACATTGTTTCGGTTACTACCTTAATATGCACATTCAGCACATCCAATGCATCAAAACATTGCTTTCTAGTTGGAGCTGCGCCTCGTTTTCAAACTGTATGCTTTGACTCAAATGAACAATGACAGCAACATAGTCCACGATGAGCAGCACTAAAATCAACCTGCGTAGTTGTCCCTCCATTGTGACATTAGAAAGTGTCACATTTATCTTGACAGTGTACTCTTCTTCAACGTTTTCTTTACTTCCTGGATTTTTCCCACATGGAAATTCTGACCAATCAAGAGCAGGTTTCCTGCGCAAGACATTTGATCTGGTCCGCTTGTAAATATTGCTGTGAGAACACAAACCAACTCTAGGCAGTTATACAACTTTGTGACAAAATAAGTCCCTGATTCAGACCAAAGCAAGACAGCTCAAGGTCTAAGAGCATCCTAAAATACTTAGGTAACTCAAAGCCTTGTTGCAAACCAGACGTTAACTGTTCCTGCTTCAGCTGTCAGACCATGGTTGGGACGTTGATGCTCATCTCTGGGCTAACCCCTTTCACTTTACCTTTTTCACTTCCTGCTCCTCCTGGAGGACCCCAAGGCATTTCCAGGCCAGATGAGATATGTAATCCCCCCAGCGTGTTCTGGGTCTGCCCCGGGGCCTCCTACCAGTGGGAGATGCCTGGAAAACCTCTAAAAAGAGGTACCCAGGGGGCATCGATCCACCTCAAGTGACCCCTTTCAACACACGGGAGCAGTGGCTCTACTCCGAGCTCCCTCTGGATGTCTGTGCTCCTCACTCCATCTCTAAGGCTGAGCCCAGCCACCCCACGAAGGAAACTATTTTGTATCCGTGATCTCATTCTTTCAGTCACCACCTAAAGCAAATGACCATAGGTGAGGGTTGGGGTTTAGATGGACCAGGAAATCAAAAGCTTCAATGCATGTGGTATTTTATAAGTCATTTCTTATGTCAAGTGGAGTGTAAGAAAGTGTGTGTGCACATGAGGCCCATGGGGCCTGGTGTCTCTGACCCTCTGAAAGATTAGATTGTGTAGCATTAAACAAAATGTCGCCGCTGTGATTTGAAAATTATGCTCCATTACATTGCAATATCATTTTGAATTCAATTAATTGTTCAGCCCTAGTTCAATGCTAGCCAACATCTATTTAGCATTCATCTGATGATAAGAGGAAGATGATCTTCAAAGCACACATTAAAAAAAATCTTGACAGCTATGTGTTTGTACACATGTCTAGCCTCAAATATTATGCAGGGAAGGTGATAATTAGGGCCAGATGTTATAAATCATTGAGCTTGGGGTGACACATCAGCTTGATGTAAATATATGTAAATGGCTAATGTTTAATAAGTGTTGCTGTTAAACAGATGGTTGTCATTCTCCACCTGTACTCAAAGTGTATTAGTTGTCTCAGTGTCCATGGCAACAGTAGCTATACATTTAATCATAACCACAGCCCACTTTGACATGATTTTTGTTATGTAATAAAAAAGAACGTATTGCATTCATAAATTCAAGGCTTCAAGAATTTACAGGTGACGCTTACCACACAACTTGTGTTTGCATTCTTCCTACTTTGTACTGACTCTGTTGCACAGCACTTTCAGGATGCATAAAGTTTTATCTTTTACATAGCATGTGCATCTTTAGGCAAGGCAGCTTTATTTATATAGCGCATTTCATACACAAGGCAAGTCGATCTGCTTTACATGATTAAAAGTTCAACATTTAAAAGCATTTAAAAACAAAGAACAAAGAGCATTTAAAGACAAAGTACAGAAAAAAGACAGCTTACTAAACATAAGAGCATTTAAAAACATGAAAATGCATAAATAGAGGTTAATTGAAACATACAGTGCAGTATAATGCAACAGCATATACTGGGGCTGACTTCACTACTGTTGGCAGCTTTATTGTGCAATCAAACTGCTACACAACAGCTTTTATAATTATTATTAAATCAGAATATTTATAGTATTTACATAAAGTTGTGCCATACGAACACCTTGACGTTACTTTCTTCAGGTCACCTTTGGAACTACAAACATACGACCTGAGATGACAGCGTGGACATGCTCTTGTGTTGCTGGAAGAAGTCTGGGCAACCATTTGGTTGGCATTACGTTAGCAGACAGCTCATTTTAGTGGACCAGAAACCAAAAAGGTTCCAGCTGCTCTTGCTTACACAAGCAAACAGTGAGCCTGGCACAGGCCCTGCACCCAGAAAAAAGGAAAGAAAAAAGGAAAAAACAACCAGTTCTTCACATGGTTTGAATTTGATAACAGATACAAATAGAATTATCATTTAAAAGTGCATGACAGTAGCAAGATCATAATCTAATGGAAAATGTATAGCATGTGTTGTCAGTGTATCACTCCAGAACCAGTGGATGGGCTTGTAGTGCAGGTCTGGTTGGAACTGTGTGCAGGTCTGTGCTGCACAAAGCATACAGAGGTAATTTAAATGTCCAGATACTAAGAAAATGCATCTTCACATAAGGGTGACAACAAATGTGAGGCATGAACATGGTGTTTTTAGACCTTTGCCTGACGTTGACGTGAGTGCTGGAGCAGCATCCCTCATTCCCCTTCAACCACAACCTTTTAAAGCAAAGGCTGTTGATGGAACGTCTGCTGTAACTATGGTGTCATCCTTTCAATGGCCAGCTATGCTGCACTAATTATCCATCCAAATAACCCTTCACTGCCTGTCCCACAATACACACCTCCACCATACCATTTATTTCCCAGTAGGTGGGCTGGGTAGCTGAACTCTTACATATGCAGAGTCTGAAGGTGTCACCTGAACTGTCAGGGATTACTAAAGAGAAAATGCAGGATCAATCCAAAAGCTCACTCTGGGTTAGCGCGCATCACCCTTCGGATTACTGCGAGCAAGTTTTATGAGGCAGCTCATGTGAGGTTGGAATCCACTGCAAAACACTTCTATGTAGACCTTCTATGTAAATGCTCTTCTATTATCAGTAAAGAAAACTACATAGCAGTATCTTGTAGATGTTTGTCCTTGCACTCATCATAATAGACACTCCAGTCGATAAAAATAGAGTAAAATAGCAGTTGGTTGTTATACTGGTTAATGTTGCCTCAGTGTCTTGTGGTAGGGTGTTGTTTCGTCTTGTTGCTGTTATGTTCCTTGGAAGATTGCTGATGGTCCTCACTGGGAGTGTTGATAACCAAAGGAAGGTTATCCCTACATCCGCCTCATGATTGGGATATTGTGAATCGGGCCTATTGTCAAACAGAAGAGTTCTGGATGTGTTAAAACCTCAAGATACATTTTAGAGGGGTTTAATCACTGTGTGTTTTTACGACACTCGTGTAAACTAAATAAGAAAAATGTGTCACATCACTCGACATTTTGGTGCCTCCAGAGAGCTCAGTTAAGTGCAGTGTTAAGCTCAGGGAATCAACCTGTACATCAAACATTGTGGACGCCCCTGGCAGAAGGGGCTGGCCTGCCAGGTGCATCACTGACTGCCCTGCAGCCATGACTGCAGCGACTTCTCCTGCAGCTCTGCTGAGGCCACACTCCCCCCCTTTGATGCCCTGTATCTCCCTCTCCTCCTCCAGAGAACCAGGGGAGTACTCATCATAACCCTACAGTCTCTTCTTTGGTCATACACCACAAAAGGGTCACTCATATAATGTTGGCTGATGAACCTGCAGAAGCAGAGCCACAGCTGGTGCTACAGTGAGAGTGAGCTTAAAAACAAGTCTTTCACTTGTATCTGTGCAGTATTTTAACAAGCAGCCATGGCAACATCAAAGGCCAAGAGCCAAGGGCTATTCCCTGATCACTTGTGATGTTTGTTTTTTTCTCAAACAGTAGAGAAAACAGCATAACAGTATTATTGTTAGTCAATGCTGACACTTATTAGTGGTTTCATTGTCGGAAAAAAATAGGATTAAGCCTTTGTGTTTGCTTTATTATTAAAGAGCACTTGGAGAAAGTGCACGCACATGCAATAACAAGAATTTTGTCCTTACATTTTTCTTAGTTTTCACAGAATGAGTCTTTACTGTGGAGCAGCAGATGCACAGATAACACAGGAGGATTTATTTGTTTTCCAGAGGTCCTGGAATCAGATGCCCTGGATGTATTTGAGACTTGTAAGTTTAGGCTTTATAATCCCTGGGATATAATAGTTACCTCTCCAGGGTGTTTCCATACCTGCAGCACAGTGCATGCTGGGATAGGAACCTCACTGTGAACCTGAACAGAAATAAAAGGATAGAAGCTGGAGGAAAGGAGGAAGAAAGGAGAATGTTTTATCCTGGGATTGCATTAAACTTCACTGATGGACAGACCGCAATTTAAAGGCTGCTGCTGAAATGTTAAAGCTAATAAGTATGATAAGACAGTAAAAAGGAAGAGAAAAACAGCATCTTGTGGATGGAATTTAATTCAACTTATATTTGTATTCCTTCTTTTCTGAGTTGCGAAAACAACCAAAAAGATTTTTGGAACATTAGTGACATTTAAGACGAACTTTCAGATAAACAAGTCTGTTTCTTGCAATACTCTTGATGGCTGCAGACATTTATTAGATGGCCAGGCAGTGTATCAGGAATGATGCATGCATCAGACAATCCACCCACAACCCACACAGGAGCAAAATCCAAGAAAAGCAAAACATATGGGGATTTAATAAATTCAGCCATGACACACACAAAAAACACACTTCTGAGCCAAATGTGGATGTACAGCAGAGATGTCTCATAGCGTCATGTATTTTTCTTCTTCCTAGCTGTCCTTCATTAATTGCTCACATTTTTGCATCTTTCAGAAGCCTGCACAGGCCGAGCTGGTGGAGGATTTTCTCCTGGCACAGTTCCTTGGCGGCGGACCCTTCGGTCAGTCAGACTCGTAATGTCAACATCCTCAGCAATTATTCATCGTGCTTCCAGAAAGCACTGAGACAGACTGTGTCTGCATCAAAAAACAAACAGCACCATCCGCTTGTCTGACTTGGCTGTTTTATCGTTGGAGTTTTCGTTATAATTTTAATGATTTCTATGTTGGTATATGTTCCTCTCTTTTGCATGGCAGCACTTTTGCAGAGCGGCTGCCTGGGGGCTGAACCACATGCATGAACTGAGTATACACACATTTACATTTCAGACACAGAAGGTAAGTGAAACTGTGTTCCAGCTCTCATCCTACTGTGTCCTAAAAATAATGCAAAGAAAGGTCAAACTTTTTATCCCTGACCACTCTGAATTATTTTCTTTTTAAAAAGTTCGATCTCTCCTCACATCACTTTGACTGAATCATCCTTCATGCTCCAAGGTAAATCGAAATGAGAAAGTAATTCAAGAATGACATTTTGGCGTTATCATCACTACACCAAGCATCTTCTTCTACCAGCAATCTCACATTTGTTGTTCTGTGGTCATTGACACAGCCAAACACACACACATACATTTACTTAGGTCACATTTGAGGATATTACATAGAGTTACATACATTTCCTGTACACTTAAATGTTTAGACACCATAGGTAGCAAGCTATCTCCTGAATTATCATACATAAAATGGTCGAAAACATGTGTACACCTGAACATTTCAGGTGCAGCCTACACTCTTCTGGGTTTTGCACAAGATCTTGGATGTTAAATGGGGTTGAGGTGAAGAATCTGCAAGCCAGTCATGTCCCCTCACAGCAAATTAAGAAAAAAATAAACTTTTTTTTTTTAATGGAGATGGACCCAAGCTGTTGCTACAAACTTGGAAGCAAACTCAAAAATATCACTGTACGCCGGAGCATTAACATAACATTAACATGTCCAAGAGATTTAGACAAACAGTAAACCAGAGTATTTTTGTTTTTTATTTTTTTTAACAACAGGATTGTGATCATGCAAATGTCTGGCAATCAACTAATGAACATTAGCTTAACTATGAAGAAAAATAATGCACATTCATTTGTTTATGCTCTTAAAAATGACTACCTCGGCTCCTGTTCCTGACAGCTGCTTTGCTTCAGCGCAAGACTCCAGCATACAGCAGCGTACCCATTAACAGTACAGCTGTTTAATATACATCTAAGGACACATGTATGATAAATAATACATGTTCTGAAATGTACATATGCACATATGTTTTCTGGTGTTACAGCTCACCTGAGCTTTTAGATGTGTTGCTTTGTTAAGTTTGACGGGTAATTAAGCAGAAGGATGTGTAGCACATACTCCTAGTAGACCACACATAGTCTCACTCCGAAGTCGTCAAAATCTGGCACTTAGGCAGTGACTTGCAGTGTTAGACACTGACAAAAAAAGCCGTCCTTTAACAACGGCATGATACACAGCCAATTGCCATTATAATTTGACAGCGCCAGGCGGCGTCAGGGGGAAATGTGGCTGGACAAAACGAAAATAAGGCGGCAAAAGTCCAAGTGAGGTGGGCTGGAGTGGCTGAGGGGTCCAAAAACATTGACATTCACCCGGGAGACAGTGTTGGCGTCCTGTAAGATTCTTAAGCCAAACCCTTACCCCCTTTACACCTTGTATTAACATGCGTTTTTTGTAATCGGATTGCTCGTGACCACATGAAAGTACAGGTGTAAATACACTCAAAACGCATTGAGGACAGATTGTTATCCGATCTGCCAAACCACTTCTGAGGGTGGTCAGGGACGCATTGTGACCACATTGAACACAAGTGTAAATGCAAATGCGTCTCTAATCCACATGCAACAACTCCGTGGATGAAAACATGTAAGCGAGGTGTGCCAGCTGGACACAGGAAGAAGAAGGAAGAAGATAACAACAACAACACTCACCGGGTAACGACTGCCAAGAAAAAGAAAACAGGGATGCTAGCCGAGGATTGAGTCACGGTGAGACGAAGTGTCTGCTCTCCATCTGGTCCGACAAAAGTGTCCATACAAGAACGCGACTTCGCGGGCGGCTAACATCTTGTTGTTGTTGTTATTGTGGCGCACATGATATGACGTTGTAGTGTGCTGTTGGAAATGTTTGCAGCAGAAGAAGAGGAGGATTTGACGTCGGCGGGATGGAGCGTGATCGGATAGCAAACTGCCAAAGACGTATGGTAATGCCAGGTGTAAAGGGGGTACCTATTCTTTTTCCTTAACACATGATTTTTTTGCCTAAACCCAACCACGTGTGTAAGTTGGAGAAAGAAAGACGTCAATTTGTGTTCTAGCACTAACGTAGTGTGTTTACTTGGAAACAGACAGGATGTAAACGGTAAAGTTTTTGTGTATTTTGAAAGAGGACAATGAATGTAACAGGCAGAACTTGACATGTTCCAGAATGTCAACAACCAACAGACCCAGGGTACTTGCATGTCGCATCTGGATGTGGAAGGTCTGTGACCAAACGTTGATACGTGACAAGGTTTGAGTGAGAATGTGTTGCTGCAACTGTTTAATATTCATCTTTGGACACATGAACGATAGATAATGAATGCTCTGAAATGTGCAGTTTTGACCCTATGACATAATTTAACACATGTAAAACACATGTTTCCTGGTACTACAGCTCAACTGAGCTGAATGCATGCATATTTTAAATGTTGCTTTGTTGAGTTTCAGGTAATCATGTCTTCATTAAATAATTCTGTGCCTCTTATAATCCATTACATCCTCCTTTCTCCAACTTGAAGAACGTCAGGCCAAGTCTAATGGAGTGTATTTGACAGAGCCATCACCAATTGGTCAAGAACTGACTGCTCCTTGGTGCATTTCATTCAAACATACTGTGCAGACATTGCTTTTCATTCCCTGGGTTTGTACCAGAGCCGACACTTGCAGTCCTGAAGCACTTAAGATGTCAGATGATATACCAGTGGGTTCCTGTCAACAGGCAGTATACTGTACGTAACCCACAGTTGATGCACACTTATTCTAATACCACTTTGGAGTCATATTTATATTTAGAGCCCACATTTGCCGCAATTCACCACAGCTTGCAATAAGCCATTCCCCATTTTAATAGTTGTAATTTTTTGCCGAAGACATAATGTTATATGTTTCAAACCCAGTCCCTCAATTGCATCGATTTTTGAAAATCCAAGTCAGTGAGACCAAAAGCATTTAGTATTCTATTAATAACGTTGCACTGCTACTCCAGCAATCCGATGTTCATTTTAAAATTAGTCCTGCTGGGTTTATATACCTAGGGATCAATACAACTTGAACCTTGGCTTGTACCTTTCCCCCATAATGACACCGGTTAAATATGATTTTCTGAGAGGGATCATCCAGCCCTTATCACTGATATGAGGAATTACTGCAGAGAAATGAAAGTTACCCTTCTTCTTTTTTTTCCCTTCTTTTTTTAACAACATGAAAAGAAGTCTGGTGCACGTAAAACATGATTAGAAAATAAGCAAAACTTGTAGAGTGGTGTTGTAAAACTCATTCAGGGTTTATTGGCTTGTCACATCATAAACCAATAACAGGCTGAACTGCAGTTGAATTTGCTTACTTCATGTTGTTATGCTTTGTCTCACAAATATGAGGAAGAGCTGGCTGTAGGATGCCATCTGCCTCATTTTTCCCATAATTCTTTGTATGTGGAGCTTGTTTCTTTCAGTTGTCTCTACGCTCAAATGAGGAGTGAGATTTTTTTACTGCGGTATCCTAGGAATTATGTCCACATTGGATGATTTGCACCCCAATTACATGCACTGTCAACATTCAGTGTCAGTACAGGAAGTAGTGTACCCTGTGTCCATGTGAAACCTTCAGTCACAGACCTGGATTAAGATTGGCATAATTTCAAAACACAACATTATACCAACTAATCAATTGTATATCCATCCATCCATTTTCATCCGCTTATCCAGGGCCGGGTCGCAGGGGCAGCAGGCCAAGCAAAGCAACCCAGACATCCCTCTCCCCAGCAACACTTTCCAGCTCCTCCTGGAGGACCCCAAGGTGTTCCCAGGCCAGATGAGATATATAATCCCTCCAGCGTGCTCTGGGTCTGCCCCGGGGCCTCCTACCAGTGGGACGTGCCTGGAACATCTCCCGTGGGAGGCGCCCAGGAGGATCCTGATCAGATGCCCGAACCACCTCAACTGACCCCTTTCAATGCGAAGGAGCAGCGGCTCTACTCCAAGCTCCCTCCGGGTGTCCAAGCTTTTCACCCTATCTCTATCTCGGATCGCGGATACAAGCGGCTGAAATTTGTTTTGTTTTGTTTTTTTCCAATTGTATAGATATCTAAAAATAAGAAGTTATCTAAAAAGCATGCAGAGAAAGAACATACAGGATATTCATCCTCATCCTCCAGAGACCCTAACTTTCGTTTGGTCTACATTTTTAATTTCTCCAAGCTATTTGGGATTAGTGGAACCCGATAAGTATAAAAAACTAAACAGTGTCAATGATAATTATGTCCCAATATCCTTAGATGAGTACTTCCTAATTAAGTGTCTTAGCTTGTTACTGTTACTAAAATTAGTACATTTGTACTCCATATCAAACTACAAACATTATTAATCATAAATAAACAAGTTTCAGCAATAAAATGTGATCAGCTGCAGACTGACTTGGCAGAGATGGCTGCCATCTTGTTTTTACATGGATTAGTGCATTTTGCAAATGATCCTTCCGCATGTTCACAGACGGAAACCCTGTCACGACTTTTACTTCCCCTAGATAGTCAAGTTTGATCGTCTTATTGGCGCTCTGCCAGGGCCACTAGATGGGACAAAAAAGTCAAACAGGTCTTAGTTAAGTAGAATGAAGTTTAAGGTCAAGTAAAACCAAAATGAGATGTTCTCATATGAGGATAAATTTGCTTGGAAATTAAACATGACATACGCCTTGACCCGAGACATTATCTCAAAATACAAGAGATTGAGCTGTCAGTGCTGGAGAAACTGTGGTAAAGATCACGCTAACTATTTAAATTTTCTACTCGTGTAAAGTATCAAATGCATATTGATTTTAAGTGTTCACACTGATGGAGGACATTTTCAAAAAACCTCTGTATTTAAAAGCAGAGCATATAATTTAGTGAAAACCTCCAACCACTCTTAGTCAAGAGGAAAAATACCTATTCAGAATCTTGAGAATCGCAGCATTGAAACTGTTAACCAAAGAGTGGGGGGAAAAAAAAAAAAAACGTACTCTCCGGATTTAATAAAATGGAAAAGTATAATTTAAGAAGTAAAGTTCATGGAGAAAGTGACTCACGAAATAAGGAATAGAGAAGATGTGTTTGTGAAAAGGTGGCATATAAAAGATGGGAGACTGTAACTAAAATGTTATTGTATTTAATGTATGAAAATGTGTACAGTGTATGAGATATTAGAACTTATTAGTTATTATCGTCTACTATTAGTTAGCCCACATCTCTTTAACTGTTTAGCTATTTTTTTTCCTTTTCCCCCTCTATCAATAAGCTGTGAATGTATTGGTTCTTTATATTTTTCATATTATTCTCAGTTCAGGCTTGAAAAAAAAGTGTAAAAAAAAAAGAATTAAGATCAGCAAAAATGTCTTTCCTAGCCGGAAGAAATCTTTCACCTACCTTATGAATGTGTGTTGCTCAACCCTGACCAGAGCTTGTTTGCCATAACCACAAGCTTTCATTTTCCTTACAAATCCTATTGCTGCCATGCACTTTGAAAAGGTATGGGCTTTTGCCGAGCCATCCAGTGTCAACATCTTGTAAAGTAATAGAGTTGGACTTGTGATTTTTTACCTTTTTTTTCTTTTTTTGGTGCCAAAGTTTAAAAAAGAGACCAATGGATCTCAAAGAAGAAAACCTCTCGAAACATGAAGCATGTAGCCTTTAAGTGCATGAAAGTAAAGACCAATTGAAATGGCAGGGGGTAAAGGATAAATGGATTTATTTAAATTCATATGTGTCTCTTTCTCCAGAGAGCTCTTTTGTAACATTTCCACTTAAAAACAACTCCTCAAATTACAAAAGAGCTACAAGCTTAATGGCCTGCACCTTATTTTCTTATTATCATGAAATCCTTGTGAAATAATTTAATCCTATTTATACAGATAGTGAGTATGAGTAGCTTCGGGTTTTTTGGTGAAATATTTGTCACAGGTTAAAAAAAAATCATTGTCTGGTGGTTTAAAATCCATCTTTTTTTAAATTATTATTATTAATTTAATTTAATTTAATTTAATTTAATTTAATTTAATTTAATTTTTAAAATTTATTTTATTTTATTTTATTGGTTTTATGATATATAATGTAATTTAATTTAATTTAATTATTTTTTGACTATTACACACTAAAATAATTTAGACTTCATGTAGTGATCGACTTTATAAAATGTAATAAATGTATCTTGAATGCTAATAATTCAATATTCACAATTCACACAAAAACTGGAACTAGTCAACTCTGAAATCTAACAGTTTGGGTGCTGACATATTGAGCTGTCAGCACTGTGGAAAAGAAATGCAGTGGTAATAACTATTCAGAATACAGGCAATAGAAAACAAGGTTAAGGAAGTAAAAGCTGGGAATCCCTATGGTGACAGCCGACCAGCGGATGCCCACAAGCATTCACAAAGGCCCACATGGGGTCTGATACAGCTGCCTGCAGGTCCAACAGCATTTCTCTGAATTTTACTGATAAAATACAAACAATAGACACACAGCGTGTATACATCTGCCAGCACATAGGACACAACAGCGGGACATAAATAACATGAAAGGCCTTTAAAATGCAAAGAGAAAATGTAGCACAAGTTTTTCATCAACAGCCACTATTTTATATAGTAAGTGAGGGCACCTAATGCACAGTTGAAGCCTCCATTGTGAGACTGTCAGGGTGACAGATTTTCTATGACTTGAATGGAAATTGAAATTTCAAGATCATTACAGGATTGAATTATTTTCAGCTGCTGCGAGCATCCGTGTAATGCACTTTGACATGTTTCTCTCACATTTATGGAGCTTCTTTGCAAAGATATATTGAACAAATAAAGAGAAACCAGAGTAGGAGAAAGTTTCTTGGTCGGGGCAGATAAGCATTTCTCTTGGAATCCATGCGAGGGTTACAGACTTCATTTGACTGACTGCTGGGGTCACCGGGGCTAAAAATGTTTGCCTCCAGCGCTGTAAAGCCTACATTAAATGACACATGTTATGATATGTTTGAAGATAGACTAATTTATGCAAACAGTTTGAGTGTCTTGACAACATAATTTATATGAATCATGTTTCTTTTTCAGCTTTGTTCCAAGGTATTAAAAGAGAACGTGTATGCATACCAAATGAGACAGGCCATAAATATGGAACAACATCAATGGTAATTACTAAAAGGTCATAAATCTTGATGTAGTCCTCACTCCAACTGCCGATGTTGAGCAATGTTGTTTCCTGCAGTCTGAAATTTCCATCATATCCCTGTATTTGAGGATTATGGTGATATCAGCCCATTTGGTTACAAATGTCAATTATGATTGCACACTATTTTCCATTCCACATGCAGAAATGCTTCTATCTGATTATGATACAAGGAACTGCAGAGCTGTCTGACTCATTGGCATGCAAATGACTTGAATGCAAAGAAATGCTGCTGATTAGATCAATACTTGAGGAAAAGTTGTGTATATTTTTTCTTCCACTTTTTACTCATGGTATCATCCCACAACATGGTGGAAATAACAACACTAACAGTAACAATAGGCAGTTCATTGTTTAAAATGTATTTTAAATTAAAACTGTTGCAGAGTGGCAATTATAGGTCACTTGTTTGATTCACATGATTCATATTTTAAGGATGAGGGAGGGAGTTTGCATGTTCTCCCCATGTTAGATTGGGTTTCCTCTGGGTGCTCCGGCTTCCTCCCACAGTCCAAAGACATGCAGGTTAATTGGTGACTCTAAATTGGCTGTAGGTGTGAATGTGAGTGTGAATGGTTGTCTGTCTCTATGTGTCAGCCCTGTGATAGTCTGGTGACCTGTCCAGAGTGTACCCTGCCTCTCACCCAATGTCAGCTGGGATAAGCGCTTAGAAAATGGATGGATGGATAGATTTCAAGAAAATACTGTACATATGTAACAGGGTCAATTATACAGCAGTAATATGTGTAACAAGGTCAAATGTACATAGTAATACATTGTAATATTAAGTATTATAACCTGACACCCTTAGGCCTCTGTATTCAATATGTGGAATGTTTGATACTCAGTTTCTGTACTCCTACGTTCAGCTTTGAGGGTATCCCACCCATAAAGGGGTGTTTCCTGCCTTACCTCTCCTCTTTTGCTGTTGTGCTACATGGGAGAGGTAAGCTACATTGCTCTTAAGTTATTTCCGTGTTTTAGCACTGTTAAGCTGCTCTCAGTTCATTTTATGCTAACATTATCCTGTGTCACTTAATTTGTGTAGCGGCTTGTGTTCGTGTGGTTGTGTTTGACGGAGGATTTTGTTTGTACCTCTTGGTGTCAGGTATGTTTTCTGTGTTTTATTGTGCTTAATTGAATGTAACATGACACCCTTTTGTTGTTGTGCTCTGTGGTGAGGAGCTCCAGTTTGTATGGTTGTGTTTGACGGAGGATTTTGTTTTTGCCACTTGCTGTCAGCTGTCAGGAATAAATGGAGATCGCCCCCAAAGATAGCCACGGTCTGGGCCTCTTCATATCAACACAACGCAGACAACACAAGAGTCCACCGGTTACACATACCAGCTCTGAGCTGCTCAGTCTGCAGGCATACTGCCCTGTGTATGGTTACCTCCAGCCTGGTGACCAGAAGAAATGTTGGCATTGTACATTTCTGCAAACCACAAATATGTTACATTTGCATGTTTCATATGTAAATAAAGTGATGTTATATATGAGCTGGCTTTGTCATCCGGAGGTACAGGGGATGGTGGAGGGTCTGAAATACTGCAATACTTCTGTAAAGCTGCACCACTGCTGGAGACCATCAAACAACAAAACTGGTTGTTTGTCAGTGAGTCTTTGCTGCATTTTTCTGAGCTTTTGTGCCACCAAACGTGGATGTTTTTTAACAACACGTCGCTGCAGTTCCTGCTGGGGTAGTGACACAAAAAGCAGTTATTTTTACAGAGACATTGCTGCTTCTCCAGTCAGGATTGTGCTTCCAGAACTGGATATTTTAAGCCAATACATGATCTTTTCCTAAGCATAACCAAATGTATTTGTGCCTTAACCTAACTTTCACAGACTGCTGTTGGCATCAGACTTCTTGGGAAGAATAGACGAAGTATCTGTAATAGACTCATTTAAGTTGCCTGTATCAGTTAGCATGTCTTTCTTTTCTCCCACTTGGTAGATTTATTATTAAGAGGACTGTGTTTCTGTGTTTTGGGGGTTTCTATTTACTGTGGCCTTCCCCTCCCGTGCTCCTGTGCTGCCTTTCCTCATTTGCCCATCTACACATCTGCCTTGCATCAGCCTCGTTAGTCCTCCCCTGTTCTTCTGCCTAATCACCTTTATTCCCCTCACCTGAGCTTATCCGTCCTTTTCTCCACCTGCGCTTCATCAGACTAGTTTGTAATTAAGTCTTGTTTGTTTGTTCAGTTTTGTTGGATCCTTGGCTTTTTTATGTGATCCTCAGTTCGCTTTTTTCCTGCTCCAACCTTGAACAAAGAGTGTTTATCTGTTTTTGCTCCTGCTGCCTGCAGTCTCTTGCATTTGGGTCCACCTGCTCCACACCACATGACGCTAACCACACATTATCCTCAGTGTTGCTAAAACGTGTCAACATATCCACTACATTATAGCATGCAAATATAATGTGTCTGTGGTTTCTGGTGATTGGGTTGATTGTTTTTTTTCCGTCTCAGGTGAAGAATGAATTTGTTTTGTCCCTTTTTGTTTTTTTGATCTGCTTTTCTTTATCATGCTTTACATGTTCTCTTTAAGTTGTATTAAAAATCCATTTGATCCATGCAAATGGTTCATGCATCTTCCCAACAAAAAGTGTTAAAAAAAAGATTACTTTTTTTTATTGATCTTATCAAGTGACAGCTGTTCATTGGCTAATCTCACTAAACACTAAAAGTCTACCACCTTTGTTGTGTTAGTATCAGATCATCAATAGTTTACTGCAGCAATTGATTTCAGATGAACAGAAAACAAGTAAACACCTGATGACAAAGCACTAACTCTGACCCTCACAAATACAGTAATATTATACAGGTAATTGTTGTGGCATCTCACCTGAATGAATTTAGTGTGAATATGCACAAGCATTGATAATGTACAAATAAACTAAATCTCGTGATGTTGGCTAAAATCTATTATCCCCAAGTACATGATTTTCAAAATTCCTATGATCCAAGAAAGCCCCAAAATATGGTAAACATGAACAACTCTCTCCCAAATCCAAAAACTAGTGCCACAAATCAAACTTGTGATGTCATGAAGTGTCATGTTTGGAGCTGCTCCACAGACAATGAACTGGGAAATATACTATAGGTGTTTTTGGTTCAAAGACACCAGACATCAACATGATGTCAGACAGATGTTGGAAACCAATTCAAATTTTTAACTAGAATTAAAATCAAAATCAGAATGATGGTATTTTTAATGTCTAATGACATTAGAATTTCACGTTGTCTGGACTTTCACATTAAGACGTTTTGTTCTCCATACCTCATGACTAAATGTTGTTATTTCATGTCAAGATGGCGTTGGCTTGAGATGTTTGGAAAACATTGGATTCTGGTTACTTAAAAACACAAATTAAAACCAACAAAATGTCATTGTCATCTGTCGTCAGTATTCTACGTCAAAATGACTTTGAATTTATATGTTGCCCTGACCCTAAATTGCCGTTACTCAACTTGGCAACCTAAATTCAACCAAATGTCAGTGTCGATGTTGGTGTCCAGCTTGGCCCTTTTGTTGTGTCCTTGCTTTTTTCAGTTTCCACTGTGAAAAGTTGTGGATGGTACCAATGGAACTGTTCCGTACTGTCCCCATGTCTGGTCCCCCCTCTGTTGATGTACCTAGCACACAGATCTGGTACTAAAAGGTGAAGCTGTGAAAACTGCGGTCCGTTAATTGGTCAATAGCGGATATACAGTCTTGCTCAGGGCTGAGTTGTGGCTGGTTTTGTAACCAATGTTCATACTATATCAAGTTTAACCTTAGTAAACTATAACTATAAAATGAAAGGATGTTTTGCTGCCTCTTGCAGAAGCTGTAGTCTGAGAAAAAAACAAAAAACACTCGGCCGACAGCCGGCAACTTTTAAGGTGGAACATTTACTTGTAACGTTACTTAATGCATAAGTTGACGACTTGAATCCATCAGCACAACTTTGACCATTACTTTAGTTTTTATTGATTCTCTTGGATGATACATACTTTTAGTAATGAGTGGATCTTCAGGTGTTTAAAAATATAAATTAATTTGTCTGGATTATGTGAACTGCATATATTCTAATCTTCACTTGAAGAAAAAAAGCATCGCAGATCGTTGTTCCTGTGGCCTCCGGATGGCTGTGCTTGCCTTACAGGGTCTAAATGTAGAAACCTGCTATTTTTGGATATCCAGCCTGTTCTATTTTGTTCTGAAAATGCCAGTGTGCAGCCTGGTTCTGTGGACGATAAGCAAGGTGCAGGTACTGAGGAAGAACAGTGAGTGACAACAACCCTGCCCATATTTAAGGGTACTATTTGCTGTGGAAGCACTTAATGGACCTAGGTTTTAGTTATCATGTCTGAAGGGACTCTTTTGTTTCCAAAGGTGCCATACCGAAAGTGTTTGGAGGAAAAGGGCCTTAAGTGTATGCAGATTGATTGAACACAGCCACTGCAGCACCAGCAACTGCCATAATAAAAAACCACATGAACAACAGATAACACAAAACACAAACAGCTCATATCAAAAAAGGGAGAGAAAACTCAGGTAGATTAAATGACAGTGAAGTCCAGGCTTTACTTTATGCAACAGTGGAAATACAATGCGATTGTGACTCATCAAAGTGAAAGTGACGTTGCTGTACCAACCTGCTGGCTCACAGTACTTCAGCTCAGTGTTCCTATTGGCAGCCCGATTTCAAATAGAAAATCAGCCCTTGAAGGTATGTAGTTCTCCGGGGAGCTCCCTAGTGGGCAGTTCCTCTCAGGGAGTCACCAGAACTGTTTGGTACGAAAACACCTACAGGGAGAACCCCAGGGAGTGTTCTGAGTATATGGGTACATTTTCTGTTTCAGAACTGGGAGCACTACAATAGAATAATTTGGGTATAAAAAAGGAATCACTCTCTTGTTCATTGTCTATGAGGCAGCTGCACTTTTTACCCTATAACATCACAAGTTTAAGACTTTTCTTCTCTGGTTTCTGGTTTTGAGAGAGAGTAACTCATGTGCATAAATGTTGACTAAACTTTTCTAGACGATGGAAATAACTTTGGAGTTCTTAAATTAGGTGGTGTTCCCCTTTAATTAGCCTCAAGGGGCTCCAGCAATATGCATAGTAAATTCATTTTAATTGGTACAAAAGTTGAAGGAGACTGATTGCACTCAACTTCTGCAATAATATGTTTTCTTTTTATTAAATATCACAGTTTAACTTTCGTAAATTCACCTCTGGGCACCACCCTTTGAAAATGGAAAATTGATAGCCAATTAATTAATTCAGTCTCAATTCTGAGTTCTTGAGTCGTGTACATTGACTGGAATGCTTCAAACACACAAACCACATAATTGAGTTCTTTATAAATGAAAGGTTAATATAAAACTGTGAATGTTAGAATCATAACAGATTAATTTTCTCCCAGTCTGATCTGCCTGAAGAATTTTTAGCTTATTTGTAAATGATTGCAGACCCTCTGTGTGCTCGGCCAGCACTGTGATCTTAATTTTACCTCCCCACATTGCTGCACGCCTTTTTCTTTACTCAGAAAACGTCATGCACAACGTCTGAGTGTGTGTGCCAGATTATTGTTATAATGTTCATGAATAACAAAATGTGTTTTATGGCATGAAAACTCAAAGTTTTGGCACTGTATGTTTCTGCAAACTATGTTTAAGTTACATTTGTATGTTATTATGTACACTGTGGTTAATGTGCGGTTAGACCAGGGGTCAGCAACCTTTACTATCAAGAGTTTTTTTTGGCCAAAACAATGTTAAAAAATTTGTGTGGAGCCACAGTGCATATTTGTGCCTTACAGTGATGGCAACACAGCCTATTTAATCTGCAGTACATTAGCCTATAAACATTCCTTATAGGTTTAAATTAGCATTCATTAATATATTTTACAACAAAGCAGCAACTTTGCAGTGGGCTATTTATGGTTATTTGATACTTAAACTTTGCAGCGTTAGTGGTGAAAGCAAACAAATCTGTTCACTCACTATAAAAAAATTCGCTATTTTCCTCTAAGACATTTTCTTTTTTGGATTTGGAATCAATAGCTAGCTTCACTAAGGAGACTAAAGCTTAGCCATTGCTTTTAAGATCTGGCAGATTTCAGGAAAAGGTGCCAGGCTGTAGACGTATGACGTTCATAGCTGACAAGATGTAAAAACTTTTTTAAAAATGTTTTCATATGTTGGCTACACAGTTATACAATTGGAAAAGGTAAGAATCACATTAGGGCTACAATTATATTATTATTCATTTCCATATAATCTTTTTGTCAAAGCCAAAGGGAGCCACTGGAGATACACTAAAGAGCCACATGTGGCTTCTGACCTGCAGGTTGCCTAACCCTGGATTAGGTGTACCACAAAAACCACTTGGTTATGGTTAGGAAAATATCAGATTTTGGTTTAAAATGCCTGCTTTTGGCAGCACAATCCCAGCAATTTCTGAGTGAAAAACAATTGCTTTTCATGGCACTATCCCAGCAGGTAACACAGTGATGTCTCTGGTTGCACTATCCTCGGTGGAAACACAATGACAAGTCACCAAAAAACACCCATATTTGGTGACTAAAAAGCTGCTGGAAATGCAGCAATGATTCATTAAAAACATCTGGTTTAATGTGCTGGTCTCAAACAGTTTTGAATTTAGTTTTACCGTATATTTAATATTCATCTGTAGTGCCTTGGCCAAGATGTTATACAAGGCTACCTAAAATACAACAAAGCACAAAAAAAACAAACAAAAAATGAACCAAAACAACACACACAAAAAGAAAAGAGGGCATAAAGTTCAAAAGACTTCTTTTCACACATGAACAAAAAATGATTTTAACATGATTTTTTTAGTCACAAGAATGTAATAATCATCAAATATGTAACTCAGTATTAAAACTTATCCTTAACATGGTTTGCAGAAATGTACAATGCTGGTATTTCTTCTGGCGACTGGGCTGAGTAAAGAACACGTGTAATATATGAAAAGGTGGAAGTGAAGCAGTGAATGAATTACAAACTGTGAGCCTCCATCTTACCTGAACACAGACGGCTTCTTCCTGCCTCTCTGGACCAAAACAAATGCTAATCTTCTGGGGATCACTGTAAGAAATTCTCCTTGTTGTGAGAAGCCTGCTGCTGCTTTATGCCGTTCTGTCGGTCGCCCCAGTTTTTCAGAGCTGGAAAAGGCCATTTGAACCATCTGTGGACTATATGCCAGGCACACACAGGAGCAGCTTGACAGTTGTCCTGTGCAATATATCTCAGTCAATCTGCGATCCACTCCCAAATGTCAACAGTTTGACTGGACCAAATGAATAAATGATCACAGAGAAATCATTAAAATATGAAGTGACACTGGATGGAAGAGGGAGGAAATTCTCCTTAAGGATAAACAAACAAAAGCCAAAGACTGCAAGATTGGAGCAGAAATCCATACACTCCACTGGGTCAGAATGTGTGCCCTCGGGCTCAGGTTTTACCAATGCTGCATTTCAAAACAATTCTACATGATGTGATGTATACAGTGCAGAGTAGTAAACCAAACGACTGTGCTAGGAAATGACCTATGTATGGATTCTCCTTTAAAAGACTATATGTATCTGAGGTTCCATTCTTGTGGATGAAATTCTAATTAATATGAAAGCAAAGATGTTTTTAAACACACAGAGATATTATTATATTTATCAAATTCAGGACATGAGCTCTGGTCTCAGTGCATGTACCTCATATGAAACAGAGTCAAAAGAAAAATTGCAGAAACAGCAATAAGAGTCCACACAATAATGCTTTGATGGTATCATGGATATTTGACATCAGTGTGAGCTCTTTGCTCATCAGAATATGAGATCACACATGGAGTCAAACCTACCAGATGACCTTATTAAAATGGATCTTTCCTCAATTCAAATATCACCATGCTGTATGGAGGCCTGTGCTCCAATATCACCTCCTCCTTTGTGCTAAAACAGAAGCAGAGGTGATGATATCCTTCACTGAGGTCCATAATGTCAGATCACCCCCTCGGTATAGCCAACATCACTTTCACACTGCACTGCTCCGAGTCTATACCCGGCTCTTTGGAGATTGTGCTTTCAAGATACTACAGCAGTAATTGCACAGATAAAATGGGGGATCAAAAGCATGTGTGTTAGATCTGCTGGGCAGCTTTGTTGTCATCTTGTAAGATGAGTTTCCACCAGGGCTGCAGCCAAGATTTTTGAGAGAGATTTGAGTCACACATTGTATTTTTCATATTTTACTTATTCAGTTAACTGTTGAGTTGTTTTCACCCAAAAACATCATGGTGGGGACTATAGGATCCTTTATTTGTTTTCCCCTGCCTAATAGCCAAATATCAATTTTACAGGTGCGGCAATATCAGACGGAACATCTGGCTACCCAAGGCAATCAATTAATCAAAACATTAAGATGCTTCTAAAAAGGCAATCAATCATATATACAAGTTACAGGACCTTACCTGCAACAACATGAGAAAAACAACATGCAGCCGGACTCATCGATCAGAGAATCTCATTGAGAGAAAAGACCTTGTGGCTTAAGTGTTTGTGGCTTACAAATCATCTGTTATTATAGGAGCAGGTCAAACTCTACCTGTGCTGTTTTCTTGATGTAAGTCTGAGGTCTGAAATTCAGTTTATAAAGTGGAGCTATAGTACTGGTTTCCACAATGAAAGCATTTATTCTTTATTGATAAAGAATATACATTAAGAAAACAAAAACTGCATCAGGCAACCCTGCACTGCTGCCAGCAAATGTACTCATAATTATAACTGCCATTGTTATAACCACCAGTTCTGATATTAAGATGTTTTGCAACACTGTGTGTAATTTGTCCAAGTAGTGTTGCCGTACCCCAGCAGGGGTGGGACCCCACAGTGCTGACTTGATGGCTACAGTTGTGCATAAACTGTCTGAACACAAGTGCTGCCCCCTAATGGTCGGCAAAATATTGGTGGACCAGAAAGCTCATCAGTTGACGAGATTTTATTGGTTGCTAAATCGCAGCAAACAAACAAACAAACAAACAAAAAAGTGAAACTCTATGAGGAGCTGTGCCTTGTAAAAATAAATCAAAACCTGTATGACTGGAGCATGTGGGAATTTATTTTGAAAGGACAGACACAGGAAGTGGCCACGCTCAGCAGTCAGACATGAGGCATATTACAAACCAATCACAGCCATCAGATATCTTTCCCTTCTTCTGTAAATATTCAGTCTGATAAACACAGAAAAGTTGATCATGTTAGTGCAGGGTAGAGTTTAGATTCTCGGCCCGTACCCGAGCCCGGCCCGAACCCGACCCGATTGCGGGCCGGGTCCGGGCCAACATTTCACACCAATATCCGCGGGCCGGGCCGGGCCGGGCCGGGCCGGCCGCAAAGCCCTAATCAGCAATATTTTATTTAGCCTATTTATTTTTCGCTAAGAAAGCCAACGAGTGTTGAAAAAAAGCATCACGTCTCCTTCACGTGCACACAGGGTGCGCGTGCGCACAGCCGCACACACGGCAAGCATCACCCGAGCTCATACCTGGCTGGAGCAGCTGAGCAGCATGGAGCTGGAAAATATCAAGAAAAAAATTAAGTCAAGGAGAGCTGCGTTTGATCACAGTTGAAGGAAAGTCGGAGGTATGGAGTACGTTTAGGCAAGTTGTGGGCAGTGATGACAAATGTGTCGGATTTGTGGAGTGTATACAGAGATGCGGGAGAGTCAGGACCCTGAACAGCTCCGCTGCCGAATTTAAACAGCCCACCACGGCACGGATTTAAAAAAAAAAAAAAAAAGTCGGGTGTTAATAGGGCTCGGGCTCATAATTACAGTTAATATGCCGGGCCGGGCCGGGCTCGGACACGACGTGCACGGGCTCGGTGAAGCGTCGGGCCGGATTTTTTAGGCCCGATCTAAGCTCTAGTGCAGGGCTACCCAGAGCTTTACATCTCTCCCACAGACAATAGGCCTACACACTTATAAACGGCACCTAATCTACAGGGCTGGTACCTGTGGTTATTCCACAGGCTAGTTAATAACATGTCGGGCAGGAAATCCAAAGTGTGGGATCATTTTGAGAAGGTGAAGGACCAACCCAAGGTGATATGTAAACTCATCTTCATTGGTCTACTACAAACATGACGTATCATGTGAAACATGGAAGTAGCTATATGCCCATTAGCCCACAGCGTCATTAACAGGCGGCTCGCTCAGTGTGTGACGTGCATTTGTAGATAAAATATAGGCCTATATTAATGAAGGTTCATTAGTACGGTTTGTATTTTCCGTAATGTAGCACAGTGTTAACAATGTTACTGAGACTATTCTTTCTCACACCTTCAACTCAAACCATTGTGTTGCCCCGCCCAAAATTTAATAATTAAAATAATATGGTAAACATGTGGGCGACTAGTTGACTAAAGGCTTCAAATGGTCGGCTCGAAAAAATCTTAGTCGGGAGCAGCCCTACTGAACACTACTGAGCCTTTTATTGAAAATTTTGTTCATTCAGTAAATCAAAAAAATTACAGTCACATGATCTATAATGTACCTGAATGAGTTTGTTTGGTCAGTTCCTGTTCTAGCCCCCCAGCCGTATAATTTAGAGAATATCATAGATTCAAGATCAAGCTGACAGAAAGACGAAAGCAAATTACAAATCCATCTGCTACTTCAGCACCACGGACAGCGCCACAGTCTGGGCCATAGATTCTAACGTGCACAAACCTCAGTCAGATGAAGGATCAATAAATCAGCCAGACCAGACTAACATGTTCAACTTAACAACCCCTCTGCCCCTGCACTCACTCTCCCTGCTACTCGGGGATGGAGAGGGACATACCAGTTTTGAAATGCTCGTGGGAAGAATAAACAGGAAGAGTCCATTCATTCTTGATTCACTGTCTGCTGAGTACAACATGTGAAATTATTTATTTCTGTAGACTGTTGACTGTTGTCCCTCGTTTCATCTATCCCCTTTGTGTTTATCTCGCTCACTAGCACAAGCTGCAATGCTTATTGGAATGCCCTGATTTGATTGGTTGAGTAGGATCACTCGAGATTATTTACAACGCATGCAATTGGTCTGTGAGTTTTCCGTGCTGCAGTGCCGTAAAGGCTATAAATGCTGCGCCAGTTAAAATAGAAACACTGAAGTGGTGGCAGAAAGTTGTGGGTGGACCACGTACTGTCTCGCACTCATTCAGTTTAAGGATCAATTTCTCTAAATCAAGATTGTAATTTGCTGTGAGGAAGAGGATAAATGTGATAGATATTTGAACTCATATGCATCTGCAGCTCTGTCCATTGATTCCCATCTGTGGGACCCCAGATGAGTCAAGTTGATTAAATTCTGTGCAAAAATAAATTGCTAATCTCACATCTTTACTAGCCAGACGTAGCTGGCTTCTACAGTGGAAATCCCCTAACCCTCCCTGTGTTTCACAGTGGCTCAAACATCCTGTGTTTTTTATCAAACTTGAGAAAATTAAATACACAGTGAGAGGATACACTGACAAGTTTCTTCACAAGTGGCATCTCTTTCTGGGATACTTCACAGATTTACAGGCCCTGCCGGACAAAGGACTGATTCTGTTGGGTGTTTGTACTTGTCTTTCTACACGAGCCAGGGAGGGGTGTGTGAATGTGTGTTTCTTTAGATGCTTGGGTTTTTGAATCTTTTTTTTTCCTCTTTTATTTTTCAATTTACACTTCACAGTCTGAATTTGTCTTATTCACACATCCCTTTTTTTCCATGAAAATATTTTTAGAAAAAAAAAAAAAAAAAACTAAAAATGCTCAGTCAAAATTTAATAATTATTTAATTAATTTAAATTTAATTTAATTTAATTTAATTTAATTTTGTTTTATTTAATTAAATTAAATTTTTTATTTGTTTAAATTTATTTACAATTTTACTTTTATACATGAAGGAGGGGGCCCAAAGTCTCCAGAAAGACTCACACTGAGGTGCTCATTAATAGTCAGTATTAGTTGCCAATATGCAGGGCTGAAAGACATATTTAAACTTGAACCTGAATTAATTCCAGAAATGTAGTAATGTTGCTGATAATATCAACTATTCGTTCCATCCCATGAAGGTTGAGAAATTCAAGTAGCCATCTTTCTATTGAGAAACATTTTCGTTCATGAATCCAATTTAGCTAAATCATTCTTTTAGCAGCCAAGAAGGTTGTTTATTAAATTTAATAATTCTCAGTAATTTATCAGTCAAAGGTCCGGGTCTGGATATGATGGCGTCTGGCTCAGGACCAGGACCACATCTGCCTATTAGTGACCTTAGAGGGAATGGAAGGGAGTTGAAGGTAAAAGAAAGGGGCCCATTTTGGTCATTTTGCTAATAAGGGGTATGGCATACTCTCCTCAATTCGCATACTTATTGGGGCATATTTAAAGTATAATCCCACTGCCTCACTAGCACAGCAGAATTTTGATTGCATGTAATAAGCTCAGTTGTCAGCGTTAAAAAGCTCAGAGGTTTCTCATTTAAACAGATTCTTCCTGTGTCTACAGTGAAACTGAAAAAGAGTGGGAAGGTATGGAAAAGAAGTGTCCAGAGCGATTAAATGAATCAACAGAGGGGAGAGGGCAAGTGAGGGAGCACAGGAATAAAAAAGAAAGCGAGAGAGAGGGGAAGACAAAATACAATTCTCCACTGAGTGACACTTCAATTAGCCTGCTGTCCTCCCCGGCTCTAATAGTCAGAGGGTGAACGATGCAGCGACAAGGCAGGTCATTAAAACATCTTTAAAACTCCTAAGGTTTACTCAAGGCCAGTGATTAAAGATCTGTTCCCTGACAGGTTGCCAGACCTTGTTCCCATCTCCCCCAAGAAATAAAAGCAATTTCATTCTAATAACAAAGGCCAAGTGATTGCCCACATAACGAAGAGGGAAAAAAGGTCTCTGTGAATCAGATACCTGTGCACATGTTTGAAACCATGTACTGGGTAAAAAGGCGGATCAATACTGCTCTCCCGCTTCTTCTTCCCACACACCTCTTATAATACAGTCATCATAGAGCAAAGACATCTTGATTAAAGTCTACATTATCTCTGTAGGTCCATACATTTGGGATTACACTGGTATTCAGACTTATTCCTGCTTCTCAGCTGAGCAAGTAGAAATATGAGAATGGAAAATGACTGGGAATTGACAGAGAGTAAACTCAGTAAACACATCTTTTTTTTTTGGTCTTCATTAATTAAGACACCCTATGAGAGCAACAATGGTGATAGAAATGTGCTTAATTAAGGGTACCAAATCATGAATGGGTGTCACAAAGAAACAACACTCTTTGAAAATGGAAAAAGCTGTGAATACCGCTGCGAAAGGCATAAGTGGTGAAGCAATCCACTGTGAACTGTTGTGTACATAATGGGGAGCAGGGGATCCACGTTACAAAAACACCCCCCAAAAAACAAAAATAGTAAGAAACAGAATTCATCAACACAATGTATACTCAAAGACGAGCAAAAGAGAGTTTTTAAATATCTGTCAGTGTTTGCATATTAGAAGTAGGTTGTGTAAAAAGGCAGTATTAATTATGCAGAACTTTTGTTTCTCTGTTCTCAACCAAAATACAGAAAACAATAAATCCCTATTGGGGGGGGGGGCAGGGTAATAAATTGCCACATGAAATTCAACAAAATGAAAAAATACCACATCTTTATTTGTGCTCTCTGAAAAATGAGTGTGCAAATCTGACTGGTCGGCCTTTTGGAAACAACACAGCTGACAGTTGTGGCTTGGCCTTGGCCTCTATGTCAGCATGCGCTAGCAGTAACTTGCTATTTACTGCCTTAAAACAAGAAATTGCTAGTAATCCATGACAGGAGCGAGTACCAAGAGAAAATTCACTACCAGGCCATACAGCTCTCTCTTTCACATACCCAACAAACGGAGAATGCAGGGTAACATATTGAAGCTTTAGTGCTCCAGTAATTATTGAAATTGTCTGCATTCCAGTTGCAGCAAAACGCCATAACATGGACATATGGCACATACTTGTCAAAATGGACCTTTCAAATTGGACTTGAGCATAGTGTATGATAAATTGACTGCACTGCATATAGCACCTTTCTACCTTAGCGGACAAAACGCTTCGCAATTTGTCTTTCATTCACCCATCCACGTACACGCTCAGTGGTGGCATCAGGTTGTCATGCGAGGTGCATGGGAACAATTTGTATAGAGCTTTTCTAGTTTTAGCAACCACTCTGCTTACAACACAGGCAACATTTACCCATTCCCACCTAGTTAGATATATATTCACAAGACTTAAAATGCTATTTGTGGAGGCTTCATTGTCTTCACAATTTATTGTTTCTTATCCGTGAATTTACAGTAAATAAAGCTTTGTTCCCACTGAGGGAAATGGTTTCAGCTGACAAAAATAAACAGCTCTGTGTTGCCACGATGTGTAGTTACATTTCTGGGGAGGTGCACGTCAGGCTACGACGTAGGCTCTACATCGAGACAGAGCCAAAGCCATTGCTATGGCGTGGAATCGACACTGATGTATAAATCTCGCATTACTGTTGTCGCCATGCAGATAGTACCTTTCAATCCACGCCGACTCACACCTGCATTCCACGTCTCAATCAACAGAGGCAGCAAAACAGCGGCCGGCCAAACTGCCTTCACCAGGCTGACTGACAGCAGACGTTTACTGAACCAAGATACTTTTCATGTCAGCTCCACAGGAAGAAATCAACAGTGTTTGTATTTATTGATTTATTGATCTTATTTCCCAGACCACTGTAATGAGTGAAGGGAATCTGCTGCTCACAGACAGCCTGGGAGCTAATCAATCAATGTAGACATGGTTAAGCAGCTAGGTTCTGTGTCTTGTCCGAGGATTCTACAACACGTGCATCGTAAGAACTGGGAATTAAATCTCGAAACCCTCAAATAATATACAAACAAACACCTAAAATATTGAACAATTTTGGATCTTCCTCCAGAATGCACAAACATGGAGGATACACAAAGACTGAGATGGGTGTTCATTCACATATGGAACATATAAATTAGCCAGTTATCTGAAGAGAGCCTGGACAAAGAGAAAAATCTCTAGTAGTTTCTCATGAGAAAAGTTCATTTATGTTTTGTTTTTTATTTGTTTGTGTTTCTATTCTATTCCTTTTCCATGTGCTTTTTATATAGAAGACAGAAAGATGTTTGAAAAATAATGACGATGTGGAATGGGCCAAATGATTTGGCATGACACAAAAATAGAAAATATCCAATGGATGGATGGATGGATTGAATGAAAAAATGTGAAAAGTCTTTGGCGATGAGACCCCATCAGGATGGCATATATTTAAGGAGAGTGATAAATCAACAGCAGAATAGGGAACCCCCCACGGTCTAGACGCTGGAGGTGGTGGAGGTGTTGAAGATAAGATGAGATGAAGATGAAGAGCAGAAGAAGAAGTGCTGATGTTCTGGATGAGTAGAGGAATGAGTCTTTGTTGTGCTTGTCCTGGCTGATAGAGATTATGGCAAAGTTTGATTGGATAACTAGAAGAGTGAACACCCATGGTCAGCTGATTAGATGAAGCAGTGGGAGTGGAAGGGAGAGAATTGTGAATGGATGAGCACAAAGAAAGTCTTCCTGATTGAACTTACGCCGAGCTTCATGTGAGCGGAGTGGAGTGGTGAGAATTTCCGCTCCTTGCAATGCAGCAGTTCACTCCCCCGCAAAAAAGCATTCAATATCGCTCCTTGCTCAACTCAGATTTCACCCCGCTCGACTCAAATTGCTCACTGCTTGCTTAGTTTTCTTTTGAAAGTACTTTATTATTTACATTGCTGAGCTCACAGCAGCTGATTTTTTACAGTAAGAGTACTCGTGTGCAATACACAGATGCATTCTGGATCTGGCATTCTTTAAACTCATGATGTGAGCGGTATATGAGTGAAATTGGAGCCGGAAATAAGGCAATGCTCCAACTTTTTGTAAAAATCAGTTCTACTCTCCATCCAAAATACTTCCACTCATGCTCCCCAGCTCATTCTGCTCACATGCTCTGACACGTTCCAGATACAAAGCTTATTCCATCTATTCAGGTATTACTACGGTGACAATCAGTTGTGTTACTGCAGCGTGGAAAGCTTCCACAAAAATAGTTTGATGAAGTCTGAGGTGGCTGAACACTGCCAAAATGCTGATATGAGGTAAATTTGTATCATTTCCAATGGTGCATGCCAGCAGAGGTCCCAATCACTCTCAGCTGATAGCACTGGCACTTAACTGTAAATAAACCTGTTGCTGCATTGGGGCAAAATAAATAAGACATCTTTGTTCAGACTGCATGAAATAGAGATGCCCTATCATGTTGCACTTTGGGCGATAGCTTCAACTCATTTGACTGTTGTACTGAGCCCTCACTGCCTTTTCAAAATAACACCAAAGCTTTCAGCGGCTGACAGTTCACATTTATACTGTTTGAGGTCCTCTGTGTGCTGCAACCATTCAGAGGCGGGCTGGAAAACAACTAAATGATGGGAGTGATTTAGGCCGTTATCTTTGTTGTGCTGCCTTAACACTGCGACTCACCACTTTCTGACACATCCTCATATTTACTGCATTGTAGGTGGAGGACAGGGGGCAATGAAATGCCCCAAAACATTTACTGTATGACAGGTACAACAACAACAACTCCATATTAACAACAAAAACTGGTGGGTTGTTTGAATGTTTCTAATACAAACCAAGGACACACAGCGCCAAAGATGGAAGGCTGCCAATACATTCAGCTGCACTGCGGAGAGGAGGGGATGGACTGCCATTACTTTTAACAGCCACAGACAAACAGGTTAGCTGGGAAAAAAAAACTATTGAAGTGGCCTTGAACAGGACAAGCGGTTTTGCAAATGACTGTATGACCAACAAAATACATTGTTTTGTAACCGCCCTCCACTCTCCACGACTCAGTGTTTTCTGATGTGATGCCCCTATCAGCAGAGTCACATCATTTGTGTTGTCTAAAATCACAGTTAGAAAGAAAAACAGTTTTCTAATCTTGAAAGTTGGTTTAAGTATAGAAAACACTTGGCTAGGTTTAGGGAAAGTTCATAGTTTGGTTTAAAATTAAAACTTAGTTTGGTCAGGGGAGCTTTGTTGTCATGGATACAATAATTAACAAGTGGCTGAGGTTAGGGAATGCTCATGATTATTCTTTAAAGGAACCAAAGTTAACTTGTAGTTTGAAGCAGGAAGACGTCCGATGTTTCATTCATCCATCCCCTCGGACCTCCTGTCTGTGCAGACTGTGTGTCTGTATAACATCACCTAACTTGCTTCTTTGCTGCCGTCATAATTCCAACGGCTACTAGCGGGTTTTGTTACTCGAACATAGATAGATGTTGAAATGTCCAGCGCTGTCTTTCTTCTTAGGAGGGCAGACCCTGAATTTATGAATGAATACACAACTGTGAAAAGCATAGAATAGAAATAGAAAAAAATAACTGGCAGTATGTCCATCATTCAAAGGCAAACATACTGAAGGGTGAGGGTTGGAGCTTCTCAACATTAGCAGTGACAGTAGCTGCTGTGGTTTGCCTGATGCTGACTTTACAACAACAGGCTTTTTGCTGCAAAGGGTGTCAAGGCCAGAGCTCTGAAGACAATTCCATAGTGCCAAACAGTGAATGATGTCCGTCACGTGATGCCATATGGCCCAAAAAGACTTTTCCTTTTGAGTAACATGGCAAAAAAGACATCTGTAAATCAATGGATGTGTTTTTCTGAGTGCCACGACCCCCGTGAAATGAATAGTTTCACAGATTCATCAGAATTTGACCCTTTCAGTTCGATAACGAGCTTCATGATCACACAGAAAACCTTTTAACCACTAGAGGCAGCTTTTTTTTTGTCTTCTTTAAATGTCTTTAAATGAGAATGAAGCTATTTGCTCAGTTCATATGTTGCAATGTACCTCATGTTTCTGCACTCTAGGAACCTGGCAATTTTGCTGGAGCACAAGTTAAAAAAAACTTCAACTCAGAGCAGAAAATTGCCGCACATCATCACTTTTTCCATCATCTTTTTGTCCCATTGTCCAATCGGATGATTTGAGAGTTGGTAAACCATGGAGTAGAAACTGGTAGATACCCAAAGCTATACAGCCAGGTTGCCAAATTGCCCCCAAGTCATCCTAAAATATGCCTGGAAATGGTCATCATGGAGAAAGCTGCTGGACTGACTGGTGGTACTCCTCATGATCCACCCTCTTTTTTAGGGTCTCATGTACCCACACAGATCTCCATTTCCTTGTGACCAACAAACTATTTGCTGACAGCCTCTCACCCTCAACCAGAGACGAAGCAAGTACCCTCTGCCTGTCCTTTTAGTAACTAGCTACTAATTACTGTAAAATAAACTTTAAAATGGTAACCTGATTACATGAGAAGCTTAGTGTAAGGATGTTATAGGGTGGTTGCCTGGCAACAATAAAAAGAAACACAGCAAGTGTTTTTTGAACTAGTGGCATTTGATTTTAAAAAGGGATGTATGGTGCGCCTCATGTTTTGCTACCTGCAAAATCTTTCTGATCGGGACCTTCATCTCTTGTTTGCTTGCTCTATGAACCCCACAGCGTGAAGGCAGTCCTGATCATCCAGGTAAGTTTATATGCGGCAGCTGAACCTTTTAGCTTCATATGCCACTGAGCAACTTTAATAAGAAAGAACAGGGCCCCGCCTCCAACACAGTATTTAGTTTTCTTTATACAGCCATGGGAGTGGCACTAACGCTGCTGCTCCCAGCAACATAGAATTTGACTTTCGAAGCTCTGTGACGTCATCTTCTGACTCCGTTTGTGTTCTGTTTGCCTTTTTGGAGCCAGGCCGACATTATTTTAATGTAATGTTACTTAGACCAGCTGCCGACAGAGCAAAGTAGGCAGGCAGGAACAGAAACGGGTGAGCATCACGCAGTGCCCCCTGGGTAATGCAGTTTATTTAGAGCCATTATGAATCACCCAGAGAACATGTGAAAGAGAGGGCAGAAAACACTGGTAGCTTTTGAGGAATGCCAAGAGCAAAGTGTAAATGTGCTGGTACTGTGAACTGGTGAGTAACAGCCAACTTCCAGCACCGGGGCACATACCATATAACTACGAAAAGAGAAAACCAAAATACTAAAAGCTTTCTGATTATGGCAAAATGCCAAAAAAGTCATCTTAAAAAAAAGACAACAGTAGCATGCTTGGATGGATTTAGAAAAAGGTTTAGAAAATGGACAGAGAGATGAATGAATGACAGCATATTTAGAAATGATTTCTGAAAAGATTTTGTCTTCTTCACACTGCAGTATTGTCAAATCTGTCTATTTTTTTCTCTCAGTTCTAAATACTTTGGAATATTACTAATGTACATGAGAACGCTTCTCTACCTGGTTAAACAAGCCCTTAGAGGAGGTGGAAATGCAGCTGTCCAGGGTACAATAAGAGGCTCAGTTCAGCTAAACAGCTGCAGGATAAGAGCTTAGACTTCCGCCTCCAAAGTCTTAATGGTCTGCCATTACAATGCGGAGGCAGCACACAGGGTCAGGGGCTGTGGGCTGGCAAACTGACCTTAGATTGGAAGCAGACCTTAAAGTAATTAAAACCCTTGAAAGACTCAACACATATTGTGATTTTTACCAACAAGCACATGTTAAAGTCTTGCAGTCAGACAGAGGCTAATAAATAACTGACTAATTACAGGGCACATATTGAATGACCAGCCAGAAGAAAATGGTGGCATTGAACATTTCAGCAAAGCCCCAATATGTCACATTTGCGTATTTCATACATATTGTATCAACATTTCTACAGCTGATTTTGTCATCAGGAGGCACAGGGCATGGTAGATGGTGTGGCACCTATTTGAAACACCTGCCAAGCTGCAGAGCACTGCTCGACACCAACAAACAGTCAAACTGGTTGTGTTTCAGTGAGTCATCAATTTGTTTATTGCAGCTTTTTAGGCATCACATGTAGGTGTTTTGTAGCAGCCCATTGCTGTTTTCCACCAGGGATAGTGCCACGAAAAATAGTTGTTTTTTACCCAGACATGGCTGCAATATTTGTCTGGAAAGTGCCACAGAAAGTGATTTGGTTTGAGTAACGACAAGCAGTTGCTTTTACTGAGACACTGCTGCTTTTCCAATGGGGACCTTGCCCCCAGAAGCAGGCATTTTAAGCCAAACATTTTCCAACCATAAAAAAGTTGTTTTTGTGGCGAAACCTAACCACACATTCACCACAGCGTTGTAAAACATAGAGTCTCAATGTATCCCCCATATATAACATATTTGTGGTTTGCAGATACATATAATGGTTCATAGGCTGAGATCAATGCAAAAAAAAGTCAATTTCTTTAGAACATCCGTGCACAAAAGAAGGGCACTCAAAGTGCAAAAAGTGAATAAAAACAGCAGCAAACATTTCAGTCCTTGACTACCATCAGTGCTTCTAACATGAGTGCTCCACAGAGCAAATATAGACGCAGGCAGATTACTACCAGGTGTGGTGAATCAGTCAGCTGGCGCCACTAATTAGATGAAATCAACTCTGAGGAGTTTTTAGATACTCAAATTATTGGCAGGACACTCTCCTCAACATTATATGTCAAGCCCTCAGATAGGAACAGTCTTCTTCGTGCAGCTAGTTTTCACACAAGAGGTCTGCCCTACAGCCAGTGTTTATGTTTCAAACAAATTTGCACTTAAACTCTATCCAAAGCTCACTTCTATGTTTCATCCACCAGGCCACCCACTAAAAAAACTCGAGCAGATAACCTCAAATGTTGCACCACCTGTAGCCCTATCAGCAAACAAATAAAGGAGGTCATTACATTGGCATATTCTATCTGCTGATGATGTGGGCAAAAACGTATTTTCTAATTTGCCCCTTTTTGTCCATTCTAGATGCTGGCACATGCAGACACCTCTCATACTGCGCAGGGAGGTAGTATGGACGGCCCAATGGGCTTCTTTCCTTGCTGCCGTTACTTTTGTCACTCATATCACCAAAAAACAATACAAGATTTAAAAAATGTATTACTTGTCCAATTCTGTTGTTTAACTTTTTTAATGTCCCTGTGGTCTGCAATGTATAGGCAAAACCAGTCGGCAGCTCAGAACCAGATTCAACAAGCATAGAATGATTCATTCATTTTTCGTAACTGCTTATCCTGTTGGGGGTTGCGGGGGCTGGAGCCTATCCCAGCGGATATTGGGTGAGAGGCAGGGTACACCCTGGACAGGCCACCAGATTATCACAGGGCTGACACATGACAGTGAATCATTCACACTCACATTCACACCTACGGGTAATTTCGAATCACTAATTAACCTGCGTGTCTTTGGACTGTGGGAGGAAGCCGGAGTACCCGCAGAAAACCCATACTGACACAATGAGAACATGCAAGCCGTACAGAGGGGCTCCCCCACCCCAGGTTCGAACCAGGAACCCTCTTGCTGTGAGAGAACAATGCTAACAATGCTAACCACTACACCACCGTGCCACCTGCCAAAAAAGGTCAGCAGCCATGTATAAAATTACCTGGATGATCTGCACTGCTTCCACACTGTGGGGCTCATAGAGCAAGCACACTGAAGATTTACGCCAACCAAGCCGGCTTCTTCCAATTCAGCCCTCTACTAACTTGGATGGGGATAAAATGATTCATGTGGGAGGAAGCTGGAGTACCCACGCTGACATAGAGGGGCTCCCCCACCGTGGAGTTTGAGCCAGGAACCATCTTGCTGTGAGGCGACAATGCTAACCTCTGCACCACCGTGCCGCCTCTTCAAAGTCCCCTGTAGCTAGACACTTCCAGGAGGCCAAACATCTGGCTACTGCAGTTATTTTTTGAGGCATTGATACAGTTAACCCTCACCGCAGACATACAAATCTGAAAACTAAACTCCTGCAGTGTTAAAGTAGATGGATCTTTCCTCTCAAAACTGAACAGCCTTTAGGCCTGGATGAAACACTTAATTTGTCCTGCTTTTTATAGACATCTGCATGTACCAGCATGGCCCTCTTGGATATGCCTCATCATATATTGTATTTTCTCCTTTTTTTTTATCATCATGATCTTTTTTTTTTTCAAGCAATTAGGTTGGAATGACAGACTTTATTGCAACCTCCCCAAATCCAATCCATCTAATCCAAATATGCTGACCTGTTTCTAGACACATGATGTATTAACTGAAGTGTTGTTTCTTATCACTCAGCAAAAGGTAACACTGTCCTCCTAAAATAAAGAGGGAGCGCCACAAAATATAAATAAAAGATCCACTTGGACTGAGTAAGAGAACTTGACAGCCAGCAAACACACTTGTTTTGTTTGTTTATATTTTTTAGGAATGAAAAAAAAAGGTTATGAATATGTGGTTATGATAACAGCTGGCTGCGTCAAAGAAGTGTGCAGACAACGTTCATAACAGCTTTTTGACCTGTGAGTCATAACTACATTGGACAGGGCACCATAGCCTCTTAGTTAGCTAGTGGGACTTTTTTTTTTTCACATGAGAGGCAATTACCAGTATTGAAAATTATTCTCTGAGTTAATTCATCTGCATAGAGCAGTGCGTTATTGTAGCGGCATTATGTGCTTGAATCCCTCTTTACAAATTTGTAACAAAATTGAGAAACGGTCTGGAGCTAAATTGCTTCCTTCCCCGCTTGTGATGTTCAGAGGCAGAATCTTTGTTTAAAATATGTAAATAAATAACTGCCTTTCTTCAAAGCCATTTAATGAAAGAGTGGTTCTCCTATTAAAAATGTTTCCTGAACTTTCAGAATACTCTCCCTCACGTCAATCAATTCGTATTTCTAAGCAGGGGAGGAAATGCACAAAATAACCACATGAATGCTTGAGATGTTCCAATGTCTGCATGCCTCTTTATGATTTTAAAAAAAGGAGACGCTGAATCATGATGGTTTCCCCCAGTCCATGTCAACGTCAGATGCACTGATAAGGCACAGGAGGTGTGTGTGTGTGTCTGTATCCACTCATGTGTGGGTGTGGATGAGTCAAAGAGAACCAGATAGAGAACATAAAAACAGAAAATGAAGCAGCTCAAAGGAGCGCCGTAAATGAAATAGTCATCCTCTGGCAGCCTCAGCTCACACGCATACACTCAAACACTCACACCCACACTAACGTAGACTCACACTCACACTCACACTCACATACACACTCGCTGTCTACCTTTGAGTGGTTATAAATTTTCGTCCAGTGCCTGCTGCAATCAGCCTCACACAGTGTCAGTTATAGCTGTTTTCTTATATAACTCATGATGGAGCACTTCAAAGATTTTTACAATTTCCAAACAATAACATGATTGTTATAAAGACGAGTCAGATGTAATGCTGTTGATCAATCCGTCCTCAGCATATCATGAAAAGCTACGTTTTCGCTCCAAATACAGCAGCTTGGTTAGTGAACATACGCTTCCATGCTAACATCAACGTCATACATCACGGTTGAATCACTGTTCAGTTATGTTTCCATTTTGAAAGATGAGTCAACGTTGATTTTTCGAAGTTGTTTCAAAATTGTTTCGGCATTGAAACAGACCTTTCTGAAATTTCAGTGTTGATTTACAATAATTTTGTTAACCTTTTTACATCCATTAGAATTAAATGTTGTTTCAGTGTTGTTTTAATGTTGTTTTAATGTTGAAATAACAACTCTAGTGCCAGTTTTGGACATGTCAGATTCCGTGTCAATTTCTGCTCCTTACATGCTACAGTGTCTTTCCAAGCAGCAACTTTTACAAGCAACATTTTTTTTCTTTGTTTGTTTTTCTGCTAGGCTGTGACCTCTTGTGGTCATAGTAAATATTATATTAGGAAAGGAGAAAGTCAGGCCATATATTATAAAAGATGAAAACGTCTGCGTGAGGTGCGAGGGAAAGGGGGTGGATGTGCCAAACACACACAGGACTTTCATCCATAACACCAGTGTATGTGTACCATGTGGAACCAAAAGCCATAGCTGACTTATTTTAAGAAATTAATGTAGTATGGGGCGGCACGGTGGTCTAGTGGTTAGCACTGTCGCTTCACAGCAAGGGGGCTCCTAGTTCAATGCCAGGAGGGAGCCCTTCTGTGCGGAGTTAGCATGCTCCCCTTGTGTCAGTCTGGGTTTTCTCCAGGTACTCCGGCTTCCTCCCACAGACCAAAGACATGCAGGTTTATTGGTGACTCTAAATTGGCTGTAGGTGTGAATGTCAGTGTGAATGGTTGTCTGTCTGGCGATCTGTCCAGGGTGTACCCTGCCACTCGCCCAGTGTCAGCTGGGATAGGCTCCAGCCCCCCCGCGACCCTCAAGAGGATAAGCGGTTGTAGTATGACATAGTATGTCACGTGACATATGTCTCATTTTATTACCCTGGTAACAAATATACTTATTCTAAACTTTACCACATTGTTTTGATGCAATATTGCAACTCTTTCACAATGTTGATCATGTGTTTAAAACTGCAGCTGATAATGGTCATATACAAGCTATTCTGTCGTCAACCGGTCAGGTGCTAATTTAGGAAATGTTCCTTTGGGTCATATTCAGATAGTAGGAATGACCTATGTAGTCATGTGTTCCTACCCTCTGAATATAAGGGTTGGAGGACTTGTTGCATGTGAATGGACCACTCAAAGTGCTCAAACCCTCGTGACAGAGGCTACCCTACAAGATGCAACCTACACACGCACTCACACTCTAATGGCACAGCCACTGGGAACAATTTGGGGTTCAGTATCTTGGCCACATTTTGACACTTATAATGCAAGAGCCAGGAATCAAATCACAGACCTTCCAAGTGGTAGACACCTACCGCCCACCTCCACCTCCTGAGTCACAGCTGCCCTGCAGCATAGGTCATGCGATGTACGTCATTTGCTGGTTCACATTAGTTGTAAATACATAGATATAAGTTTTAGGTGACAGGGCTGATTATTATGTAGTTGGAGTTGTGTATTGCAGGGTGCACATTCCTAGACCAGCACTGCAGTCAGCAGTGTTCAAATTTCTGTCTTTGTGTGATAAAAAAAAGTGATATTACAAGTGCTCTGGGGTCTCATTTATAATCACTGCATTCACACAAAACAATCCTGAAAGAGGCGTACACCACTTCCCACACAAAAATTGTGATCAATAAAAACAGGCTCGATGGGAGAAACTTTGACCCATGCTTATGAACATTTTGGAAATGGCACATTGACAATGCAGATGTTGAGGTGGAAGCTTGATTGTGGAAACAGCTGAATATTGTTGGCGCACACCATTTTCAGCTTTTGTCCGTATGTGTATTTTTAGTGTGGATCCTACGCACTGTTTCATAAATGAGACCCCTGATCTTTATTGTCTCAGCTTATTACATATCCATTTAAGGACCAGTGGTTCATATATACAAGAGGGTATCTAAAGGTTAACATGAAATTATTCAAAGAATACAAGAGCATTTAAAATATGATTATTTAAGTGTGTTAAGCTAACGGTGGTTCACATCCCTCGGAGTAAACCTCTTCCCTTTGACCTTTTAACTTCAAATTTGCCCTAAACTGGGTTATAGTGTGATGCTTGGGTGTGCCACACAAAACAAGATTATGAACTGTTTTTGCAAATAAATAAAATAGACAAGATGCTTCAAAATTAGTGCTGATCAATCGGATGATTTTAGGAATCTACAGATTTGTGTTGCTCAGTCACTGGATAAAATCCCCATGAGATTTTGGCAAAGACACCGGCACAGCAATGCCCTCTCTAATGGACAAATGCATAGTTCACAAGTAGCAGCAGTTGTAATGCAGATGTGACAGAGCAGTGCTTCGCTGCCGGGCCTGACTGTCTGCACTTTAATGAGATTAGAATACAAAAGGTCTGTCATTATTAACTTCTGCTAAAACTGAATACACTCGTACACGTTGTCCCATCTACAAAAGCTACTTTGGTAATTCACAAAATGAAGGTGCATTAGAAGGTCAATTATCACACCACATTAAATTTATCTTTGTGGTTTTTTTTTTCTTTGAGGTGTGTAGTTAAAACAGTTTGTCTTAGCAATGCTTTCCCTTCTAAACTACTTTAAAAGAACACCATATGGTAAACTGTGAACTTTCAACCTGTTTGAAATCATCTCTAACTTTGCTCTCAGCCAGCATGGGTGCTGATCACAGCTCATCAGCAGAGAAGCAGAGAAAGATGCTACTGTTAATATCAAACTAACAAGTTGTGTATGTCAGTTTCTCCCTGAGCCTCTCAGACGTGACAGCATTCACAGGTGCTCCAACAAAAGCAGACGACATTGTTATTTGACACCATTTTAAAGTCACAGAAGCACTTGTCAGAGCTCTGCGCTGAAAGGAAAACCTTGATGACACATAATGTCAGAAGAAGCTGGTGCCAGTGGTGATTGAGAGACTTTTGATCAGCTTGCCTAATTTTCCTTTTTGAATTTTCCTTTTGAATTTCATGAAATCTCACACTGAACGCTGATAGTGTCTGTGTGTGTCTGGTTTGTTTGGAATCAGAATCAGATATACTTTATTGATCCAAGGAAGGAAATTGGATCACGTTGCAGTTGCTCTCAAGTATATATGTAGAGAAATTATAAGAACAAAAGACAATAGAAAAAAAGGATACAAATGGTAAATTGATACTAAATTAAACTTTAGTAATTTACATATTAATAAATTATTAATAAATGCTGTATAGTGCATCTATAAATATTGTAATTTTATAATTCTAAAAATTAATAGATGCACTACACAGTATTTAATAACCATTCAACAAGTTATGATCATCAGTGGCAACTTAATAATAGCATCCAAATAATGTTTAAGGACTGTTTACAAACCAGTTATTGAGCATAAATAAAGTTTTATGAATATGTTTTTACAAAAATATTTCTTAAAGGTTTCCAAAAAATTTGGTAATCATTGACAAATACTAAATATAGTATATGAGATGTTCTAATGTGTGCAGCAATAAGCTGTTAAAATAGGAAATCATTGTTTTACTAAGATTAATAAAAATTATGAATTATCATTTCATTGTTTGTTGATGGTAAAATAACATTTAATTCTCTATCAATTTACCATTTATCTATGATGGTTGTTGTAAACTCTTTCCAGTGTGCATTATGCCACAATATATAACACATCCTAGCTGCCACTGGACTTCGATATGATATAAGAAAAACATTAGACTTTAGTTAAAGTTTAGTGGGAGGGAATATCATCAGTGCAGCTTCTGCAGTAATGAGGGTGGAGGCCAGACTCTAATGGTGAAGAGAGCTTTCAATTTACTGGTCCATCTATGTCCCAACCTTCACCTATGGTCATGAGCTCTGGGTGGTGACCCAAAAAATGAGATCGTGGATGCAAGCATCCAAAATGAGTATCCTCTGTGGAGTGGCTGGGCTCAGCCTTAGAGATAGGGTAAGGAGCTCAGAGTAGAGTCGCTGCTCCTTCACATTGAAAGGGGTCAGTTGAGGTGGTTCGGGCATCTGATCAGGATCCTCCTGGGCGCCTCCCGTTGGAGGTGTTCCAGGCATGTCCCACTGGTAGGAGGCCCCAGGGCAGACCCAGAACACGCTGGAGGGATTACATATCTCATCTGGCCCCAGGAGGAGCTGGAAAGTGTTGCTGGGGAGAGGGACGTCTGGGGTGCTTTGCTTGGCCTGCTGCCACTGACTGGCTGGCCCCAGATAGGTGGATGAAAAAGGATGGACGGATGATAATATCAGGTTAACGATATCTTTAATGTTGAACAATGTAAGAATTTTACGTTGTGCAGACGTTAATATTATAATGTTTATGCATGATGTCACATTTTGGTTACTACAAGACAACTCAAAACCAACAAAATATCAATGTCAACTGTCGTCAGTGTTCTATGTCAAATCCATGTTGGCGTCAGATATTCTGACATGGAATTTTAATGACCTGATGTCATAACTAGGGTTGCAACCATATGAGATTTTAATGATACCGTCTCGGAAAATATTCCGGTTTCACGATGGTATGATAACCATAAATTGTCATACCACGGTATACCTCGAAACTGCTACCCCTGCTGCAGCCCTAGTCACAACCTAAATTCAACCAAATACCAGCATTAAACAATGTTGGTTATCTTAATTCTCAACAACAGCAGCAGCTGAAAGAAAAAAACATCTGTTGTGCAGCTGTCTACGTTGGACTTGTGAGGTTCATAGTGACTCTTGTGCTGATGCTTCAGCTTGTGCATTAATCCTACCCTGCCTGGAGTGAGTGTCTCATTAGAGTGTTAATTGACTCTTCTTATCCTGTGACGTGCTATGTGGGTCATGTTTGTGTTTACCTGGACGTCCACTGATTCCTCATAATTACAGAGACACTGAGGTTTGTCCTTTAAATCACCCACAACAGTAAAAGTCCTCCATTTTACAACATGGCCATTTCACTCTGTCTTTTCTTTTATAAAATATTTACCAATAGCAGAGTCTATAAAGGTTTTGAAGACGTGCCTCTAAGCTTTGCTCTGCTAAATCAGGAAGTGATGCAGTGTAAAATCTTAACCTCATAGAATTATATCTGAGGCACCAGTGAGGCATGCATAAATCCGCTGCTCTAAATTCAGAGGTTAGGAGGTAATTCATTAATTACATAAGGGACCATCATACCAGTGGTCTCATCCGAATGGGGCTTAATTTTCTCTGTCCATGTCTTGCTGTAGCATGCCTTTATTGCACTTCTGCAGACACATTGAACACTTATTTACCCCAGGCTTTTGCTAAATGCATTTACAGTAATGAACTATATCTGTTGAAAGTGCCGACTAAAAGATCCCACTAAATGTTGTAAGGCGTTTGCTCCCTTATTGTTACTTAAATCAAGGTGAATGTGCGAAAGAAGTAGAAAAGTAAAGTAAGTCTAATCAAATCACCGGTAATAGCTAAACTTACCTATTCGCTTTCTCACTTTATACACAGTGGAAATGTTCCTGTACGTCCTGAACACAATGTTAAATGACACATTATGCTCAAACATTAAACCAGGGAACCTTGAATTATTTCTCTGCTGTGGAGGAAATGTTTCCACAGACAGTTTTAGTTGTGGAAAAAAACTGTGAAAAGGAAAAAGCTCATTCCCCAGTGACAGCTGCGAAATGTAACACCTGCAGCTGGTCTATAATGGTAACTATCACACATACAGCATTTTACACATTTCACCTACAACATTATCAACACAGAAGACAGTGACCTCATCGTTATGGAAGAGAGGACACAGTCGTAAAGATGGTACTCCGATATCTGATATTTCTGAGGCCTAGATTCCCTGAAAACAGACAAGAGTTCCATGCTCCCAGACTCCAGCTGCAATCCTGACCGCATGGCTCCTTCTGCCAAACTAGCATCCTGCTAGCAGTTATACAGATGATAAGAAACTGGAGCCCTACGTGCCCGCATCAGTTTCAAACAGCATATCTGAACTAAGAGAAGGAGGAGGCATGTGCTTTCCTACACAACCTGCACTACAATGGGAATAAACACCGGAGAACACTGCTATGTACTGTTTATAAGTGGCTGCAGTGTCGCTGCCCTGTAGTCAGGAGGAGCAACCGAATGGCCATCTTGTTGAGATCAAGACATGTAAACAACCCATGACGGATACCCCCAGTGACCATGGGCAGAATATAAGACAATAGGCCCCTGGGCACAGATGCAAAGGGCTCATATCTCCTACACAGGCATTGTGGTAGTTTAGCATCTATTTGTGGTTATTTTGTGTCTTCTTGTGGTTGTTTTGTGACTTTTTGTCATCGTTTGGGTCTCTTTCAGGTAATTTTCTGTCTTTTTTAGTTGCCCTGTGTCTCTTTGTAGTTGTTTTGTGTCTCTTTGTGGTCATTTTGACTCTCTTTCTAGTCAGAACGTGTTAGTTTAAGTGATATTTTGCAGGTGAAGCCCAGGATGGCCCCTGGCACTTTGGGCCTCTGCCCCTGGACCCAGTAGGCCCTTTCAGTAATCCATCCATGCCAGTGACACAGGAGATGGAGTCTGGTCTGGGGTGGAATTAATTTGTACAATAGCAGAAGCAACTGTACCCAAAACTACACTTAAATAATTTCACAACCAGAAAGCATGAATCACCAGAACCATCTGGAAACATGTACAATTATACAACAGCTACAATGTACAAGGCAAAAAAAAGGACCAAACTGCAATGCACCAATGCTATTTTTGGTTAACAAAAACGATGACAAAAATATTCCCGAACAACTTTTTTTTCCCATGACGAAGACGAGATGTGGAAATCTATATTTAATTTTAACTGAAGAGACAAGCCTGGACAAAAATGTTAATGGTAGACTATCGGACATTCAAAATGAGAGAGGAGGAGAACTGAATGATAAATGATTTTAGCCAAGGACAACCATGTTTGAAAATATCTAATATTGTATGCGCTGTATGAGATGGGAGCGCCAACTGGCTGGAAACTCTCCCTGTAATACAATCAAACTGGAGCAACATCAGCCATTGGTGCAAGTTGTGAGTTGTAATTCAGCAGTAAATAAGCAGCTGTGTGTCTGTTTGTGAGTGGGGCTGTTCATTGGACAGCTACAGTGGTAGCTGTTAGCACTAAGCTCGGCTAGTTAGTTCCTGAACCGTAGCAGACCAAGCATCTGTTGATCCCCACAGGACTCCACTCAGTTCCAGAAAAGTTTTATGGTTTTATTGCTGTTTGACAGGCAGGTAGGAGGTTTGGTTATCTGTCAGTGTTTCTGTGCTGTATGTAAACAGCCAAAACTCAGTGAGAGAGCAACAAGCCCAGTTTTAATCACCGACTACGTTAGAGGACACAAGTTTAAACCTCCAGACTCACATGGTCCAGATTTAGAAAGACTTTTGTCTGAAATGAGGTTGTTTTTCAGCTTCTTAAGAGTGAGATTAGTAAGTCAGAGTTTACAGTGAACCTAGGTACAAATCCAGTAGAAATTTACAAACAAACAAATTTAGTAGATTTTTTTTTTGTTGTAGAATTATTTGTCTAAATTTCGATACAGCCTGTCACCTTAATTCTATTTTCTGATACCTTGCAGCCTAAATGTATTAGTTTAAAGACAATCAACAAGATTTTGACTGAAAGAAATAACTAAGGGTGCTTTCACACCTACTTTGTTTGGTTTGATTCAATTGAACTCAAGTTCTTTTGCCCCCTAAGTGCGGTTCATTTGGGCAGGTGTGAACACAGCAATCGCACTCGGGTATGTACCAAAGCAACCAATACCACCTCTTCAAGAAGTCTGGTTACAAATGAACTCTGGTGCGGTTTGTTTGTGGTGAGAACGTGTTCCGACCTGGATCTGAAGCAACTGCAGTCACATGACACATTGTTTGGGTTAAACATGAGCATGTTACAGTCCTGGAGGATTATTAATGTGCGCCTCCTCCTGTACTGCCTTAATATGCACATTCAGCACATCCAATGCATCAAAACATTGTTTTCTAGTTGGAGCCGCGCCTCGTTTTCAAACTGTATGCTTTGACTCAAATGAACAATGACAGCAATATAGTCCACGATGAGCAGCGCTAAAATCAACCTGCGTAGTTGTCCCTCCATTGTGACATTAGAAAGTGTCACATTTATCTTGCAAGTGTACTCTTCTTCAACGTTTTCTTTACTTCCTGGATTTTTCCCACATGGAAATTCTGACCAATCAAGAGCAGCTTTCTCACACAAGGCATTTGATCTGGTCCGCTTGTAAATGCTGCCGTGAGAACACAAACCAACTCTAGGCAGTTATGCAGCTTTGTAAAAAAAAATGAGTCCCTGATTCAGACCGAAAGAGACAACTCTAGGTCTGAAAGCACCCTTAAAGGTGACTAAAATGTTTGGAGTTGTGGTCGACTAAATCTATGAAGGAATAAATGACGAAATGTGACAAAAATTAGTAAAGACTAGGACTTAATCGAAAATAGCTGCCAAAATTTACACTGCAATGCACAGGATGGAGGAACTGATGGGATTGCATTTCACAGAAGCTGTACCTTGAATGTCTTCATGTGACAAAGATATGGTTGATTGATTGATCTCAAGTACCATGTTTCAGGTTGTGTTTCTTTGCTTTAAGAAAAGTTACTGATATTGATTTTGTGGAGTTCTATTTGTTTAGTGAAATGTTGTGCTTTATATTTTATATAATTTGGCCAAATATCCTCGTGCTTTGGTTTGGTTCACATACAATCTTTTCCTTCAGTGGTCTTCTGAGGATTTTTGAATTGTTTGGTAAATTATAAGACACTGTGACACATGCTTCTGTTCCTGTTCGAGCCATAGCGGAATGAGCAGTATCACACTGTGATAAGTCTTGGCACTTGCACTTGTACATTTTTCTCTTACACCGCTGCTGCGTAGCTGGCACTCTCTTCAACTAAAGGTCACCTTATATGAAGAGAAATCTGGAAAGATCTGAGTAAATTGATCTATAAAACACAGGACTGGGTTTCTGGATGTTCCTTCAGATGAAATTGTGACTTTGTAAAGACAGCCAGACTAAGTCAGCGAGCAGCATAGTGTCTCACTTACATATGTAAGATGATGCAGATGATTTGAATTATTAGTACACGGGCCAATAAATAACACATTAATGCCTGTCAAAGTATGGTGTAAAATGCCAAAAAACAGATGGTGTAATTAGGGTATTGAAATATATTTCAACAACTCAGACAGCGCAGCAGACAACTTCAGCTGCACCCCCACCACCCCCACATCCTATTTTTTTTTTCTTTTTCCTGCTGCTGTGCTCCTGGCTTGCCAGATTATAACAAGCCAACTTTGGAGCTTCTGGGACGTGATGAGCTGGTCTTTATCTCTGGGAAACAGATGCATACAATGGCATCCCGAGGGGGTTTATGGATAGGTATGTGGGTGTTTGTAGAAGGTCCCTTTTATTTTCAGCTTTTTTATTTACAAATTATCCTAATACCTGTCCTTTGTATCCTCTATAGGCCGCCACTTCTGTTGCAAATCCTAGTTTTGTCTTTTTGAACGCGTAAATAAAAGTTTGATCTCGTGGAAAAACAAGGTCGTTCGGTGTTCCCAGAATTTGTTCCAGGGCTGTGAGGTTATGTGTTTGTTTGTATATGAACAAACAAGGTGTCATGACCCAGGCTAATGTTTGCGTCATAACCTCTTAGTTCTTAATCGTCTCAGAAACACGCCGCTTCGATCAATCATCTCTTTACACAAAGCAGCCCTGAATATGCAACAACTAATAAGACTTTTTCAGTGTGAGCAGAGCTGGAAATCCTTCCAGTACTGGTGCTTAATTTAAAATGTGGAGGGCCAAACTGGCATTAATTTAAAGGTCATACTTTATAAATTCAACATACGAAAATCATTGTGAAACCTCCCTGTTTAGTTTCTGGATTCACAAGTGTCCTCAATTCTACCCTGAGACACGAACTGCAGTGGAACATTTACATAGTTATGGTTTTCAGAAAAGTGCACGAACCAACAGGAATCTTTCTTGCCTGCTCATTTTGGAGACATCCCCACTTGCATTAGTAAAGCTCCAGTTTAAGCCTTGAGCATGGAACAGGCTTATTCTTCCCCACTTCTTCATGGATTAGTTATTGCATATAGATTTAATTGAATTTCATACTAGTCATAGAGAAGGCACACAATTCCAAATGGCACAATCCTCTCCGCTGTGCTTCGCCGCCATAACAGCTGTAAATAACCAGGCGGCGGGTGCACAGCATTATCTAAAGAAATTGTTTCCTATCTGCCCTGCCCCCGCTCTAAACGCACTGAGGAGAGTGTTCACCTAAACTTGTGATGGGTCTTTTAGCAGAGGGTGCTGGTCAATACTGTATTCAACTTAATGTTAGTGCTGCTTTTGACATCTTCTTATTGGAGATTTGATGGGACTCACAGACAGTGCTTTTATTTTGATCAAACTTACCACTTAGTAAGGCAGTTTTCTGTTGCCATGGGTACTTTCAGTTTTGAACTACTTCAAGGTGTCTGAGGGCTGTTTCATTCTCTCCATATATCCTCTCACTTTGGCAAATAATAGACACAATTTCTCTCCATCACTATGCTCAAGATACTGCACATACTGCTGTATTGCTGAATTTACACAAATCCACCAAACACATCTCAAGAAAATGTATTCTTTTGACTGCCAGAAATGTGAAAATCACTTTTTTGCATTTTGATGTGAAGCATGACAGAATAATCTCAAGAGTTAAAAGCTGTTTTACACTAGGCATGGATTTGTGTCAAAAAAATGTGCATGAAAATTTACAAAAAATATATATATTTGGGGTTGGTGTGGGTTTTGTGAATGCTTGTCCACCCCTGCGGAAATTTTTTATGGGGGGCATGGGGGGTATTTGGACACCCTTTGATTTCAGCAGATTAATGCCTCCAAAAAGAGGTGACCTGTGATATCATACCTCCTGCCCACAGCTAGCTTACCATCAATACAGAGAGGTTTTTATCAACAAGGGTTTTTTTTTTCTTTACAAAAATGGAACACGTCAATATGGATAACATATATTGACATGGTTATCATGTAGAAAATCTGCACATGGATTTTTTTTGCATTTCACCACCACACTTTAGCATCACACTGGTGGGAAACAGATTTTAACTCATTCATTCATCATCAACAGCTGATAGATACCCTCAAAATATCTGGCCTCTATGACCTGGAGAAATGTATTTATACTTTCATTACATGTTAACATATCTTTAAATCAATCACACAGTTTCCATATGTGAGGATATTAAATTAGCAAATTCTTTCTAGTTTTAGAAACATGTAGTTATAAACTGTAAAACTTAAATTAAAAGCCTAGTCCTACTTAAACACCCAGTCTCCTTCACTAGCCTGGTGTAGCAACACATTTTAACAAGTAAACGCCTGTCTCAATTAGACGTCTGGTCCAGCTGCCAGTTCTTTGGATGTGTAAAATCAGCTTGTTGACTACTCACTTAAGCTAACATTGGTTAGCTGTTTAGATCGCGCATACAAATAAATGTTTCAAATTTTGTCAGTAAAGAGATGCCACACATCGTCAGCTTGGTTCCTTTAATTTTTACTAAAACCACGAGCATCAGAGAAGATCATAATTCATGCAGATTTACCAGCATGATAAAAAAAGTGGTGACTCTTTTCTTCTGTAGCTGTCATAAAGTCAAAGTATGTGTATGTGTTCCTGATTCCCAGGTAAGTGATTCATATTTCTTTAGTCTGTGAGCGCCTACTGATCAAAATAATCAGAAGGGTTTTTCATAAAAAGTAATCCAAGGTATGAATATTGTTTTAACAATATTAAGTGGTGTTGTGTCAGTATGGTGAGTGCCATTATCCTTGGCTGCTGTGAAACGAGTGTCATAACATAACACATAATGGATATGTTATTCAAAGCCTAATTTTTACACAAGAAATATTAATACTGGTTCAAAAAAACAATTTGATTGTATTTCCCATCTCAGCTTTTTTGTAAAAGGAATTAAAAGCCTGTCCTGTATAGATGCCTGTCCCAACTATAAGCATATAAGCAAATAGGCTGGGCCACTAGTTGAAGTTTTACGGTAGTTATCATTTCAGATTTGCTCATCAGCTGCCAACAGACTAAACCTATCTTGTTAACCACCAGAAGTTCCACGACAACATCCTTCACTAAGATCCCCTTTGCTGGCTTTGCTAACGTCTCCAATTAAAAGACATGTCACCAGAATAAATGTTGGTATTGTACATTTCTGCAAACCATAGATATGCTACATTTGTATGTTATATTGTAGCAGATGCGTTAAAATGTTACGCTCAACAACTCTATGGAAAATGTGTGGTTAGGTTTAGGCACAAAAACCACTTGGTTAGGGTTAGGGTTAGGAAAGGATCATGGTTTGGCTTTAAATATCCACATATGGGTGTCACAAACCCTGCTGGAAATGCAGTTATGTCTCTGTAAAAAAAACAACTACTATCCCAGCATGAAACAAAGTGATGTCTCTGTTAAAAAAATAAACAGCTTTTCATGGCGCTGTGTCCACTGGAGATGACAAAGTCAGCTCATACTCTGACTTTAGATACACTGATATAATATGTATGAAATGTGCAAATGTCACATATTTGTGGTTTGCAGAAACGTACTATGCCAACATTTTCTTGAGGCAGTTGGACTGCCCTTTATAAAGATCTGTGGTATGTTGAAACATCTTTTACTTTTATAGTAGAAGCAAGAGCAGCAGATGTACTGATAGTGGCATCAGTACTGATGGCAGTTGGGGCAGACGACTAATAAAGTAACATAATAAGAGAAGCAACAACAACACTTCAAAATGACAATACACATCTGAGAACAACATGATGTTTTAGAAATAAATGGTGACCCTGTTAAAGCTCTCACCACAAACCGTCCTTCCAGAACATGCCCCAGGCCGCAGGCTGTGAACAGTCTGATATAAACTGTTAAACACAAATGAAGCAAAATCTCATAAGTTTATAAAGTAAAAACAGTTATCAAGGTGATGTTAATGGTAGTAAATGAATGAATTCAGTGTTTGTTTCTGTTTTCTCTTCAGCTCAGAGCCACTGGAAGCCAGTCCTTCATTTTCACTGCCAGTCATGTTAAAGTGCTGTGCAATTTGACAGAAAATGTTATCTTTCTTCAGGCTTTGCTTTACAGTTAATTACAACTGCTATAACTCTCAGTAATTTGTGATGCAGTTTCAGTCATGCTAACTGATGCAGTGAACTCAGGATTTTTAGTATCAGATAGAGTTTCTTTTATTTATTTCTGTTGGAGTAATATTAGATCTAAATGTATATGGTAGCATTTAAATCAGGAGAGTTTGAATTGAAGAGATGCATATAAAATAATAATGTATTGACAAAGAGATCAATAGTATTGTCGTTTCAGAGAGTTCCTGGTTCAACCCGGGGTGGGGGAGCCCCTCTGTGCAGGGCTTACATGTTCTTCAGTGTGGGTTTTCTCCGGGTACTCCAGCTTCCTCCCACAGTCCAAAGATATGCAGTCTAAATCTAAATTGTCCATAGGTGTGAATGGTAGTGTGAATGGTTGTCTGTCTCTCTGTGTCAGCCCTGTGATAGTCTGGCAAACTGTTCAGGGTGAACCCCGTCTCTCGCCCAGTGTCAGCTGGGATAGGCTCCAGTCCCCCCGCGACCTCTAACAGGATAAGCGGTTACAGTAAATGAATGGAATGAACAATAGGAGGAGTCTGCGGTGACATCATAAATTTGAGGGGGTAGTGATGCCATTTCAAAATTTAACATCAGTAAGATGATTGGCTCACAGAGGTTGTTACAAAATGTGATTGGTTTAACTGAAAGGGGGAACATCCTTAATCGGCTGATTGAGTCGAAAGCAGAAGCACACAGAGGGAGAGAGAGAATAATAAATAGAATAAGCATGAAGATAGTAAATATTCCAGACTGATATCATCTTTTCATGTTAAAGAATGTGCCTTGTGTGTATTCCCTCCAGTAAACAGGGACCCCTGGGTGCAGTAACCTGAACTCTCTGCAGTCTCCTCAGAGTGTAAGATTGGTCCAGCAGCCGCAAACACTAAACATCACCGTGGAAAATCTATGGAGCAAAAAAAAAGCTAACACGGCACCACCTACCATTACTAATGTAATATATGCAAATAACATACGCTTTAATTCCAGCTTGCCGTTTGTATGTCTTGATTAAACTGCGGTTGTTTAGTGCTGTGTCATGGATCAGGCTTGATTAACTGATTAGTCTTAATTCAGCAAAACATTACAAAAAGAATTCAGTCACCACTGACAAACAAATACAAAATAAAAACAATGCCAAGATTAACGTCCCTGTATTGGCTGTCTGATCCTGAACCAGGAGACCATTCATAGGACAAATACATCAGCAACTAGTAATACCTGGCCATTCTTTTGGTATCTTATTTCTGTAACAATCTGGTACACCAAGAGCAGTTTATCAAGTCCAAATCTTTACTGAGGAGGTCAGAGGTCAAACAGGTGAAGGCAGTCACACAAAGATCACAGATCACACAAAAGGCAAAGCCCATAAATCAAAGCAGAGTCAAAAACCAAAGAATCAAGAGCATGAACACACTCTGGTGACAATGGCAACCACTGGGCTTTAAATACACAAGGGCTGATTACTAAATACACACAGGTGAGTGGCACAAGACACAGGTGAAACATGTGATGTAATTAGCAAAGGCAGGAAAGCTCAGGGAGTGAAAGAAACAGTAAACACTATGAGAACAGATTTCAAAATAAAACAGGAAGTAGACACAAACAAATGACCATAGATTTGACAGAATATTACTATTTCCTCTTTTTAAGACTTAGTTTATTTTATTTTACTATGTTCCTTCTTTTTCTTTCTTGTAAATTAAAGCTATCATGTTTACATTTTCACATTTTCATTTTTCACATTCACGTTTATACTATTTATGTGAGGCATTTTTAGTAACATCCATTCAGTTAATAATTCTATGGTAGTTTTCATTTTAGTGGCATATGTCAGTCATAACCTTATCAGTGCTTGATACCTTTAAGGTATCAGACAAAATGACCCAGTACCAAGTAGCATTAAAACTTTTCCATTCAAACAATACCTGCATTTGATCATTTCTGTACCCACAGTTTTTAACAAAATAATTATTTGTATGGTTTTGCTTGTAACCAATCACCACATGTGGTCTTTGGTTTAATGCAGCTTGTGACTGGCCCACTGCCACTGCAGCAGCTACAACACACTCAGTCTGTAGTGTGGTGAAGTCGAGCATGGTGTATTTGCTGAAGTGGGCTATTCAGTGTGCCAAGATGTCACAAAAATGTTTGAAAGCATGGCTTTAGGCATAAAATGCTGAAGGATTATTTCAAATGAAGTACTCTATTGGTATATGTTCATTCATTTTCTGAAACCACTTATCCTGGTTCAGGGTCACAAGTGTGCCCGACTATCACAGGGCTGACGCATAAAAGCAGACGACCATTCCTACGCATTCTCACTCAGACCTCGTCATATATCGACGTTAGGTCATGGACTTTCCACGTCCATATATGACATGCAAGGTATCCCGGTTGCATTGGTTGTTATATTTTGGGCCAGTTCATGCATTGTCTTCTTTCAAAAAACACTTACATTTTTCACAGGAAATTTACTGTTTATATACAGTCTCTTTCAAAATGAACGCACTACGTCTGTACAACACTGAATTGATGTCATTTTTCCTTCAACAACAAACGCTTGTGGTTTGGATTAGGCAACAAAAGCAAGTGGTTTGGTTTAGGAAAAAAGAACAGGATTTGGCTTCATAATCTTACAAGACATGAACACTGCTCTCTCAGGTGAAAGTTGGTGATTGTTGGACCCATCCACCAACAGTCCCACCCACCATACTAAGACTTCTACTAACTTAAGTTTCATTCTCGTCCCGTGGTGTTTCCCCCTGATGCCCCCGGCCATTGTGAAACGATGACGGCGACTGGCCACGCATCATGCCGATGTTAACAAATGGCATTTTTCGCTGGAAGTAACTGCCCAAGTGCTGGATTTTGATGACTTTGAAGTGAGAATGGGTTAACCATTCACACTCACATTCACACCTACGGGCAATTTAGAGTCACCTATAACCTAACTTATGTGTCTTTTGGATTGTGGGAGGAAGCCGAAACACTTGCAGAAAAACCCACACAGACCCTAAACATGCAAACTTCACACAGAAGGGCCCTGGCTGGTGGATTCAAACCTGGAGCCCTCTTGTTGTGAGGCAACAGTGCTAACCACTGCACCATTGTGCAGCCTATTGGTAAAGATATTGCTCCAATAGAGACAGCAAACACTCCTTAAGCAGATGTATCTGTTTACAGTGCAGCCAAACAAACTGTGGGCTCCTCACCTCACATATTTATAATAAAGAAGACGAAAGACAGTTGGCAGTGTCCCCGGACTAGGGCTGGGTATTGTTTAAAAAAAATTGCAATACCAGTGCCAATACCAGTACCCTTAAACACACATTTAATTCTACATAAAAGCCACAGGTTTTGCCAAATGCACCAGGTGTCAAATCTTAATGACTGACACTGTAATTCTTCATCATAACAATGAGGGCTTTGCTCCTCACTATGTTTTGCTGTTTTGCAATGCTTTATTTCTGGCCAAATGTCATTCTGAAAGTGCCAATGCTTTTAGCTCAGCATCACTTTGTCATGACCTGCAGAATAAAATTAACCCCTACCCTAATTCTGTACATGAAAGACATTGGGGAGCTTCAGTTAAAAATTACCAGCACTGAAGGTCCAAGTCCAGAAGGCACCACCTGCTGCTCCATCCTGCCAAAAGAAAGTACCTTTTTTTCTTTACTCTTGGAGGGCTGTAAATAAACACAATTTAAAAAGCAAATCTCTCTCTTGAGACAACATTAACATGAAAGGATTAGTTTCAAGTTATTTATTGTCATATGCACAACAATTACAGAGAAGCAGTGGTTGGCAATGAAAACCCACAGATCTCAGGCTCCCTCCAACAAAGCTAATTTAAATATGTATAAAAAGAAAAAAACAAGTAAAACTGAGACGCTCTACTTTCACTTTTTTCTAAAACAGGCACTGATTTATTTAATTCAGAGGATTCTGTCTTGTTTTCTTTGACTTGAAAGATAAGCCTTAAGTTCTTTGTGTTAAGACTAATTTTACTCATATTAAAGACAGGCATTTGTTTTCTATGCAAGTGTAATTTTACTTACAAGATTTATATGTCTGTATGTTAAAAGTATCTTATTTCCAAACCCTAACGATATGGTGGAAATGATATGGAAATGCATATTGTTTTTTTATTTGGTAAATGCAGAGGCATATAGGACTCAAATGAGACATTTTGAGGTTTGGACCTTTGCTGGGAGGAAATTTTAGAAACTGGACCTCTCTGAAATTTAATTAATACCCCTGCTGTAGGGCATCTTGTTGCCATTGGTGATCAGGCGATAAAAGTCATGTCGTCAGCAAATTTAATGATGGTGTTGAGGCTGTGGGTGGCAATGCAGTCGTGTGTGCACAGGGAACATAATGAGGCACATGTGGATAAGTGAGTTAAATGCTGTGGACGCAGGTAAGCAGGCAATGAAACAGTGTTGTCTTTAGTATATTGCATCAAACAGAGATCTGTCGTACAAAGTGACGACTTAACGCAGTGCCCAGCTTGTAAAGAACCTCTTACTGACCGAACTGTAGTTGAAAACTTTTTACTCCTAAGATTTGAGATTGGACATCTGTTGAACTTTTTTCTTGGATACTATTTAAGCCTTTTTTTCTCACCCAAGTGTAATTCATTCTCCGTTTTGTTTGCTTGAGTTTGAGTGACATTTGCTTTAACAACCACCTCTCTTATCACCAAACACATCAGATGGAGAGGGGGACATGTTCAATGAGCCTCGCTTTGATTTCAGTTCCATCCCTGTTCGTTTGATTCCCTTACTCAGCCTCTCCAGACAATAAAGATGGGAAAGACGGCTGACATTTGTCCACAGAGCTCCTGCCATACTGCGGAGCAGGTGTACAGCACGTTGCGAAAACAGAAGGGTACCTTCAAAAACAACTCCCAAAACCTCCAGACCAGATATTTTCGGGATAAATGTTTAAAACAAGAGCTTGTTGGAAGAAAGCCATGAATACTGGTCGCACATGATCTCCCTGTCAAGAAATCTTTCTACAGACAGAGCTGGCAGCCTGCTCATGGAAAATATTCTGAGTAAAATTAGAAAAGTGAGAAAAACAGCAAGGCAACCTTCACCACAGCATGATGAGCAGCATTTTGATCATTCACAGAGGGAATCCAGACAGACAAACAGCCTCTGTGGGTCATACAGAAGATCACTGTCGTGGCAGCAAAATATGTCATTAAGTCATAGCATGCCTACACTAGTTTTCTTGCAAAACTGAAAGCTATAGAGTAACATTTTCACCCGATAGCTGTCATAGAGAAGCAAACGTCCAAGAACTTCCTGGTGTGAGGGAAAAGCCAACCCCACAAGGCACCAAGTGAGGGTTTCATTTTTCAAACCAGAGCCACAGCAGTGCTCCCACATATTGGGGGTGGGAAGGAGGAGAATGTTATTGTATGTTATTTTTCCCTTTGAAGTACTGCGATTGCCTTTCAATTAAACTCCAATGTTATCAGTGCATTGCAGCACATTTATTCCTAATGAGCTGCGACTACTTTGGATTTACAGGGCAAATGTGGGAATTTCATTGGCGGAGGGAACCAATTAAGATGATATGTGATAGAAGGCTGGCTTTAGAAGGCCTGATGAAAAACATTGTGATTGTAAAACCCAAAACTCCAGTGTGGCTATACAACCTCAGTGATTGGTTGTTAAGGTTGAGAAGAGAGACTGGAGTCCATTTGAAGTTTCCTCTGCACAGCATTGGCTTCCATCCTCCCAATATTATTATATCGGGCAAACACTGCACAGGGTTTTGCCTGAGCTGATCTTCTGTTATTAAAACATAAAAGCCCAAAGATCATCCTCCAAAGCTGTAAAGACCAGCAGAGTCTTGTCTGAGTACATCAGCCGTCAGACATCTGCTGAGGTGACAAGGGACAATCCAGGTCACCTCTTTTGGAGTTAAACTTAAATGGTAATATTCTAACAATTATACACATAATACATAAGAACATATCTACATACTATGTATATATAAAATACTACCTATGTAACAACACTACTGGAAAAACAATAATCACAAACAGTTAGATAAATGGATTTTGCAAAAATGTAAAATTTCAAATCGCTCAGTCGAAAGGTATTTCTCATTATTGTGGTTAATTCTTATTAATAAACTAATCATTTTTCTCCTATTACCAGTCAGTCTGCTGCTGTATTCTAAAACTCGCTGTCCCCGTACATTGTCTCAAAAATTCAATGTCAGAGTAAATTAAACTCTTGAAAGAGAACATTGTGTAACTAGCTCATCACCAATGATATGTAGAAATTCCATGTTAACTAGTGTATTATCAACAAGGACAGCGAGTCCTTGATGATAATGATAAGTCTGCAGGGGTGAGTAGTAAGGCGTTACAAGTATACACATCAATAAAAAAGTGTTTTTTAAAGGAACGAGTACTTTTCAAGTCCCTTTTTAAAACTGTACTTCTACTCTTTACTTGAGTTTATTTTTGAGCCAGTAATCTACATTTTACTTCACCACATTTGGTATTTATACCTTTATTACAGTGAGTCCGTTGTACATGCAAAGATTGAGTGTAGGGTGGCAGGGAGCACGTGAGTAATGCAGATGCCGATGACAGAGCAAAGCCCCAAAAAAGGTGCATTTTAAGATGTTTTTGAAGAAAAGAAAGAAAGAAAAACACTCTACTGATGAACAGTGATGAAAACAAAACACACACACAGCATAGCACGATGCTGCCAGCCTCTTGACAGCCAGCAGCTAACAGGAAATTTAGTCCAAGTTAGAGAGGTAGGCTTGCCAATCATGTTGAAGTTACTAGTTAGCTAACTTTAGACTCTTAGATATTAACCATAACATTACAGTTAATGAGTCAGCAACTGACGTTTGCATTTACAGTGAGTGAGCTGGGTTAACTAGATGGTTCAATTAGTCTTTCGCTCCTATACAGCACTGGCAGGGCCGGGCGAGCGCCACGTTACGGCATACCAGCGCAGGAACAAACGAGAAGCCCCTGTTATGTCAGATGTGCACTTCTCCGCCACGGGGCCAGAGCATCTCAGCCTCCCGGAGACAACTGTTGAAATCTGAGCCAGCCGTCCCTGCAACCCGCATCGCAGGTTCACCTACGGAAACCTTGTTACAACTTTTACTTCCTCTAAAGAGTCAAGTTAGATCGTGTTCTCAGGCGCTCAGCCAGGGCCATGACCGACCCTGGCGGGTTTGTCTGCTCTGTGATGGGGGCGGCTTGGGCGATGGCTCCAAACCAGGAGCCAGGAGCCAGGAAGTAGCCGACCTCTGACTGCTTCTTCCCCCTTCTACTGTCTAAAAACGAATTTTGGCCTCCGTAGCACCCTGTCTCAGGTGGGGGAAGGCAGCACCAAAGCGGCCAACCTCCCACCGCCAGCTTCCCCCCTTCTGCTGTCCAACACTTTGAAACTTTCTCCTCAATGTTCCGCCAGCACTACGTGATGGGGGTGGCTTGGATGACCGCCCCAACCCGTGTGCGCCAGAGAAGGGGCCTGGGAAGCGGCCGACCTCCGACTGCTTCTCTCTTGCTATGTGATGGAGGTGGCTTGGGCACATATCCTGAACCCCTACACTAACACCATGTTAACTAGAGTTAAATCTCCACAACAACACAAATCATGTTACTAACGTTAACCACTTACTTACTGAATCCTCGTCATCTCTTATGGGACATAAGCAAAATTGTCAGACCAATAGTCAGTGGGTTCCGAGATTGGGGCAGACTGGGAAAAAAAAATGGCCCTGGATGACTTGACTCAGTGTCACCAGCAAAAACCCACCATGCATGCATGTTTAATATGTTTTAACACCTTTACAGAAATGGCAAAGGTTCAGCCAAAGAAGCAGGACCCAGCTTCCTCAACAGTGTACTCTTTAGTCACAATAAAACACTATCTCTTAAAATATGTCTGTGTATTTAATATCTGAAATGATAAAAAGTTTGATGAATTTTGATCAACTGTAATAATCAAACACAAAAATTCAATGTGTTTCACATGATAACTGTCAGATAGTGTGACAGGATTTTTGTTTTCCCATTTGCCTCTTCTTGACACAGCCCTGGGCCCAGATGTTACATCATGGACTGAAATTTTGTGAGCTCAGAGTTATCATTTGAACTGAGTCAGTATTGCCAACATTGTGAGCCACTAGAGAACCTTCTGTCCGGCAACACCTGAGGAAGAATAATGTTGTGTAGCTGAGAAAGAGAGCTCTGTGTGAGAAATGCCTAGCAACTGTTTGCCTCCTCCCTGACTGCCCCTATCTCTCCACGTGATTAATGCTGGCTATGTGCTGTGTGCAGTCACCGCTCACTGCCTCTCAGGCAGCCACAATTGGTTAGCAACAAAATAGAGATATAAAAAGGTGAACGCATAAAAAAAAAAAAAAAAAAAGCAGACGTTGTTCCTCCTTGTAGGCGTAAAAAGTAACACTGAAGTCTCATATGTGGTACCTAAAGTTCAGCCTTTATCCCTGAGCTGGGAGTGTTTAAAATAATTGTATTGTGAAAAATGGTGCCAAAACCAAAAACAGTGAACAGCATGCAAGTGATGAAGGGCACAAAACTGCATTAGTGGTTGATCTGGGATGACTGGAAACCTGGGTTCTCTAGCTTCATCACAGCACCATTCATGCCCGACACGGAGGGGCAAATGTTACATTAAGACCTCATTAGCGGACAGAATGGGGCAGTCAGAGAAGTCAGCAGCCCTCCTCATTACAGAGGTCAAGCCAAGCTTCAGGAGTGTGTGTGCATGTGTGTGAGTGTGCGTGCTTGTTGTCGCCTGCCTCCACACATCAACATGATGCGTGCGCTGATCTGTGAAGGAGGTAAGTAATCCAAGTGTGGCAGGCATGCACATAAAGGCTGCAAATAGATCATACCCATTACCCCGATTGATTATGCACTGGAGTCTGACAGGCCGACGGACAATCTGTCACAAGACGCTTCATCTTCAGAGGTTCCAGAAGCAACAAAACTTTGTAAACCTAATGTGCCCACAGCTGAAAACCTCACCTTGCGTCCTTATTCTATAATAATGAGCCCACAGAGTGGATTCCCATGTGTTAGCCTCATGCATGTCTGGAGGCATGTCATGTGCGCCCACAGAGATTCTTCAGCCAGCCCCTGTCAATATGTAGCTGTCCAGGTAAATGAAACCAATTAGGAGCCCACCTACACCTCGAGTCCTGAGCTAATTAAGTCCAAACAGCAGAAGTGAATGACTTTCTTTTCAGAGAGACAGGCAAGGAGAAATAGTTACACTGGTGAATATCCTCCACTGTTTGAGATGCCCTGAAATAACCTCAAATATTTAGTGGGTACCTACAAGATTAGATTCAAGTTCAGATCTGAAATAATAATTATATTCAATGCGAAACATCATCTGAATTGTGTCCACTTTCAATGCAAGAAGTAGTGCGATGTTGGCATAAGTGAGTCGGGGTGTCAGGGTCAGGGTGGTTTACAGTGTTTAAGTCTTTATAACTGGTGGTGCTCATCCCAACTCGAAATGTTGCATAATTTATTCATGAGACAATGTTTCCCTAAACGTACCCAAGTGGTTTTAGATTGCAACTGATCACACTGTGGTAACATGTTAACTTCAAACATTCCACTTCATTGAAGAGCTTTTCTCAAAAGGCTCGAGTGGGCTACATGTTCTTTCCTCATTAATAATTGCTAGAAAATAAAACAAGCTAATTATCCAAATCTTGGAGGGTTAGGAAAAAAATTCGGTGGGGGTCAGAGCCAACTTTGTCTTCTCACTGGATCTGCCTCTGAATCCAAGTGGTATTACTTTTCACACAAATTAGAAATAGTTAATTCCAGATGGCTGCATGATAATATCATTAATGGCAACTCAATCACCATAATGAATGTTAGTGTTATACATTCCTGTAAACCATAGATATGTTACATATGAACGTTATAATGAAGCAGGTACACTGAAACTTTAGTTTCTTTATGTTGCAGCAATGCTGGTTAATGTGTGGGTAGGTTTAGTCACCAAGAACACTTGGTTATGGTTAGGATGAGATCATGTTTTGGCTTAAAATAGCTGCTTTTTGTGGCACTTCCTGAGTGGAAATGCTGTAACTGCTTGTAAAAAACAATCACCTTTCAAGGCATAGGGCTGCCTCTGACTAAGAATTTTCCTAGTCGACCAATAGTTGTCATTTAGGGCCATTAGTCGACTAGTCGCTCGCATGTTTACGATATTAATCAAATAATTAAATGATATATTTTGGGCAGGCAACACAATGGTTTGGGTTGAAGGTGTGAGAAAGAATAGTCTCAGTAACATTGTTAACACTGTGCTACATTACAGAGAAATACAAACCGTACTAATGAACCTTCATTAATATAGGCCTATATTTTATCTCCAAGTGCACGTCACACACTGAGCGAGCCGCCTGTTAATGACGCTGTGGGCTAATGGGCATGTAGCTACTTCCATGTTTCACATGACACGTCATGTTTGTAGTCGACCAATGAAGATGAGTTTACATATCACCTTGGGTTGGTCCTTCACCTTCTCAAAATGATCCCACACTTTGGATTTCCTGCCCCACATGTTATTAACTAGCCTGTGGAATAACCGCAGGTACCAGCCCTGGAAGTTGACCTGACTCCTGTCTGACTGCTGAGCATAGCCACTTCCTGTGGCTGTCCTTTCAAATTAAATTTGATATGATTATTTTAGAAGGCGCAGCTCCTAATAGAGTGTGACCTTTCTGGTCTACTAACGTTTGGTCATTATTAGGGGGCAGCCCTACTATCCTTGCTGAAAATGCAGCGATGTCTCATAAAAACTAACCACCTTCTATGGCACTATCCTGGCAAGAAACACAGTGGACTACCTCAGCAGAAAACGCAGCAATGGCTCAGTGAAAAACAACTACAATTTCTATGGCACTACCCACGGTCATTAAAGGGGAACCCAAGTTTGGTGGCTAAAAAGCCTCTAGAAACACAGCAATGGGTTGCTAAAAATCCAAACGATTTTGATGTTTGCTGGACTCGAACAGTGGTCTGCAGCTTAACAGCCATTTTGTCAAGGTGATATAACATCCATCATCTCCTTCACCTTAAAAACATTAATAAGATATGTATGAAACGTTCATATTTAACATGTCCATGGTTTGCAGAAGCGGACATAACTAACGTTTTCTTCTGGTGACTGAGCTTTAACAGAACATAAAAGTTTAAGACGCACCACAGCGTTTCTGACCAGTCACTGGCAGGTGTTCGGAGCTGGAAATGTAAACTGTTTTCATTAACTTAATATAAGCTGAGTCAGTACTGAGTAATATCGGCTGACATTTAAAAATGTTGCAGTCTATTACTTTAGAAATTCTGCAGTAGACCAGAGAAAATTACATACAGTATTAGTCATTTTATATCAAGGGCAAAAACTGCAATTAAAACTTTTGCAGTAGACAGAGTTTTTTTTTTGCAAAATCACCTGAAGTTACAAAATTACTCATTCTAAGTGCAGAGTCTCAGGCTTAAACACTGCAAAGGTGCAGTGTCAGAGGTCAGAGCAGCTCATATTTGCTCTAGTAGCACAAGTACAAGCATGTAGTAGGGTTCAAGAAGGGTATATAAAGAACAACCCCCGTCTCCCAAAAATTCTGCTTGCCATATTACCTAACTGTTTCCATAATAACACTTGGGTGAGAACATAATCACTGCCTGGTTAAGGTAACAAAAGCACTTTGGGTTAGATTTTTGTTTAGTGTTATTAAAAAATAAAGCTGTAGTCACTATGAGTGGGTAGTGCATCACACCTGCGATGTGTCTTCCTTGGTCTGAGCAGAGATTTTAGCTTTAATGCATTTTTGTATTAAATTAATTTAGCTTGCTGAGCATGTTGGCTCTCAGATGTCAACATCTGTCTTCTTATACCACCCTTGTGTTTTGGGGTTGTTTGCTCTTTAAAGATGTGTCTGGTTCCTATCATACCACACGGCAGCTCTCATGGAGGGGAGACTCGCATTTTCAGTTTCACTCTGAGCTGGAGATCAAAAAAGCTGTCTTGTTACCTGAAAAGTGAACAAAGACAAAAAATACGCTTCAGCCTTTAAAAAATGTTTAAAACGTATGACTGCAAAGCTGTGGATATAGAGTAAAATAATTCGTTCAAGATTGCTTCAGCATTCATCCTGAGGTATCTCATACCTCTGGGCTTTAACATTTGCATATCTCGTTGATGAATGGAACATTTGTTTCATTGTTAAATCTGTTTTCCCAGCATTTAGACATTTCTGCAGTCAACCAGAGAAACATGCAGACATGGTGTGATAAAAATAAAAAAAAAAATCCCATATAATCAAAGTAGAAATGGCTCATGATTTTCACTCCTACCCTCAAGCGTTTAATTTCAAACAGGGCTCCGGTAACCAGGTATGTCTATTTCCAACAGATACTACAGGGCGTCCACAGGGTCTCTGAAAGTCTTAGAAGGTGATAAATCAATTTAGCCACCTTTAGGACCCTTTAAAGTATCAAATGTGTCATGTTCGAAGGTATTAAATTCTGAAGCTTGTTTGCAATATGTATATTTGTCGAAAAAGGTTGTATGCTTCAGTTTGTGTGTGTTTAATCATTGCGTAGGCAGTGAGATTTGTTTCATTTATTTATGGAGCTCTGCTAGATGTGACAACTGACTACTGCCTTATAACATTATGCAAGATCTGTATTTGCCCAGGCGTTGACTACAGAGACTGCATAAATAATCAACGTAGCTAGTGTCATGTCACCCATTGTTTGCTGTTTCCCATTGCTATCTTGATTCTTTAGAGCCAAAAGTTTCCACATTTGGAAAAGAGGTTGGAGCTGTGGAGAAGCGAGGGATGGATCTGATTCACAGACTGCGGAGTCTCAGTCCAGCAGCCCCGCCCTTAAATATGTGCAACTTTGGGCTTTAATGAAATGTAAACAGGTAAGTTAGAAGAAAAAAAATCACCCCCTGTACAGTTGTCATGAATGTGGAAATAAGCTATAGAGACCAAAACTTTTCGAACCAGGGTGTGAACATGTTTATTTCTGCTGTTAAGTTGGACATTTTAACACTGGAGTCTATAGTGATTTACGCCAAGTGGCTACTTCCGCATTGGCTTCATTTTCCAGCCTCAGAGATTGCTGCTTGGTTGGCTATCTTGCCATTTCTGCCAAATGGTTGAGGCTACATGTCTTGCTGTTTTGTGGTGTGCCAACGCTGTGGTTAAGTTCTGGTCAGGTTCAGGTACAAAAACCACTCAGTTATGGTTGAGGAAAGACTTTTCATGAATCTGGGGTCACCATCTAGAAAAAACCCAAATAGTTTGAGGACATGGAGTGTGAACTACAGCTGAGGCCTGTCTGTGGAAATATCTGTGAGGCATAATATTACTGCTCTGTGTGTCCTACTGTTATAGCCTCTCCTGTCCAATCATGACATTTTGCCCACAAAGGTCAAGGTTTTATAAGACAAAGGGGTTTGTTAAAGGCAGCTGAAAAACATAAATATTGAATAAACAATGCTATTAGATTGTTTTTTCAAAAACCTGCCAGCTAAACAATGCCATCTGCTCACTACTGGAACAGAACTGGTTGCAGTTTCGCTTTGGCTCTCTTTACCGGTGGTATTATCTGTCCAAATTACGATCACACATCCCTTAAACCTTTTCAAATATTTAAACCTGAAAGAACAAATAACTATTCAATGATCAGCATTCACAAACCGATGTAAAAGATTTTTTTTAATCAATCATTCACTCCTTTATTGTTTGTTGTTGAGAATCAAGACTCCACAACTTTTATCTCAGCGTGTCCAAAAACATAATCTACTTCTCTTTAATGTAATCAACCAAGTTTAATGCAATGCATCAACTGGAGGACTTGTGTGAAACATAACACCTGCTTGCCTATTTGCCAGTACGCATAGAGGCAGCCCATTGTGATGAAAGCCCAACACTCACTCTCATTTCAGTTTAGGTTTTTTACATCTTCATCAGACATGAGTTTACTTCAGCTCTCTGCCATGTAGTGCTGGATTGGAAGCGTATACCCAAGTTGACGAGTGTTCTTTGTTCAAACAGCTGCTGGCAGTGTTACATGGGTTGGTAATGAGAGCCATGAGACTCAACTCATTCAGCCCATGTGCAGGCTGGAACTAAAAGAATCACAACGCTACATATAGATGCAAATATGGGCTGAGCATTAAGTCATTCTGCGGTTAACCCATCATTTGTCATCTTGTATTTGAAGGTTAATATAAAATATACTACAATGCAGTTATTACTAATATGTTATGCTGAGATTCAAGGTCTTAAAGTTCCTCTTCTGGCATTGATTAAACCCCTAACGACTCGTCTCTGTTCATCAAACTACATATCAAGCCGTTTTTCTCCATAAAAAAAATCTCTTTATACCTTAAAATGGCTTGGATGTAACCCTAGACCTTTGCCTCATTTAGTATGCACAGATCTGTTAATATGCAAATTAATCCCCACCTCTGTCTCTATCAGCTGCTCGCCTGCAGCCCAAGCGTACCTGCTCACCTTTGACTATGCTCATCGATCTCTACAACAGTGAAGACATAACGTAATAGATAATATGAGCCTTCGGCTTGACTATGTTATCAAACAGCTAATAATGTGTTGCTAATGTTAGATAAACCTCGTTATTGATTACTAGCTCTGACAAGTTGAAGTGAAAGTAAAACTTGAGCCCTGTTTCCACCGAAGCAGTATGATACAGCTCAGTTTAGTACGCTAAAAGTTGTCGATGGTACCGATGGAACTGTTCTGTACCGTCCCCATTTTTGGTCAACCCCCTGTTGGGGTACCTAGCACACAGATCTGGTGCTGAGTTGTTCTGGTTTTGCTCCTTCTTGCAGCAGCTGTAGGCTGAGAAAAAAAACACTTAATTCACTGGGCTGACTGCCGTCAACTTTTAAGGTGGAACGTTAACATATAATGTTACTCAATGCATGAGTTGACGACGTAAATCCATCAGCACACCTTAAATTTCGATGGACAACTTTGACCATTCCATTAGTTTTTATTGTCTCTCTTGGATGACATACACTTTTAGTAATGAGTGGATCGTCAAGCAATTAAAAGGTAATTTTGACCGCATTATGTGGACTGTGTATAGTCTAATTCTCACTTAGAGAAAAAAAAAAGCATCATGGAGCGTTGTTCCTGTGGGCTCCGGCAACACTGAACCCCTGACCTTGTCTTAGAAGGACTAAATGCAGAATATTTCTTACTCTCACTGCATCCTGCTCTGTTTGGTTCTGAACATGTCGGCATGCAACCTGTGGACGATAAACGAGGTGCAGACTGATAAAGGAGGAAATACAGTGAGTACTGGACAGAGCAGTGAGTCACAACAACCCCACCCACATGAGAGAGTACTGTTTGCAGTGGAAACGCTAAGTGGACCTGGGGTCTAGGTGCCACGTCTGAAGGGTGACTTGTGGTTTCAAAGGTGCTATGCTGAAAGTGTTTGGTGGAAATGTGGCTTTAGCTTGTAAAATACTGCTACGTAGCTGGCTTCTCCTCTGATACACCACATTTTCAAGTTTAATACATTGCAGTTTTAAGGCTGACGTGACAAGATATGTCTTGTAGCATACAAAAAATCGCATATGAACTTGTTCACAGGGTTAAAACTTGTTTATCATTAGATGCAGTCTTTAACGTCTGTTTGTTTAGATTTATAGCACATTGAAAAACCTTAAACCCATAGTGCAATTTTAAATTGAGAGTTAATGATGCAAACAAAGTTCTGTTCATTATTGTATTATGCTCCACCTATGTACCTGTCTAGAGCTATAAAGACACCTAATTCACTCATACAGTAGTTACATGGTTATTTTATGATTATGTCTGGTCATAAAAGCTCTAAGATTAACCTTGCTCCGGCCCATGTGCATCCAGAGCTCTGCACAGCCTATTAAGTTTGGCTGACACTGTTTGTGTTGTAATTGAGGTGTGGTGTAGCACAGAACTGGAGGGGGGACATGTTCCACCGTCCCCCAGATACTCTCCATACCTTTAATTAGCATCTCCCTGCTTATAATGACACATGATGTTAATACAGCTCAGTCAAGGTGCTGCTTGTTTCCTGGGGGAAATCATCAGCTGCTAATTAACTTAATGCCCGAAATACACTTATATTTCTCATCATCAGCACATTAGGTGTGGATACACCCAGGGACAGTGGACTTATAATCCCCTTAAAGCAGGTGAGGGGAGGGCAGAAAGTAAAAAGGGCTTTTGATTTGATCAAACCCCAGAGAGAATAGACCAGGGAGAAGTGCCATCATCAGTTAAAAGCAAGTTTGGGAGAAAGTCATGGAGTGAGTTGTTAAGACTTTCTGGGCCAAAAGGCAAATTGAAAGTGGAGAACGGGGACAGATTAAATGCCAGTGTCTCTCAGGGTGGTTGTTAGTGAGTGAGGAAGTGAAACATTTCCTCTTTGCTGAAGGATGAATAAGCTAAATAGGGAATGCATACACAACAATCACAACAACAACTCAGGTTTTGTCAATCACTGATGAGCCGTGTTGCTTTACCAGCTATGACAGTAGATTTGCACTTGTCCTGGTAGGCTGGAACAGACACTATATGCTCGTTTTACTTTATGCTGAAAGATGAATGCCACTGAATTTCTGCAGTCATGTTAATCCTATTTCCTGCGACAAAGAACATCCTCTTGGTTTAGCAGTGCATCTATCTGTAGTATTAGAGAGTTAGATATAAGAATGAATCTGGAGCCTTTCCATGGCTTTTAGATTAAGACAGCAAAACAAGGCATAACAGAATCAGCATCACTTTTGTCACAACAGATGCCTCAGTCCTGTTATTCTGCCTCTCTGTCCCTCCCTTCAGACACATTTACACTTCCCCAGCCCCCTGCATCTCTAAAAAGCTGTCTATAAAGCAGTTGGTACCATTCTCCCCCTGTCCACCAGATGCCCCCAGATAAAACCCACAACCCTTAAAGGGGACCTATAACAGTGTTGGGCAGGTTACTTACTTTGTAATATACTACATTTTACGAGTTACCTTTATTTAAAAGTACTACTTTTGCATTACTTTTACAAATATGACCTCAGAAGGACGAACATGCATTTTAAATGGATGAGGGTCATGTTGTTTCACAGCAGGTAATCAAAGCACAGAAGCTCCAGTTTATTACAGCTCATTTCAAATCTGCTGACCCATTCATGTATTCACATACAGTGGTTACCACTTTGTATTAAAATCTCCTGCTTATATTAATAATAACGTAATAATACAGAACAATTAAATAGCCTAGACCGTTTGAAATAAATTAATAGCCTTGGACGCAGGCAGAGGATCAAAGTCTGATAACTATGAGATGAAGATAAATATGAATGGGCCTATGATATAAAACACAATAAACAAATAGGTTAGCAAAACAAACATAATGGCGAGCAAGTAAATTACGTTGACGAGCGCAAATTAATACACCGGAAGACACACCTGCCAGTTCCCGTCAGCTATAACTGCACCGGAGAGAGAGTTACGCATATAAATGGACAGTGTGCCAGCATTGCTCTGCAGTTGTAGGGGATTTGCATGGAAACATCCAACATATACAACATCATAGGAAAAAACAAACTCAAGGCCAGCTCCTTATCCCCGCTACTTTCAGGCAGCCTTAGGGTGCAAAAGCAGAGCAGAATATGGTGTAGGTATATGAATGGGAACACACTGGACATGATAACACACATGATCACTGGCACTGTTCTATATTGTAGCCAGAATGACGTGAAAAATACACAACTTTCGGGGGATGTTTTTTCTGGTGGCACACTGGCAGAAGTGAAGTGGTGTGATCAGTGCGAATAAAAAAAAAAATTAAAACAATAAACAGTTTATTTTGGGAGGTAACACGTTAAGTGACATTTTAATGTTACCTGCAATCCTGTTAATAATGTGTTATATTACTTTGTAATGCATTAACTCAACACTGCCTGTAATGTGTCAATGTTGAATATTCATATCAAATTATGCTAAAGTATCAAATAATGAGGCAAACTTCTGTATAAGTAAACTTTCAGGCTTCAGGATCATTCTAAATACACTCTTTCAAGCATGTTTTCTACTTTGGCTACAAGATTATGTCAGATAATGATGAGATCTGCCACAGACATACTAAGCAGGCCGCCATGGCTACATAAAGTTACATGCTAACATCAGGGAAACATGTCATTTGGTTGCTGATGTTGTTCATTTCTCCACGATTTCGGATCAGATTTCTACTGCATCGTGTCTGGTTGTTAAGATTTTGTTTTAGAAGGTTTTATTGTTTTTTGTTTTTTCACGGAACAAAGAGCAGCTACTCTCCGTTATAGTCATTCCCTGGCTGCATTGACAGCACAGAGACACTCAGACATAGAATAACCGGACTCACTGCCCAATAAGAGCAGACTGGGCTTTTTCAGGACGAGGTGTAGATACAGGTGTGGATTGTATCACCCTACCATCATTTAAAAAATTAAAAAAAAAAAAAATATTGAGAGCAAAAAAAAAAAAAAGAGAAACCTTATCACCAAAGCTTCTGCCATGCAAGAGAGTCATAAAAAAAGAAATGGAACTCTAGTAAAAGTTGCAGTAGCTGCCGGTATAGCCTTTTGGCTGCAGTGAATGAAACTGTTTGCATAAATATGAAATATGCATCACTCTTCCGCCATTTTTTTTAAATTGTGTTATTTGTATTATTTTACAACCTGCTTAGAGGCAGTCAAGTGCACTTTGGCTCAATTGCAGAGATTAACCATCATGATTTGGCACAACTTGGCACATTTAAACTGGTACTAGAAACACAAATAAATGCAGCATGGTTTGACTCAGCCAGCCAAAAGTCCCAGTGGAAAAGCCCTATCGGACCCCACAGCAGGTGCCCATGTTGCCCAGTTGGAAATCCAGCCTCAATTATCTTTGTTATCATCTTTGATGTGCAAGACTCATTGAAAATCAGTCATTTGTTATTTCATTAACAGTGAATAATCAATAATAATAATTATATATTGAATGGGGCAACAAGCTTGGCTGGAAGAGCAAACTATATGCAAGCTCGGAAACCTATAACTGACTTTTTACCCCGTTTGAAGAATGTTCGATTTAAAGACGTCTGAACAGAATTAGAAAGCCAGCAGCAAAAAGGAATCCTTTCCTCCCTTTGCCAATCTAGAGGTTTCTCTCTACTGATCTCCAGCCACGTTTTCATCTTCTTCTTTCCACCTTCTTTACCCAGCCTTCTCACACACACACTACCCCCACCCCCATCTCCTCTTCTCTCTGCGGACTAGCCCCCCCATCCCTGCATCCCCAGCAGAATGAGGCTTGTCAGAAGAGATCAGAATGACTCACCTCAGGAGGACGGACGCTCACATCATCGACCCAGACGCAGCCGGGGATTCTGGGTGTCCATCAATGGTTCAGCCTCCACACTGAGAAAACAGCACAGGCACTTACTTATTAATATGTATAGGCCTCTGTGCCTGTTTACTGCTGCACCCGCACATCAGCCTCTCAGTGCCCTGTACATATCACAGCAGCTGTCTCAATGATGATTTAATATAATTATTACCAATGATACTGGCTAATCTCCTGATTCACTAATGTCTCCAGGGATAGAGGCTAATTTGGAAATGGTTGGAGGTTGGTGACGCTGGGAAACATGAAGGCGTGGATCTTGGCTCATCTGTGATTATGCTGTTGTAGATGGCTGAAGATTAAAAGGGCATCTGCAGATGGATCATTAAAGTACACATTCCAGCCTAATCAAACATAAGCTGAAACACTGCTTGGTTAATAGGTCTATATGAAAAGCAAACAGTCTCTAATTATGGACAATATGTGAGCAGAAGGCAATTAAAGTATCATATACATATAACAGAGAAGATTATTTTTAACATTCACAGTTATTTACTCTTACTGGTGCAGAGCAACTTTCAGAATGCTTAGGCGATGGTTTTGTTTTCAAAACGAAATAAATCAGTTGAGGTTTGGTCCTCATGGATAAATATTAATACACCGCCAAGGCTGACTGTTGGTCTGAGACAGGAGGTGAATCTGAGCTTTGCACACCTATTCACCTCCCTGACCTCCACCACACACTCACTTTTCCCTGCTGTGCTATGTGTATAACACTACCTCTGCTTTGGCACTAAATGTTGGCATTGGGCAGAATGTCCCATATGAACTATCCCCAAAAAGACTGGGCTTGTTTCCAGCGCTCTATATTCCCTCCATGTCATTTATTGCAAACTGAAAAAATGTTACCTTACTTTGAAACTAAAGACAAAGCTCTGTGTTATCTCAATCTCAAATAAAATGAAATATAAAAATCTCTCATGAAAACTTTTCTTTTATTAAAATGTTGGCAGCAGTGCAGACATTAAAATTGACCACATATTTAAAGGGGCTCGATGAAAAAGTCAGAGTGAATGAGCTGTCTGGACAGAGTTCTCAACATGGATACGGTGGAGCTAGCAGTCAGTAGCTAACGGTGCAAAGCTAATGGTGTTCACCATGGATGTGTACAGAGAACTGGATAGAGTGTTGGAGGCGGGGCCGCGTTCATTCCTATAAAAGTTGCTCAGTGGTGCATTAAGCTAAAAAAAAAAAGCTTAATTTACTCAATATTGATTATCCAGATCCACAGAGCAGGATAACTAGAGACTTATGGTGGCTGAGTGGCTAAATTCTGCTGCACAAGTGGCTAAGCGTGCCGCTAATTTGAATAGGGATATAAAATAATTTAATCATATGCCTATTCTAGAGTTTTCAAATGTTATATGTCTGAATGGATCAACTCCCTACAGTAAAATAAGTCATTTTGTGGGGGTTGTGATTTACAGACATCGCTTTAACAACAGAAACCTATGGGAAAAAGTATTTTTGGGGCATCACGTGACCAGTGATGGGAATAACGGCGTTAAAATAAACTGGCGTTACTAACGGCGTTATTTTTTTCAGTAACGGGTAATCTAACCAATATACTATTTCATTAACGCCGTTACCGTTACCGACAATCAAATGGGGCGCGTTATAAACTAAAGCTACTCATTGAAGCTCTTGTCATCCGACTTGGCTCTCAGCCACAGGAGCTGCAACGCTGTTTATTTTTTTCTTTGGTGACGGAGGAGGGAGGGGCAAGACAACCGCATAAGTGATGATGATTGGCTAAGGTAGAGTAAGCTTTCATGGTAAGCCAATCAGAGGCAGTGTTCAGTTTACACACAAACCACATACGCACACAGCAGCCCCACACACCCAAACTAGCAGAGGTAAGCTGCAGCAATGGCGAGTCCTGGAGGGAAAGTTGGCGTTTTCAAAGTGGAAGTACAGACACTACTTTATTCACCTCGAGGTAAAAGGCAAGAACGTACATGTGACGTGTACATTATGTCCTGGAGCGAAGTGTTTGTCCACGTCCGTTGTAAGCAACTCTAATCTAATGAAGCATCTCTCAGCGGCACACGCTTCTACAAAACTAGTGGCCAAAAACACCTGTTGACACTGTTGATGATGACAGCAGGTCAGGTGTGACTAACGTGAGCTCCGCTAACAGAGAAGGACACGGAGCCACGCCATCCAAGCAGCTAAAGCTGGATTTTTCTGCTCCAGCTTCACAAAAACTTGCAACTGGCTTGTGAAACCTACTTAGAAAAAAAATCCAAATTCTTAGACATATTTAAACTAAAAGTAATTCGGTTACTAACTCAGTTACTTTTTGGAAGAAGTAACTAGTAAATATAACTAATTACTCTTTTAAAAGTAACGTTCCCAACACTGCCATGTGACGGACCTGGAAGTTGTAATTCCACATTTGGCCACAATGTAAAATTGGCCTAATAGCCTGGCACTTCTCCCGTGGGCTTGGTGTCAACCTGGGGTGAACTGGAAGGTGGGCAACACACTTCCACAACAACACTGTCATTTTATTACCCATATGAGCACAGTGCAAAGCGGCAGCTATGAGCTGGTCGGTGGGATACACACATGCACTAACATGCAGGCTGGATAGGCCTTCCACAATAAACCACAGAAGCTTAGATTACAACACACACAGAGGGAGCGTGACTTCGTTCTCTGCTCAGGGGGCCATTACTTATCTTATATCATATCTTTACATAGGAAATAGAGATTTGCTGTTATATTAATGCTGTGAATGTCGCATTCAGAAAGTGAATAAAATAAAAGCGTATATTTGAAAGCAGATTGTCTGTAAAGAAGATTAGATGTGTTTTACTGCACTGTAAGATTATAGATCTTTGTTACAATACCAGAGGTGCAGTATGGGCATTATTATAATCTCACCACATGGGAATGTCAGTCACACGAGGCACGTTGTTGGGACATAATCTACCATTCAGATGTGCACTGGCTTAGTCATGGGGCTGTTCTGGAGTGGTTCTATTCACTGAGATCTGACATTACCTTTTGTTTGTTTGTTCGTTTGTTTGTTTTTGTTTTTGAGCAAGAGAGAGAGAGAGAGAGAGAGAGAAAGAGAGCGAGGTTAAAGCTTTGAACAAAGCAATGCTGAGTAGTTGGCAGACCTCTCTTTCTTAATTGATCTCACTGGCCATTTAACACATTGAAAAAAACACTTGGCTGTTGTCACAAATGTATGCACACACGAGGAGTCATCTGTTGTGAGGCGCTGACTTTTTGAGGCCAATCAGTGACGGCAACTCTGTGGGAAATTATCTACCGTTTCCCAAATGCCAACATTTCTGTGAAATGAGGAAATATGTGACTGCTTACATCACTGATCACAAAACGTAACCAGCTCTTTCAAGACTCGGCTGCCATTGAGAAGGACATGAACCTGTTGTCAAAGCCTTTCTCTGCTGATGTGGAAGGAGTACAGGAGGACGTGCAGATGGAGCTTATTGAAATGAAATGCGATGATATTCTTTGAAGTCTCAGCTATCAGAGTTCTACAGGGGTTTGGAATGGTCCAGATTTTCCCAGATGAGGCTCCGAGCCAAAAGGATGTTCAGTTTATTTGACTCTGTATGTGAGCAAACATTTTCTCTGATGACAGGCTTACGCCTGACCTGACAGCAGTTCTTCAGTCCAAGGCCCAGCATCACTGGATCCATTTGGAGAGATATTTTCTGCTGAGTTAAATTTAATAGTGATAAAATCATCTACAGATTCAAGTGTGCAGCACTCATTAAATGACTCATGGCCCGGGACTGAAGACTTCCTCTATGTGGTCCACGGTATGAAAAGTTTGGACGGCCCTGCCTTATATTCTGTACATTAAGCTGCTCTACAATCATCTGTGGTGGGTTTCATCGGATCATTTATTTGTCAGATTTTAGATTTTAGCCACACTTGCCCTGAACATGTAAAAATAATTTGGAAAAATCTCTCTTTTTTTTCAAACCCTTGTGTGAGAGGCAGGGATCCGTTGATGACGCATGAGTGAACCTGACAGTGAAACAACTCATGCATTGAACATTTAACACAACTAAAATAACAACCTACTGAGAAACACTTTGACCCTTGACTTCAGTCTGCATCATTCAGTCTGAGAAAGTGGCTGCAAATAACAACCAAGATACAGAAAAAGCATGATATAATGATGTAGTTAGAAATCTCAAGAGAAGAGAACCAGCTCATCGCCAGAAAAAAATGATGGCATTGTCCATTTTTGCAAACTACAAATACATTTTTTTGTTTCATACTAATATCAACATTTCTAAAGAGATATAGTATATGAGATTATTCAGGATGGCGTGTTCATGTCAGATGAAAGACTGTAGATCACTGTTCGAGACTAACGAACAGCATAACTGATTGTTTTTTAGAAAGACATCTTCCAGCGGCTTTTTAGCTACCAAACATTAGCAACCCGTCGCTGTGTCTCCACTGGAGATAGTGTCACGAAAAGCATTTGTTTTTTAGTGAGACTTTGCTGCAATTCCAGCCAGGATAGTGCCACAAAAAGTGGTTGTGTTTTCACTGTGTTTTCCACTGTGAATAACGCTACACAAAATGGCGTTTTTTTTTTACAGGAACATCACTGTTTTTTCATCTGGGAAAGTCAACCCAGTCCTTTAACGGCGGCATGATACGTGGCCTGTTGCCGTTACCGGGAGTGGTGGTGGGTGAATCCAACAAACACTGATCTTCACCCATGAGACTGGTGTTTGTGTCCTGCAAGATTATAAAGCCAAACCTTGCTCTTTTTTCCTAAAACCAACCACGTGCATTAGTTGCTGAAGGGAAAAAAAGTCAATTAGCAGTGTTGTACTAACGTAGTGAGTTTATTTGGAAAGAGACTGTATGTAAATGTTAAATTTCTTGTACAAACATAAGGGTATTTTGAAAGAAGACAATGCATGTAACAGGCAGAACCTGACACGGCTTCCCAGAACGTCAACAACCAACGCACCCAGGGTACTTTTCACTTCATATCTGGATGAGGAAATTCCATGACCAAACGTCGATATGTGACGAGGTCAGAATGAGGATGTGTTGGGAAAGTTTTTCACAGAAAAACTGCTGTGTTTCCCACTGTGGATAATGCCATACTGAGACATTGCTGCATTTCCAGCCAGGATTGATCTTTTTATAACTATAACTAAGCATTTTTTTGTGCCTAAACAGAACCAAACATTATGTAAAGTTTCAGTGTATCTGCTACATAATAACCTACAAATGGAAGTAATCCATGATTTGCAAAAACAAATAAAGCCAACATTTATTGTGGCATTTGTGTTGTTGTACAAACACTAACTGAATCCCTCTACAGTTAAACAAATCTTTTACCCTGATGATAGCTTCTGCATTTTCTGTTGATGCTTTTGTCTGTACATGTCGAAGTAAACAACAATAGAGATGCTCAAAAATGAGCATTAAATGAGCATTACAAATGCATTTTTTTCTCACCTGGCATCTATGAGAAGGATGTGTACAGATGCTTACAGTTGTTTGGCAAATTTTGGGTTAACAAACACTGTACGACACTGCTGTCTTAACATCTCAATGAATTTAAGAACCTCAAAGCAGCTGCACCTCACAACAAAACAAATCCAGTAAATCGCAGAGGAGCTGTGGCCACTGCTTAGTCATGACCTGTCTGGCAGTAACTGCGACGAGGCCAGAGGCCATGTGACTCTTATGAGGCTGCAGTCAAACTCAGTGCTCATCAGCTGAGTAATCACTAACACAAAACAGGAAGCTGGGCCAACACTACTCCTCAGTGCAAACTTGTAAGACGCTGCAATCAGCACTTGACATCAGCGACATTCGGTTTGCCAGGGGTTCAGAGTGAGACCACGAGGACGACGTGGATTTATAGCTTTAGATGAAGGTCAGGATGTGCTGCCCTGTTGTTGGTCTAAAGGAAACTAGCAACCTCAATCATTTTGAAGACGTTCATAAGGCGATTAAATCAGTAATGGAGACGCCTGTAACACCCAGTTTAGTGACATTAGTGGAAAATCTCTCTCCTCTCTGCAGCTTGTTCTACTGCCAAGATTTTAACTGCAACAAAAAAACAACATCATAATTCAATGATCCTGGTGTCAGATTGCTTTCAGAATCATTTAAATTTTTTACTGATAACTTGTAAAGCTCCAGTACCCTGGGCCTTGCACCTATACACTATTGAACTGTTACTTCCTTATATTCTTCCCTGCTCCCTGAGATCTGTAAACGTTTCCTCACTGGTCTTTTCAAGGTTGAGATTTTGGCCTATTTCACATAACCACAGGTATTTTTGAAAATGGCTTTTTCCCTCCTTTGTTCTCAAAAAAAATCCTATCCACACAAGCACAGTTTAAAAAAAAAATCTTTGTCCAAGTGAAACGAAAAAACGGAATTAAAGCGCTGTCAAGAGCATGTCAAGAAACAGGTTTGGCTTTTCAGCCTCAGGGTTGGGGTGATATAACACTAACCCTAAAGCCATGCAAAGAAGGAAGAAAAAAGGTGACAAATCAGAGGCCTCAAAAAAAAAAGTTCACTGGAAGGATACGTGGAGAAGTGACCTCAGCAGCACATTCTGAAGCCTCTGTTTCTCAATATAGTGCTATTATGACCACCTGTAAAGATCTAGTACAAAACTGGGACTCAGTTGCAGAGAAAAACACAAAATATGAAGAGCAGTTTATCAAGTCAAAATCTTTACTTTGGAGGCCAGGGGTCAAACACATGAAGGCAGTCCATTCAGGGAGATCACACAAAAAGCAATGTCCATAAATCCAAGCAGAGTCAAAGACCAAGAAATCAAACACAAGGAAAAGGCTGGAGAGTATGAACACACAATCTGGCAACTGAATGGGGAAATCACTGGCCTCTACATACACAGGGCTGAGTGCTAAGTACACACAGGTGAGTGGAACAAGACACAGGTGAAACTCATGAGGTAATTAACAAAGGTGAGAAAACTCAGGAAGTAAAAGAAACACTATACACAATAAAAAGACATTTCAAAAAAAAAAACAGGAAGTGGACACAAACACATGAACATAAACTTGACAGAACATCACACCACCTCCGTCGCTGTCTTTGTGACACCTCACAAAGGAGATAACAGCATGCATTCTGACACAAACCCCAAGGAGCAGTGCTGTGCTTTAAACCAAATGTTCATAGTGGCCATACCTGCGAAATTACAACCTCCAGATGAGTGAAAGACACGTTTGTAAGTCAGTGGGTACATTTTTTTGAGCATCACAACCCCCAAGAAATGACTCGTTTCACCACCAGGAATAAATCTAATCTATTCAGTGTGATAACATTGGGAAAGTCTTGAAGAGCTGCAAGATCAAATCATTTTTATCCCAATTCAAGATGGCAAAGGGCTAAAAAGGAAGTTAGCTTTTCAGCCAGCAGAAGTCTCTAGTCTAGTCTAGTGTAGTCTAGTCTATGGGCCCCACAATGTGAAAGATCCAGGTAATTCCATACAGCAGAAATCAAGCTTCTTTGGCTTCATGTGCCACAGAGAAACTTTCATAAGAATAACAACGACCTGCCTCCAAGGCTGTATCCAGTTCTTTTATGCTCTGATGTCACAAGCCAGAAAGTCTATTTTTCCAAGTCAACACTGAAAACAGAGTTCCTGAAAACCTAGATGGACGTTTTACAAAAGATCTGTTTTAAATGACCTAAAACACAGTTTGATTGTGGACAAAAGGCCAAAACCTAAAACAAGCTATGTTTTCAAATATACCTGTGTACGTGCAGACTAGGCTTGAGTCACAAAGGTAATCACGTCTTTGCTGTCAGAACTCCTCGACTCTGCAATGACCTGCCTCTGGAGATCACAGCAGGTAAAAGAGTTTTCTGGTTTAAATTTCTTTTGTAAACTTGTTCTCAACTTGTAGAAAAAACTCCTGCACACAAGTATTTTAATGCTGCAACGTTTCGGTGACTAGACCTTAATCAGGCAAACAGTTTTGTAACAAAGAGAAGACATCTTAAGTAGGAGTGGATGTGAGTTTGCAATTAGTCACATCACGCACATGCAGTGGAAAGGCATAAATACCACACATCAGTCTGAGGGACAATAACCAACGTTATACATAAACATAAAGGAATAAAGAAGTAAAGATTAAAAAAAGCCTAGTGACAATCATAAACATACCCCTAAAAGTCTACATTGGATAAGTACAGTCTTAAGAATAAATGCTTAAGTCCTTATTGTTAAATTGCATTCACTAAAAAAAGATATACAAATATGTTTTCAAATCTAGCAGGTACATTGGAAAATGAAGCTGGAGGGGTATGTTTACTTGGAGAGTGAGCATCAATACACAAATAGGAAACTTAATAATAAATACAACAAAGCCTTCAAAATGTCCCAGGGTAAAAATGACATCAAAATATACAAGATAAATTATCCTCCGCCTCATCAAGACTGCATCCTTACTGCAATCTTACAACTCCCCAAAAAGTTATTGTAGTTCAACAATAAAGGTGTCATTTGTGGACGAATCTAAAATAGTATAGAAAAGAGTCAATACAATGACATATTTCAAGAGAAATTAAATTAAATTAAAATTAAAATTAAATTAAATTAATTCAAATTAAAAAACAACAAAAAATAACATTTTTAATGTAATTTAATTTAATTTAATTTAATTTAATTTAATTTAATTACAATAAAGGCCATAAAGGCCTATTTTTTTGTTGCTGAATCCCTGCATACATATATTACATTAGTACATTAGTGTTACATTAGTAAATGAATCTTATAATATGTGTACATGTAAACATGCTAGTACAAAATTCTTTCATGATTTTACTCCCTATACCTTATCTTACCTGATTAAGATTTTGTTTCTTTTTTTTTTAATGTACTATTTTTTTCTGTTTTGCTATTTTAGACACATATAGGGACTGACTGTTTTAATGCTTAGTTTTCTGTAAAGCACTATGTCCTCTTGCTTTAGAAATTCCTATATAAATAAAGTGTATTCTACAGTAATAATAATAGTCATCAACATCATTTTTATCATCAACACTGCATTGCATTTCCCCAGGTGTTTACATAAGAATACAGATGACCCACATAGGCAGATCTCATTGATGGCATTTTAAAAAGCTGCTGTGTGTTAAACAACCACAATAAAACCCGAATTTCCCCATAAAGTAGATTCCTAATATTTATGTCTTATTTTATGTGAACATAAAAAAACACTACTCTTGAGATATGAAACCTAAACGCTTTATCTTATAACTTCCTCTCAGATATGTATTAAATGTAATATATCTCCAGCAACACGTCTTAAACCTATGGGTGGTACATGCGCTCAGCTCTTAAGTTATCATTTACATATTTTGCTTAATACCAAGCCCTAGGTGAAGTGACAGATGTATTGCTGAGTGACTGATTAGACTGTGGGCGTGAAGTGAAACTGCTTTCTCCCATTAGAATTAACTAATTGAAGAAACGAGTTAAAAATATAAGGAATTAATAAGGGTCGCACCAGGTTAGATTCTCATTTCACTCAATTTATATTAAAAAGCAAGACTGTTTTCTCTTACACATGGATGGTATTTATTTCACCATCTGCTAATAATAATAAAAAAACATGGAAAATGTAACAAGGTAAGATTTATCTCAACTTGGAGATTCAGACAAGTTACACTGAAGACTTTGTGTGAGGTGTTGCTTCTCCTAAAACGTTTCTGTTAGGGTAATGATGCAGTTGCCGACATGTTGCTCCTTCACCGACTGGATTTGTGTCATTGACAGATTGAACTCCTTTTCAAAGCACTGGGTTTATGGTCAGTATGCAAATACCTTGAAACGAGAAAACATGCAGTAGAAATCTCAGAGAAATGTATTCAGGATTTTCCCCCTTTTTCGCTGAGGATCTACTTTGTTTTTGCTTCTCCTGTGGTTTTCTAATAGTTGTGTTTAATTAGACTCTGAGGGAGTTGGAGCTGTGTTGTGATTTGGTCTTCTGTCACTATGGTGAAGCAGTAGTAGTATTCTCCAGGGCGGAGAGGGGGGGTGTTATTGTATGTCAGCTGGAGGAGATGAATGCCTCCTCTCCAGCCATGCATGCCAACAGCCGTTGTTTCAGACCATTGATAAACGATCCTCTCTTCTCCTGGTGCAGCCCCCCCTCCAGCCTCCTCGTTTCCCCTAAACCCAGCGACTCTCAGCCTCTCTGAAGAGCCCATCATGTAGATTCATGAGAGGGTAGCACCCATGCAGCATATGATGCCACACTTACTTTTGCATACTATTACTGACTGGACATATTAGTATCTGTATATTTGGGTACCCGCTGTAACTCTGCACTAATGGCCAGAAATATTCGTGTTTCATGGACATGTTAGATTTGAAAAATGAAGATGGGGCTTGCACTGCATGAGTAGTAACCAGTAGCAGTGCGTTTATTCTGGATGTTAGCATTGTTAGGTGGATTGTGGATTTCCTGAATTTAAGCCCCAGGGGTCAGGGTTAATGATGCCGTATCACAGCAGTTCCTATCTACTGGAGCACCACAGGAGCCCCTTTCACACATGCAAAGTTTAAATTATCTAGACATTACCCAGAGGAGCTGTATATAAGAATGCAAATGTCCATATTAGGTGGATCGGACATTAAACAGATTTTACCCTACCACCTCCCTGGCACAAAGTCCGTGTAATGTCCGATTGAGTCCATGTGGGAATAGAGAATTCACAGCAAGCAACTGGGCGTATTGACGACATTTCTACCATTAGGCTCAAGCAAACTGGAAGAAAAAAACATCTGAGGGTGAAGAAGACGGGTCATTTACATGAAGATGGCAACGAATATGTCTATCAAGGGCCGAAGCTGAAATTGTAAGACAAATTAAAGGAATGGCAAGAGACTTTATTGTTCATGAACAAATTACGAACCAACTATGCAACAGTGGCATAATCCATGTCATGTACTGCCCCCTGTTTAGGTGAGGGGCACCAGCCCTCACCTAAACCAAACTGAGTATTCCCAGTAGGCGAGAATGCATGTGACACAATATCCTGTTGGGTGCCACATCTGTGAAAGGGAAACTCAGGATGTCCAGACCTGATTATCCAGACATTGTGTGGAGTTCATGTGAGAGAAAAAAAAAGACTTGTTCTATACTTACGAAAGTAGGAGTCAGTGTAGTAATAGCCACATTCTTAAATTTGCTGACGACACTGTTGTCATCAGTCTGCTCCAAGATGGAGAGACATCTCATTGGTCTGTTGTTGATAAGTTCACTGGTGTGATGATCATTTTCTTAAGCGGGCTGGAGCCTATCCCAGCTTGACACTGGGCGAGAGGCAGGGTACACTGTGGACAGGTCGCCAGACTATCACAGGGCTGACACATAGAGACAGACAACCATTCACACTCACATTCACACCTACGGACAATTTAGAGTCACCAATTAACCTGCATGTCTTTGGACTGTGGGAGGAAGCTGGAGCACCCGGAGAGAACCCACACTGACACCGGGAGAACATGCAAACTCCACACAGAAGGGCTCCCGCACCTGGGATCGAACCAGGAACACTCTTGCTGTGAGGCGACAGTGCTAACCACCACACCACCCTGCCGCCCAAGTTCAAAGGAGTAGACATAGTTGAGAGCTTCAAGTGTTTTGGTACATTATTAATCTGTCAGCGTCACCAATCAGACAGCTGGGATAGGCTCCAGCCCCCCCGTGACCCCTAACAGGATAAGTAGTTACGGAAAAAGAATGAATGAATGAAAAACCAATCTTACAGAGGCTTAATGACTTTGATGTTAAATGTAAATTAATGGTGCTGTATTATAGATCTTCCATTGACTTATGCTTAACCGTTTTTTATTTTTTCTAGTATATGGATCCTGGTATGGCAACCTGAATGTCTAAAACAAAAAAAGGGGGGGTTAACATCGTTAAGGTGGCCAACAAGATCATGGCCAAGAAGCAGTATCACCAGGTCTGAAGGAAGGCAGGATCATTTGTGGGGAGTCCAGACCATTGTCTCTTTGAGGCATTGCTCTTCAGGCAAAGTGCAATAAATTTAAATCTTCCTTTGTCCCCAGTGCAATTAACATGCTTAATTTGCTACCTTGCGACTGTGCACTTTTTACCCACACCTAGTACCCTAGCACTTAATCAAACATTCCCAATTTTTTTTACATCTTTTTACAGACTTCATTGTCTTACTGCTATGTGTGTACTGTCATTGTTTATCTGTGCTCTGTACAAGCCGAATTTCCCCCAGTGGGACAATAAAGCACTGAATTAAACTGAACTTCAATATGCAGGTCTTATCAAACCTATTACCCCCTTTACACCTTGCATTAGCATGTATTTTTTGCAATCGGATTGCTCTTCACCACATGAAAGTACAGGTGTAAATACACTCAAAACGCATTGAGGACGTATTGTTATCCGATCAGCCAAACCACTTCTGAAGGTGGTCAGGGACGCATTGTGACCACATCGAACACAAGTGTAAATGCAAATGTGTCTCCAATCCACATGCAACAACTCCGTGGACGAAAACACATAAGCGAGGTGCACCAGCTGGACACAGAAAGAAGGAGGAAGAAGATAACAACAACAACAACACTCACCAGGGTAGCGACTGCCAAGTAAAAGAAAACACGGATGCTAGCCGAGGATGGAGTCACGGTGAGACGAAGTGTCTGCTCTCCATTTGGTCCGACAAAAGTGTCCATACAATAAAGCGACTTCATGGGCGGCTAACATCTTCTTCTTCTTCTTGTTACTGTGGCGCACATGATATGACGTTGTAGTGTGCCGCTAGGATTTGAAGTCAACTGGACGGAGCGTTATCGGATAGCAAACGGATCTGGATGGGACACCAGAAACGCATATTCATACCAGGTATAAATGTATGTGGTCATGCGCTATCCCATTGCAATCCGATCGCAAAAAACGCATGTTGATGCCAGGTGTAAAGGGGGTATATGAGTTACAGCATAGAATGTGAAACAGATTAAGGAAATGAGGAACAGGTGAGCAGTTGGGAAGGTCAGGTGATGGGAATGGCGGGAAAGGTGCTACTGCAGGGCAGAAGGAAGTGGCTACATGAGGATGTCAGGTGGCCAGGAGATGTCTAAAGCATTTGGTGGACAGCTAGGTTGAATCCAAATGTTCGGACTTCACCACACTGGCACACTCATGGACTTTTTCTAAGGAAGTCTGTGAGTGCTGAGGGGTATCCAAATCCACAATTCTTCCAATCCCAGGAGGCTTTGAGAAAACTTTCTACAGATTTCCAGAGAGTCCACCTAGGGTGCAGACTCCCCCAGACAATTCACAGCAATATGGATGTGACGGATGGTGTAGTTTTTCTACTTGCCATCTAAAAAAATAACAACACAACTTAATATGGATGTGTTAAGTAATTCCTTAAGAGCAGCAGCGATCACCATGTACCTGATTGTTATTGTCCCACAAATGTTTCCACAGCAAGTAATAGATGGAGTCCCTGGATGGACAGAAATGGAATAGATGTTAGTGTGGACAAAAAAACTAACATAATGAAATTACAGTACTGACTCTCAGTATGGCCCAATTATAGAGAGACTATCAAAATATGAAAAATAAATCCGGGAAGACTGCATTTGCATCAGCCAAAACCTCTCACCCACAAGATTTAAGTGTTTTAGTGTTCAGACAGGTTATGCAGCCACAGGCAGCTGAGAGCCTCCGGTCTCTAAATAAAATACTTTCTGTCCATCTCCAGAAATAAGTAGCATGGGGAGACAGTTGTGTGTGTGTTTGTTTTTTATGCATCTGATATAAATTATGACCGTCCTGGGTCCATAATCTGATACCAGATGTAACGAGAGTGGATAAAAGGGATCAAACTTGCACGATGGGCTGTATATTATTAGCAAAATAACCTATCAGAGGTTTATTGTGCTGCATCTACCATAGAATCTGCCACTCCCTTCAGAGCCCACAGTTCAACCACTGATGTGTAACCGCATTTAAACTTTTTACAAGGTTTTTTACAGCTAAATCCTGAGAGGGGAGAAGATTGTGTGCAGTTGTAGGGGCAGGCGGATCACTGTGTCAAAATGGGAACAATCAGTTTCCAGTGCTTCTGATTAAAAGCCAGTTCCTCTCATCTGAAGTGGCACTTTGCATAGTTCAGTTTCAGCGGTGTCATTTAGATGAAAGAAGTCATACGCCACAGAAGTGATGTGGAATGTCTTTGGTTGATGCAGAAGTTCTTTTAGTGTCAACAGAAATGATGATGAGATGTACGACAATATTTGACTGATCCCTTACTATAAAGAAGACCATGCTCCTGAAATATGTAAGTGTGACAAGACTGGGGCTCTGACTTATGGTATCAAAAACCAAAAACCATGTTGTGAATTATTTACAGCGATACACAAAGACTGAAGCACAGATGAGTGTTTTCACTTTGACCACGAAGGACATTATTTTGTTGCTTTACTCACATGTTTGAGACCATTAAACTGTTTGCATTCGCCTCGGTCCAGACCTTTCAACCAACCGACTCCACTGAGTTGACTGATTTATCCGGCATCCTGACATGAAACAGTAGTCTCTTGGTTGAAAAACAATCAATCCAATCAGCGCTGCAGAGGTGCGAACTATCAGCCAATCAGCGCCGCGGGCAGGACAACACGTTCTCATCCCAACTCATCAAATAAACATACAGCTGGGTAAAACACAGTTTTTAGGTTGATTTCCTGAGGTTAAGGCAATAAAAGCATGTGTTAGGTTTGTATGACAAAAGCATGTGGCTAAGTTTAGAAAGAAGTGTCAGGGTTCAGCTTAAAATTCACTATACGGTATTTATCGCTCTTTATATTACAGTAGATTATGGTTACAAATTACTGCTAAGCAGGGCATATCATACTGCTGCAAAGGGTCCCTCTCTGCGTCCATGTCTGACGCCAATGTCCACCGACAGAGCTGCAGTATTTGATAATTTGGGTTGATGCCCTCTGCCTCTTAAACTGATATGCCTGGTGCGTATCAGACCACATAAAAGTTGCCTCTCTGTGTTCGTCTCTGACACCAAAATCACTAACGAAGCAGCAGTTTTCGACAAGTACGGAGTGAGAACAGATTGGGTGGGACTGACGCCATTGTCAGGCTGTTGTCGAGCACTGTCTAGCTGTGTGCCAGTAAAATTAGGAGTAATAACAACAATGGCAACTAATGTAGACAAAATAGGCTTTGCTGTTGAGGCTGTTCTAAATTGTCATGTCTTCTCAAAATCACCTGACATGGTGGTTTGTTTTTACTTTGCACCACAAACCAGTATGTTGACATGGCTACGCATCAGTGTGGACTTAAATCACATTCGATTCAGGTGGATACATTGGTCTCTAGTGACTGGTTAGAGAAAATTGAATCCCCCTCCCACATCTCACACTGTCAAACTGAAGATGAAAAAGGAGTGTAACAAGTTGACAATTCTGTCTGGTAACAGGCACGTTCTGCGTTTATTCATGACAAACAACTAAAAAACAAACTGTGCAGATGCTGGCTGTAACCAGCTTCCAGCATATGCACAGACCATGTGTGTGCAAAGTGTGAGTGTGTACCTGTTTGAGTGACAGCTCACATTGACAATTTGCAAACTGATTACAAACGGCAATTCTGATCTGAAAAGGATAACTTTGGAAGATCAACACTTACTTAGTATCTAAGGACTTGTCTACACAGAGTGTTTCAGATGTGTTTTCAGTCGTCTGTCTCATGCACTTCTGACAGAACATTTTAATCAATCCAGCTGTCTATACAGGCTGTGAATTCAGTAACTCAGACTGCTGAAGAACCGTATTAGCTTCTGCTGAACTTTGTATTGCAATTTTGCACAACAAGAGACTTGTAGATTTGCACCCCCCATCATTTATTTTACAATCACCTTAGGGAGGGAATTCTTTACAGCTAATATGGAGTGAAAGAACACTTTAACTGACAGGTAACTCTTTCAATATGCATATGGGCATATCGAGTTGAAAATCTGTGACCCTGTTCTTTAAGGCCCTAATGTATTTCCAGACAGACAGCAAATGGGCTTGCAATTATGTTTTACAATTATATGTTAACAACAGACATGTAAATTCTAATCTGAGCTTTAACTCCTGATTGAATTTAAACATTTTCAACTTTTTCATTGGCATTATCTTGTTTACAAAGCTATTACTGGCCTCCTACCAGCATACTTATGTGTGTACATTAAAGGAGCAGTCCAGTATTTTGCACTTTGAGCCCCATTCCTGGTTGTTTATGATGAAATAGAGTGGTTAAGACCAAAATCTTGACGATTGCTCCTTCTCTGACAATATGAGAGAATTTGGCTTTCCCCTGCCTGGCTTAACAATGCTGTCTATGGCCATGTGTAAATCTGTCCTAAAACCACCTTAAACGTTGGTTTTCAAAGCCATGAAACTCACCCAGTGGTCAGTGGTGTTCCTTGATGTTCCCACATAAAAATCGTAGCAAACTGTGGTTTTCCATCCGTGTTTTCTATTCATCTGGATTTTGGAACTATTTTTTCAGCTGCCTCACACCCGTGTGTAAACTTCCGCTTGATCGTTCGTTTGACCCTGAAGCGTTATACACTCCAGCCCACTTGATGGAGATAATGCTCCTTTACGTGAGTGTCGCCAACCGGCAGGAAACCATTGCAATGTAATGGGACACAGAAAGAAGCAGAAGAAGAAGGCTGGCGTTGTGTTCAAAGGCATCGTACTGCGAAGGTTGTTTACAAGCGAGTAATAATGGGCAAGTTTTGTGCGGTCAGCGACTGCAGGAGAATTCCTCCTAAGAGGAGGAGCGCACACAGCACTGTGCTAAAAGCTAAAAGACTACAATGACTACAACCTTGTCGTAAACAACCCCCTTTCTGTTTCCAGTGGCGATTACTACCAACGGACAATGAGGCTTCCTATAGGAAATCAATGCATGGACAAAATGTCAAATAAATCATCATGGAAACCACAGTTTGCTACAATTTTTATGTGGGAACATCAAGTAACACCACTGACCACTGGGTGAGTTTCATGACCTTGAAAATGAATGTTTAAGGTGGTTTTAGGACAGATTTACACATGGCCGTAGACGGCATTGTTAAGCCAGGCAGGGGAAAGCCAAATTCTCTCAAATTGTCAGAGAAGGAGCAATCATCAAGATTTTGGTCTTAACCATTTTATTTCATCATAAACAACCAGGAATGGGGCTCAAAGTGCAAAATACTGGACTTATCCTTTAAGCAAAAAAATGGAAGATGGCCATGCTCTCCGTTCTCAGAACATGTTTTTATTGTCTATACTGAGGGTACGTACAGAGTTTGGCAAGCGAACATTTATGTATGCAGCTCCTTATATGTGGAATCTTCTGCAGAGGGAATTAAAGTTGCACTCTTTGGTTCCTCTTGGCTGTTTCAAAGCACTGTTGCGGAATTTTTGTACGCAATCTTCTATATGCCAATGTCACGGTGTGTCTTAGCTGGTCTTTGTAATTATGTGTATATGCCCTTTTTGCATTTTTATGGTTCAGTTCTAGTATACATTAACATACTCTTTGGCTTTTCATTGTAATTGTTCTTAGTTTGTGTTTTATATTGCTTGTTTTAGAGCTGTATATTTTTATTCTGTATTTTTGTTCTGTGTTGTCTGTCTGTAACTTATATTGCTGTCTATCTTGGTCAGGACACTCTTGAAAAAGAGATGTTTAATCTCAAGAGGATTTTTTTCTGGTTAAATAAAAAACAAAATGAAAGAATGACTGCATGCAATTCTTTTTTTTTAATCCAGTTATCTCAAGATGTCAATGGTTTTTTTTATATCTTGAGAAAACAACCGTGTTATCTCAAGATAATCAGTGACCAGGAGGACTATGCAGGCATACACAAATGGGGTCTTGACTAATGTAGCTACTGCTTTCAGCTGAAGATGTCAGATCAAGAAGCACCCATTATTGATCAACACATCAAACCATACTTCAATCAAAGTCTAACACATGCAGAGTTATGAATCATTTATGAATTTCCCCTCGAAAGTCATGACAGTGACGTTTAAGACTGAAATCAAATGTGATCAAATGAACAGACACTCATACTTTTCAAGGTCTTCATAATATCCCCTGTTTTTGTAGGATTCGACAGAGCCCATAAGCCATTACTATGAGAAAACAAGCTTTGTTATCTGGAGGTAAAGAAATTATTATCTTGAGATAATGGCATTAAAAATAATAACTGCAAGTGTGACCATTTTTTGGCTTCCATATGCATCTGCTCACAGCGTCTACAGTGAATTTGCACTGACGTTATGTGACTGCTTTAATACACTGCCCCCCAAAATTCACGCTGTATTTCACTCTGAACACCATTTTCTTGTGATTCCTCGCAGAGAGACATCTGAGAACATGTGAACATCTGGATGTGCTCCTCCCGGGATTTACACTCATTCACGGATGAAACCAGGAGTGAACCTTTGGTCCATTAGGAAGAAAACTGTCTATTACCAACTCCAGACTGTGAGAACTCCTTTTAGGTGAATATTGTTCTCACTGCAGCTCAGAAAAGAAAGAACCAATTTGTTCAGTAAGTGGAGCTGGTTCTCATGTCAGACCTCTCATATTCACTGCAACCTTACAGCTCTCCACAATCTGCAGTTGTCCAAAAATCAATCTCTGAGCTCAGTTTACTGCACCTGCTTTTAAATGTCTCCCACTGCCTTAAAAAATAGGTACATTTGAGGAAGATGTTCTTGTGAGGCTCCTTTTGCATATTAAAGAGAAAAAAAGAGGACACATGTGATTCGACTGAATTATAATTTTGTGAACAGGACAGCAAGAACGGTGTCACGATTTTTTTTTCTGCCTAATTCTTGAAAAAAATGCATGAGTAGAGAAAAATATTGCAAAGCATAACTATAAAAAGGCTTCACATTTGGTGTATTTGAAAGAATACACATTTACAAATACACATGCGGGTGTATTTGCCTCCTCCAGGCATCCCCTGATGATGCTCCGCCACAGTCCCAGTTGAAAAAAAGGGAAAAAAACACCCCTAAGATGTGCTTTAAATAGGCTCCAGCCCCCTTTTCTTCCATAATGTACTCAAATCACCACTTCTTCTATAGCTTTCTTCTTTTCTTCCCCACTCCTAGTTCCCTACATCCCTCCAGGAGTACCTTTGAAATCTCAGTTTCACTGTTTCTCTGCGGAGCTCCATGTCCAGTGCGCCCACATTGTTTGCACTGAACCTCATTTAATTGGTGCTCAAAGTCATCTGGTGTAATTCATCACCTTTCCTTCCCTTCAGCCACATTCTGTGCTTTTCTTCCTCACTTTTAATCGTAATGAGATGATTTGTCAGAGCACTATGTGGGTTAAAAGTACACTATTAACTTATGAAATAGTTATGATAATAAAAAGAAAAGCATAATCACAACATAAAAGCTCCTCCACATGGGACTAATTTTACCTGAATATACAATTATTTGTAAGAACTGCAGAGAACAGTTACACACATGGGAATTACTTCTGTCTGCAATTTATAAAATACCGATGCAAATTTCTTCTTACCTTTAGGTAAACACTGGATACTCTGTTGATACAAATCCAGTGAGAGTTAAACTTGAACTGTTTACTTTTTTCTTTGTCTAGACACATGATTTCTATCTACCTGCTGGAGACGTGAAGCAGTGTTAAAATCTCTGGAGGAACGCAAGCTTTTAATGCTGTTTAAACAGAGTCCACAGTTTCGTTTTGTTAACTCTGCAGGTAGGACCATTATTTTCATCAAATTTCAGTATTCAGTGGCGATGTGTCACTTGAAACTCAAAAGTTTGGATCAAGATGGATCATACATAAGTTCACACAGCTAAAATTTAGATGCGCTTTCGAGTTAAACATGTTATCCAGCCTGGTAAAGACTTAGCTGTCCTGTCCCGGAGACTTTCTTGTGACAAAAACACTTGACCCAGCAAAGACGCTGTGTTTGCAGGGCCACCCATAAGGGTTGAAAAGGGGACACAATGTGGGGCCCCTGGAGGCCAGCAATTATATTCCTCCTATATATAAGAAATAATAACCAAGTGTTATTTAGTATTTTTAATTTATCATTGCCCCATCTCTAAGGCTGAGCCCAGCCACCCCATGGAGGAAACTCATTTCGGCTGCTTGTTCCCATGATCCTATTCTTAAGGTCACTACCCAGACCCAGAGGGAGCTCGGAGTAGAGCTGCTGCTCCTTCGCATCCAAAGGGGTCAGTTGAGGTGGTGTCGGGCATCTGATCAGGATCCTCCTCGGCGCCTCCTCTTGGAGGTGTTCCAAGCACATCTCACTGGTAGGAGGCCCCATGGGGCAGACCCAGAACATGCTGGAGGGATTACATATCTCATCTGGCATGGGAACGCTTTGGGGTCCCCCAGGAGGAGCTGGAAAGTGTTGCTGTGAAGAGGGACATCTGGGGTGCTTGCAGCCTGCTGCCCCCGCAACCCAGCCCCGGATAAGTGGATGAAAATGGATGGATGGGATGGGATTAATTATTGCTTTAGTAAAATGTGGTCTGCTTTGTGTGTCATGATGAAAATCTCCTCTCTTGAAAACTTTTTTTTGGAGGCAAGAGAGCTAAAAACTAAAAACAAAAAAGCAGGTGAACAGCCACACGACCTGAGAAACTAACTATTGGCTAATGTTGGAGTGAGTTTCCTTGTTATGCCCGCAGTGCTATGCCAGCTATTTTAGATTTAGTCTTACGCTGGGTTTACAGTGGACGCAACGGGCATCGATTTTTCGTGGACACCTGTCTGTCAGCACCCCTGTTAAGCATCTGGGTTTGTTTGGTTGCACTACGCATTGTTTACCCAGGACGCACCACAGCCCTGAGCTCCGACAGTCAGTTCCAGTTTTTGCGCGAGTTGCAAGCAAATCTAGCAAGAAACACGTTGATCGTCATTTATGAACGATATAAGGGCAACATTTGATATTATAAATATGGTCTAATTATGATAACTGATAATATACGCATTCCCATACAAGCAAACAAAGATAAAAGCTCTACATGTGATAAGTAGAGAGTAGGAGATATGCTTGCTGAACAGCGTGGAGAAATGCGTATCGGGTGCTTTTGCATCCAATGTAAACATGGCATTAGTCTTTAGATGAAAATATTTATTAGCTTTAGTCATCCCTCATCGTTTTGGTCTATGCAAAGCCACTATATTGTAATCAACTTCTAGTCATTTAGTTAAATGTTTTCTCTCTTTAACTCAGTTAGGGTTAATACAGGTATCAGAAATTGGAATCAAGGTACAATCAAGGGGAGAGTTCTGACATCAGTCACTGCATCTCCCAGACTATGGTGGGGTCACATGATGAATTAAAGATCGAAACACCTCCTACCTTATTATGTGGCCACAGTGTGCTCCTCGCTCAGAGTGAAAAGATGCAGCAAACTGGATGTCGTTTCCAGGGCCATCCTGCCTACAATGCCAATGTTGTAGCATAAACAAGACTTAAAATAAGAGACACTCAGACATAGAGTTGCAAATCTGCACATTTTTAATCTCAAGAGAAAGCCAAAGAATTACACTGTTCAACAAACGAGCCATTGTAGGTACTGTGGGTACTTTGCTGTTACTTACGTTGTTGCTTCCTGTTATTTAGACAACCAGCTCTGAGAACGAACGGCTTCTTCTCACATAACCAGATTTGGCCAGTCATGTCAGGTCATCTGGCTGAAGTCATGTCAGGTCATCCACATTATACAAGTTGTATCAAGTATAAATTATATTTAGACACATTCTTTTCTACAATCATGTAACGGCTGTGTGTGTTATGTGCTGCTGTCCTTTTCCCTCAATTGAAGATCTGCCCAGGTGTGCTGCATTACTTAACAAGGTGCATTGCACCTGGCATGGAGGAGGTGCTTTAGAGCTCCTGTGCAGACAGCGTAGGAGAGAGGCCCCTGGTGTGGGGACGGCTGGTCCTGCTGCCTCTCAGCGTGGGCATTTTTGCAGTCTTGTTTGCTTGTTTATTTGTGAATAAATCCCATGGATTTGAATGTTTTAAAGATGTCTTGTGTGGTTATTTTGGGTCAGTGATGGGGTTTTGTTCACACCATAGGGCTGCCCAAGGGTGTGGCGTAACAAACCAAATGTTACAGCCAATGTTACCAATCAAGAGGTGGATTTATGAATAGAGCAGATTTGGGGAGGACCCTGTTCATCTGAGCTTTCTCGGGGCCTTGCCATTCTTGTGGGTGGACCTGCGTGTTTCCACCCATTTCAACGTTGAGTGGTTGGTTTGATCATCTCAAACACGTCTGATTTCATTGTAGCCATAAACAGGATGTGCTTGTAGCTGTAGCTCCTTGGAGACCAGAAAGGAGCAGCATCCAATGAGAGCACATCAGGATGCCAGGATGGTGAAGGAGAGGAGGCAGTGGACCATTTACTCCAGTCACATATCTCCTCAGCTGGAATAATCTAAGTCTGAGATCTGTTGTGTTGTACAGCAATTCCAAGTCTCCAAATGTCTTGTATTCTGCACTACCTTTAATGCAACTTCCTCAAGCATTTCTTCAGTTGTGTTTAGTGTCCGACAGCTTGTCCTATAGGAAAACTTTGCTCTTAACAAAAGCAGACCATCATGTCTTGGTAAGGGTAACATGGCTGAACACTCTGCTCTAGAGAGTGTTAACAACTCTCAGCACCATTATTGAGTCCTACAAGTCATCTGAAGTACATGTACTGGGAGTCAGTGTAAAAGTAAAAGCTTCATGAAGCTGCACTTTCATTAATTGCTGAGCTCTACTTCCTGCTCAGTGTATACTGTAGTTCAGAGATAGATGAATCTGCTGTCTGTTTGTTCAGCCTCTCTATGAACCTTAAAGTAAAACAACAAAGAATGCAATGTGGTAAAAAGGCCATCCGAGATACGCTGGGGCCAAACATTGTTTTCTATTGATCTGCAGTGAGAGTGTCTTCTCATGGTTACATAGCTTCAACTGCTGATCACAATCACCATCAACTAATGCAATCCACAGCCAGGGTCTTAAACAGCTAACCCATCCATCCATCAACTCCTCTCCTTTCTGTTTCCTTCCATTCACTTTCACAACAGCACAAGGAGGATTTGTCCCAACAGATGGAGCATTTGATTAAATACTGAACTACAACATTTGTTAGTGAGCTTTTAAAGCCTGTTCAATTTTTCAGTTCCATGTGTTTAAATTTGGACGACTCGCAGGCAACAAAGCACATAGGAGGCACACTCGTGCCGAGGTGGATGACATGATGAGTGAGTGTAGCTACTGCAGCATTTCAGTGTGCCAGCAAGTCATCATCCCAAACACAACTCTTTAAAAGCCAGAATGTGCTGGGTGTAAAGACTCAAATGGGACCCGGGCTTTTAGCAGCAGGCTTCATCAGTGATTTTAACACTGAGGAAAGTGAGATAAGCACTCCACAGCTACAGTTATCACTTTGTATGACAATTGTGGTTTCATCAGCTAGCACCCTCGATTATTTATAGTAAAACTTAAGTGATTGGGGTTAATTGGGTCTGTCGGGCTTCATTGGACCGTGATCTTTGATGTGCACTGGAGTGTGATGCAGTCGTGATGAGGAGAAGCACCTCCAAGTCTGAGGTCATGGCTCTCTCCTGAGGCCGGCTGTATAAACAGTGATGTTGTAAGGTACGTGTCCTGCACCTCTGAAGCATTAACATCCAAAATTAACAAATCACCTAATGTTTGTAATCCGGGGGGGTCTGGTTGGAGGAGGTCCTTTCTATGCACTTTTTGTGACATATTAACAGCTTGTGACAATTTTTCTTATCATGTATACATTACAGATTTACATAAATGCTGATAATATCAGGCTCCAATTGCAAGACAACACTGGACAAGGATGAAAAAACAAGAAATATCTGAATTCCAAAAATGAAAACTGAATATCTCCCCAATTAACTAATATCCGAATAGTCAAATGGTCAGGTCCAACCTTACTTCTTCATTCACATTTGAGCCATGTACGTTCTAATGCACCCTCTATCTCTAAAAGTGCTACCTCTATCTCATAATGTACTCTCTATCTTTAAAGGAGCTCTCTATCAAATGTACTCTCTATCTCTAAGGGTCACACCTGCCCTGTTTAGTTTGGTTCAATTGAACTAAAGTTTATTTGTCCCCTAAGTGTGGTCTCTCAAAATCCAACCCTAATGTCCCCGTCGTGAGAGGTGGAAACAGGTCAAGCTGGCCAATAGGGCAATGGTAAAACTCCATGGGCCAATCACCCGTGAAGTGGATTAAAATGATTACAGAAACATTGATGAAGAAACAGAAACCCCACAACCTAGGAGATGAAGACTCTTCAAGCATACAAGCTCAAGAGACAATGAAGATGCATACTGAAAACCATATGGAGAGGGTGCGTCGGAATCTTCTATCTCCAAGGCAACCTACCAACATCGCAACCTGTAACATCAGGACCATGTACACAGCAGGGAAGACGTCAGTCATCACAGACAAGATAAGTGCGGTTCATTTGGGCAGGTGTGAACACAACAATCACACTCAGGTGTGCACCAAAATAACCAGACCAAGACCTTCTTAAGGAGGCAGTCTCAGTCCGGTTACAAATGAACGCTGGTGCAGTTCATTTGTGGTGAGAACGTGTTCTGACCTCGATCCGAACCAACTGCAGTCCCATGACCCATTGTTTGGGTTAAACATGAGCATGTTACAGTCCTGGAGGATTATTAATGTGCGCCTCCTCCTGTACTGCCTTAATATGCACACTCAGCACATCCAATGCATCAAAACATTAGTTTCTAGTTTAGTCAAACTGTATGCTTTGACTCAAATGAACAATGACAGCAATATAGTCCACGATGAGCAGCGCTAAAATCAACCTGCGTAGTTGTCCCTCCATTGTGACATTAGAAAGTGTCACATTTATTGTACAAGTGTACTCTTCTTCAACGTTTTGTTTACTTCCTGGATTTTTCAGCAGCAAAACATCCCTTTATTTTATAGTAATCGTTTACTAATGCATGTAAAACTTACCACTGTATAAATAGTGGTTACATAAACCTCAAAACCAGCCACAATAAACCGACTGCAGTGTTTCTAGCTCCACTTTTTACGACTGGTTCAGTGTGATAGGTCCCCCAGCAGAGGGGTGACAAAAATGGGGTTGGTAAGGAATGGTTCCATTGGCACCATCCACAACTTTTTACAGTGAAAATGGGAGAAAAAATGTGCACCAAACTGAACTGAGCTGAACCAAAGAGCTTGGTGGAAATTAAATGCAATGTATTGTGTATTTCTCTATCAGACACTCTATACATGTACTCTTTTTATAACATACTCTCACTCTAAATGTCTACTATGTCTAAAAGTACTCTTTATCCCTAAATGTACCCCTTGCTATCTCTACTCTATCTCTAATTGTACCTTCTCTATCTCCACATGTATTCTCTGTATTTCTAAATGTACTCTTGTTATCTGTTAATGTACCCTCGTTGTCTCTACTCTATCTCTAAATGTATTCTCTGTATCTCTAAATGTATTTTCTCTATCTCTAGTCATACCCTCTGTATCTCTACATGTATTCTCTGTATCTCTAAATGTACTCTCTTTATCTCTTAATGTACTCCATATCTAAAAGCACTCTTTCTTTCTCTTATTGTGCTCTTCCTATCTCTCGAGCCTTCTTCAGCTCTTTCTCATTTGCAATGCACTTATACAGCATGTACCTCCCGCCTTGTGGGACTTGTGTCAGGTGGAACATGGGACTGAGTGTTGAAGTGGAAGGAGCTGCATTCAGATCATTTGCTAAAGTAAAAGTCTTGCATTTACAATTTACATGAGCTAAATATAGTGGTATTATCAGCAAAATGTACTTGAATTACCCAAAGTTAAAGCATTAACTTGTCACAATGGATCCCTTGTAACTGGATCATTATTAGTGATGCACTTTAATGTTATTTGAGATGGATCTTATTTTAAAAGCTTACATATTTTTGGGTTGGTTAATTAATCCACAGCTGTCATATTTTATATACTGCTCACGTTTGGTTTGTGAAAGCTTGATCTAAAAAGTAACCAGAAACTATAGCTGCCAATTAAATAAAGTAACATTGGTAAAGCGCTAGAATCAGATGAGTGCTCTTGCGTACTGTTTAGGTGTCTCTGATTTGGTACAATGCAACACAATTTAACAACAACAGTATTTTCTGACCCATCCAAAATACCACCAGCCTCCTCATTTCAAACATAGAGGCTATGCGCAAATGAAGCCAGATTTCTTGTTTCCTCCGCCTATCTGCTCCTTGTGGGATTAGCTGTGCTATCATGCAGGTCCATGTTGAGGGGACACAGCCATAAGATGAATTTCTAATCTTGTCCATGCATAAATTCTCTTATCTATGACCTGCCACTCCGCTGCTCACCTACCAAACAAACCCCCTATGTCAGATTAGATTTCTATGTGTGCGGGGAAAAAGAAGCCAAACAGTCCAACTGTCAGAGCTTGTGTAGGAGGATTCATGTGGCCATCATTTATGCAGTATGTTTTTCTTTGCCAGCAGTTTTGTCCTGTAGCTGAGTCTCCCAGGTAAGAGACAGTCTCCAGGCTCACAGACAGACTGCTGGCATGGCTTCATTTCCTAGGAAAAACTTGCAGCCAACTTCATTAAATGAAAGCATCTAAACCACATGCATATTCTGCATGTTAATGTATCAAGCACTGTAATGCTCATCTGCAGACAGTCTAATATTTTACTCTTCAATTATTAAGATGCAGCAGTGTAAACTGAGCCGCCATCAGTCCATTTGAATCAGTGTTGACGTAATCCAAGAGGTCATTAGCATCTCGCTTTCATAGCGGCTATGTGATTTTAGCCGTTATTGATCTTTTTTAGTAATAGCGTCGCAAAGCTTGTGGTCAGAGCATGTTCAGTCTCACATTAATTTTCACCATTTATATTTGAGCCACATTTGTGCGTGTTCATTAAGATTCTGAATAAATGAAACACAGATTTTCATACCCCTGTAAGACTGTGGAAAAGCATAATGCAGGGCTTTTTTAATTAACGGGAATTAGATGCAAAAGCCCCTATGTTTAAAATGATTTATGTGTTTATAGCATCTTTAAAAGGATTCTGATGTTATACGTTCATGTTTGTAGGAAAAGTGAACTAAATGGCTGTGCAGCAGTTGCAGTACAAAGTGAGAAAGAGTACTAATAGACTGCAAATAAAACAAAATATAATCAATTAAGATAAATACTACATGTACACAATGCCAGAAATGTAAACAGATTAATCTTAAGTGTCAGAAATATAAACAAGTTGATGGGAAGGTGCAAACAGAGCTGAAAAGAGCAGAGCTGAAAGGAGGCTGGAGCCACCTCAGCACTCCATGTCTCTGCTGTCCATCTCTCTGCATGAGGTAGATGAGTTGTAGAGTCTGATAGACACAGGAAGAAAGGATCTCCTGTGGTGTTCTGTGGTGCAACATGGTGGTAACAATCTGCCCCTGAAGGTGCTCCTGTGTGTGACTAACACGTTCTCATTCTCATCAAATATAGCAGCTTGGTCGGTGGCCCTGTGCTTCAGACTATAATGCTCTAGGTACCCCTCTTTCATCAGTTTTGGACGGATCAGTTTACGCTTTAATTTCCACTGGTCACATGTAACATTGTGCTTCAAAATAAAATTCCATCTTCACAGGAAATGTAGGTTTTGCCACCAAAACTACTTTGGGTTTAGGCAATGAAAATATAGTTCTGTTTTTCACATTTGTTACTTGACAGCTACGTCACTTGAAGTACGCCAGTATCTACGTTCCATCCATCCATCCATTTTCATCTGCTTATCCGGGGCCAGGTCACAGGAGCAGCAGGGTGAGCAAAGCACCCCAGACATCCAGGGATGCTTTCCAGCTCCTCCTGGGGGATCCCAGACTCCCATGCCAGATGAAATACATAATCACTCCAGCATGTCCTGGGTCTACTCCAGGGCCTCCTACCAATGGGACGTGCCGAGAACCCTTCTAATGGGAGGTGCCCAGGAGGCATCCTAATTAGATGCCCAAACCACCTTGACCTACCTCTTTTGACGTGAAGGAGCAGCGGCTCTACTCCGAGCTCCCACTGGATGTCCAAGCTCCTCACCCTATCTCTAAGGCTGAGCCCAGCCACCCTACAGTGGAAACTCATTTCGGCCACTTGTATCCTTGACGTCATTCTTTCAGTCACTACCCAAAGCTCATGACCGCAGGTGAGGGTTGGGATGTAGATGGATTTTTGCAGATGATGTGGTTCTGTTGGCTTCATCACATCGTGACCTCCAGCAGGCACTGGGGTGGTTTGCTACTGAGTGTGAAGCGGTTATGATAAGAGTCAGCACCTCCAAATCCGAGGCCATGGTGGGAGTGAGTTACTGCCTCAGGCAAAGTAGTTCAAGTATCTTGGGGTCTTGTTCATGAGTAAGGTTAGTAACTACGTTACGTGGTTAAAAAAAAAAACTCAAGTTGCCTTTTGGTTTCACATGGGACCGGTCTCATGGGTGAAAATCCAGTGTGTGTTTGACCCATCCACGCTCCCTCCCACTATACTTGGACTTTCTCACTCTTTCCACCACATTATTGCCACTGACGGGATTAGACGCCAAGGGCTGCTGTATTTGATGCCCTGGGAATGAGAACAGGTTGGTGTGACCAGTACATGGTGAAGACGGTGAGAGTCATTGTCCATGATGGTTCACAGCTTGTGCCGCATCCTCCTCTCTGACACCAACACCAAGGGATCAAGCACCACCAACTGTCTTCCCCTTGCTGCCCCGGCACACGGCAGCAAAGAAGATGGCACTAAACTGGTACAACATCATCACTATACTGCAGACACTGAATGACTGGAGCCTCCACAGAAAGTTGGAGGCTTTAATTAAGGACGTTTTACCATCAGTTTTAGTGTAGTGTCATCATTAATGACAACCTCACTAAATGATTCCCAGTGGAATCTGCTATACGCCAGGGATGTATCATCTCTCCTGATTGCCATCGACTGGCCGTGCAAAAACCAGACAAGCCCAGAGGCATCTGCTGGACTCCATTCACCCAGCTAGAAGATCTTAATTATGATGATGACCTGGCTATCCTCTCCATGAATCATACTCACCTGCAAGAAAAGACAGATAGAACTAACAGATTTGCCAGGCAGATGGGTCTGAACATAACTATCTCAAAAATCCAAGTGATGAGCTTAAACACACCGGATGCACCAATCATTGTGGATGATAACTCATTTATGTCAAGGAGTTAACTCATTTAGTTAGCGTCCTCTGTGAGGACAATGCATGCGGTGACGACATCAGCATGAGGCTCAGGAAATCTCGTAATGTATTTGCAAGCATTCACCTAGAAGTTAAAGCAGTACAGCCCAAAATCCAGCATCCTAATATACATATACAACAGCAAGGTTAAATCAGTTCTGTGGCTCAGAATACTAGCAAGTGGTTGAGAGTGACCCTTTAAAAGATTAACCTTTTAAAGAGGAACATCCCGAGAAAAGCTGTGGGAGATCATTGTTTGCATGATCCTGTTTTAATCAATCTAAAATAAGAATCATAATAGCTAGATCTTTTTTTGCAACAGAAAGCTAAGGCTTCTGTCTGCTGCGAAACTGAGTCATTACTTTATCTTACCTCACAGACAACCTGCAGTAGCGCCAGTATTTCCTCATAATAGCCATGGGAGATTGTTGTTTGCATAATCTTGTACATATCAGTCTAAAGTAAAAAATGATAATAGCTAGAACATTCATTCTTTTTGCAGCAGAAATCTAAAGCCTAGTTCAGACCAAAAATCTGCAATGAGACAAAACCGCTTTGGAACGTTGTAGAAAAAAGTTGCAGCGGTGTGAACTGGCTGTCTGGGCTCAACTCAATCAGCTGATGATGTCTCCTGTAACTCCACAGGTCAAATAGCCAGCAGCTGGTTTTAGAACATAAAGCACATCATCTGTTTTAACAGCCAATCAGCCTGTAGTGAAGTCTGCTGGTCAGGTCAAAATGCAGACGGACGCAGACGCAGACGGCGTGTTAGCTTGCAGCGGCAGGTGCTCAGTCCCCTCCAAGCCCTCTGTTTCCATCCTCCATGCCAGTTTTGGACAGTGGGTCGCTGCTGCTGCTCACTGTATGTGCTTATGCCCCCCCCGCACACACATTCTCTTTGACTGATTAACTGGCGCTGGTTATTTATGTTATTGTGGCGTATTCACTATGAATACAGTCCATCTGTTGCTCATTGTGTTTGGTTTTCACCATTTCATCACAACTACAAATGCAATTCTAGCCAGTATGTCATCACAATTCACATTCATATTTCAAGAAGCTACAAATTATATTCAGCCATAAAAATATACCGAAAAGCCAGAAATTATGACGGAAGTACAGAGAGTCGTTTCTACGGAGATGACACACCATTTTCTTTAGCTGCATCGGTGTGAACTGGCAGGGTTTTAGGACGTTGCAGAATGGCACATTCAACTCGTCTTGTTGCAAATCATTGGTCTGAACTGGGCTTGAGGCTTCTGTGTTCTGTGTCATCATGTTGTAAACTTATGATGACGTCATGTTATGTTACACGTGGCGTGAAAACACGTGGTGGTGCCAGAGGCATGAATCATGCTTAACGCTATGCACTCTGCTCATAAAAATTTGCATATATTTAAGAAAAACAAATAATGTACATAGTTCAAATAACTGTGTTTAGAAATACTTTGGTCATGTTTTGTGTGTTTATTTTGTAAAATTTGACGAAAAACATGAGCTTTTTTCATTTATAGCAATACTTTTCAGTTATTATGGTCTATTGACTTGCATAACCTTTTAGCTTAGGTTGTACACACTCTGGGGATATGAAGAATTTGCAGATATGCCAAGAAATTACATCAGAGTAAGCAAAAATACCAATGTACCATTTCTATTGCAGAGTTCAAAAGGTTAATGGTTTTCACAGTGATGCCTCTGAAAAATATGCCGCATCTTTTGGCTAAAAAAGATCTCCAATGACAACCCAAACCACACACTGTTGAGATGCAGTGCTGGAAATTAAACACAGACAGCTCCAGTGGCTTGGACGTGTCCTCAGAATGGACGAGGACTGCACTTCCGAAGTAGCCTTGAGATGGACTCCGCCTCGAAAGAGAAAACAAGGGAGGCCAAAAATAACCTGACAGAGAACTGTGACCTCGGAACTGAAAACTGCTAATCTAACTTGAGGTAAGGCACAACATGCTGCACAGGATAGGATCAGATGGAAGCAGATAGTCGCAGCTGTATGTTCCATAGGGAATGAAAAGGATTAAGTAAGTCTGCAGAAAGTAGAGTCAGCTCGGGTCGTCCTTGTACGCAGTCCAATCCAGTCCAGCTTGTTGTCTACTTTTAGTCTCTGGCTCAAAACACAGTGGAACCTAGATTTCCTACGATGCAAGTCAATAGTGTCTTTTCATTAGACTCTCCCTGCCTGGTAATTAAAAGCCCACATCTTTCAGACTCCATGCCTCCATGGAGGTTTTCTGCTTGTATAACCCTGACCACATCTCCTGGACAGCATCAGGATTATTTTCTTCACTGTGACATTTACACTGGTGTTAATGTTTAAAATCATATTCCCCTTTTTAAATTGGAAACAGGGAAAATTATGTTTGAGAGTAAAGACAATTACAGGGCCAAGGAAGAAAGGTGTGACATGAGTAATGGGAAAAAGATAGTGGAAGCATTTAGGGCAGTAAGGCTGAGAGGACTTGATTTCTCCTTTTTACTCTTCTATTTCAGAAAAAGGACAATCTGCCTGAAAGTTACAACTTCACATTTGCCAGGTGACCCAGTTTGATCTGTACAGAATTAGCTCACTTATAGCTCAGTGCATGAACCCTTCTTCGACTCAGTGCTTCTTTTGTGATTTTTTAACCCACAGATACTCATGCATGTCCAACACTCCCTGCTTCCTTTTTTCTTTCACTAACACACACCTCTCTCCACTACTCTTCACACACACACACAGAGACACTATTGAATTCAGTTTGATGTAGATTATGAATCTGCTGACAAACAGAGCAGCAGGATCGCATTTACGATCACAGTGAGAATATTTTATCACACCTCCTTCACCATTTAAGATGCCAAATTCTTACATCTTCCATTCTGTATCATTCACCAACGCTTTACAATCTGGACAGTGCTGTGTGTGACAAAAAAAACGTACTTTCTATTGACACTCCCCTTTAAATAGCTCAAACAGAATTCAAATTAGGCCACAGTTTAAATTTAAATGTGATTTAACCCAGGCAGGCACACACCAAGACTGTATGTTGATTGCCATGAAATGCATGAACGACACCCCAGCAGCAGCTCATCCTTTTTAGAAAATTAAGGAGCTTGGCATTTCGCTTCATTTCTCATGGGCCCTTACTGTTCACTTAAGGTAAGAAGATGTGCACAGGAGCTGTGACAAGTTGAGATCAAGTCATTCTTTTTAGAAAATCACATGCTGCTGAATTGAGCGGGAGCGAAGGGAAGATTAGTTGACAAAGTCTTTTCTGTCTGTCTGCGACATGTCTGCCTCGGTCACTGGCTTGGGGGGAGGGGCAGGGGGGTTGGATGTTCACAGATTTACAAATCCCTCATGTCTGTCTGTCTCCTGAGTGCTCGTGAGTGAAGCTTTATATCAACTATCTCTCCTTTTAATGTGTCCTAAAGGAACAATTCCAACCAAAGCACATGCTATTAAACCTAACTGGAAGTCTACAGACATGCTAGCAGCTCTGTGAGGCTGTAATTAAGCACAGCGATGCTATCATACCAGGGCTACCAACTTTGGGTACCTGGCTGGAGTGAGATTTGGATGCCATAGGCTGAATCACCCATACGGGCATGCGTATTAAATCACAAGCACATATCTGGAATTAATTTCCCATCAGGGTTTAAAAAGTATGTAGCTTACACATGTGGCAAGAGCTGGAGCCAACGTGTTGCCGTTGCAGTGTTTTGGTCTGAAAATTGTTAGGGCAGTGTGAGAACATGAGACTGAAGGTGAAAGTGGGCATCACATGCCAACTCTGAGATTCATGCACACAATGACAATGCCTGAATGCTAACATGCTGACATTTAGCAGATATAATGTTCACAATCTGACATTGGTTTGTTAGCATGCTTACATTTGCTAATTAGCACCAAATACAAAGTGGGCGAATGGGAAAGTCATTAGTTTTGCAGGGATTTGCTCATACTCCAAGTACTAGACAAATTAAATTTAGATTTTTTTGACTTAATCATCTGGGAAACATGGTGTCATTCAGAGGTCAGGGAAGTTTTGGAACAATTTTACTTGTCCCACTGTACTTTTTTTAAAGAAACAAACTTGTGATTCTTTTTTACAGCAGCAATTAAAGATGTTATGCAAGATTTTTCAAGGGTTTTTCAAGGGTGATGATTACTGGGTAACATGTATGTTGATGCTGATTAAGTCTCCATTTAATCATGTAACATGAAGATACAAGCAGTAGCTAGTTTAGGTGCAAAATCTTTCAACACTGACAAGCTGGGCATATCTGAACAGTATATAACATAAAAGCGGTAGTAAGACACACTGTTGGTGACATATATATACACGCTTAGAACAGGACCTAGTAGCTATGGCGCAATAGCATCTGTCATAATAGCGTGCACTGGGGCTCATCGTAACTACCTTATGCCACTGATATTGTCCATCTTTATATATAGTAAAGGGTGCCAGAGCGAAAGCAGCACGGACCCAAGAGCAAGCTATGAAAATCACGTAAGCAGGGCTTAAAAAACCCAAATGCAGCAAGTTGAAACGCCAAGCAGACAAAGCTCGCTCCAATATGAGACTGGATCTTAGGTTGGTTTTTCCTTTCACTTTCACTGGCAATTTACAAACCTTAACTGGCTGTCCCTGCATGCTGTACCTTCAATATTATGTGAAAGTATCAACAATGTATTAACAAGCTAATAGTTTCCATTCAAATTGTCCCCAATCGTTGTTCCGGTTCCTGCAGAGTAATGTTCTGCATCCACCGCTCATGTGCCTGCTACATCAATTTCTGAGGATATTCATAACCCACAGTCTAAAGGAATGCAGGACTACACACGGCGATCACAATGCACACGTGAACACAATAATAATTGAATGTAAATTAGCGCTCTAAATGAAAAACATCACCAAATAACTGCAATGAAAGATCACACACTAACTTTATATAACAGCGCGCAGTTTTTCTGTAAGCTTCATGCTGTGTTTTTATCAAACATAATGAGAAGTCTAAAAAGAGATGTAGTGAAATATACCAAAGCATTCCTCATTTAGTTTGTGTGCATCAGAAATGAAAGTGATTAACGGAACAAAAGAATCAGAATCAATTTAATAGATGGCTGCATCTACAGGATTCATCCTCAGCATCTGCCAATGCATTCAGACTTTCCAACTCAAGTCAACTCAAACTGAGAGGGTTTGTTAGCTCATTATATCTAATGACTGACAATCTGCTGTACATATTCTATAATTGGTATTGCTTCCTCTCAGAATTATGCTTAGTAATTTTGTTCAGCTCGTCTGGAAACCAGTGGGAAAGTATCTTGGCATGTCTGTGTGTGCTTATTGCCAACTTTTATTCTGGAAAGATTCATGCAATGCTTATTCATTCTTATGGGCGTTGGTGTATTAAAATCCTCAGTATGTAAATCAAGGGAATTGTATGGGTGTGCAACACATTTTTAAAAATCTGTGTATTAAGAATGAAGACCCATTTTCTGATGTCACCTCAGGTTCATTTTGTCTTCTTCTTTTTGAGTTTTGCATCTGCTTGTTTGCGCATTAGGCCCACACTATATATGTATGAATGATTCACTTATTTTGTCATAACAAACAATGCATTGCTCTGGCTGAAAACACATTTGTATTTAACCATGAAGACAGGGGCGACACTGACTGTTCTCTGTGTGGTTTATATCCTGGTCCCTAAGCAGAAGTACAGTGAGTCATAATGATAATGATATTAGTGCTGTATTTTTCTTAACAATTTTACAAAGTGCTGCAATTATGTCCTGTATTGATCAGCACGGTGAATGCTGAGTAAAAAGAAATTGAACCATAGTGTTCAATTAGCATATTGCACAACATGCAGGAGTATATTTAAGCACTGCACTGTTCTGAGCATCTGATTGGAATCTACTTAGTAAGCATTGAATCTCAAATAGATTGTGCTTTCATGCACTCAGGCATTTCCATGTCACTTGAGACTAGCATGAATCCAAAGAAATCACTGCGATTACTTTGATATTTCCATTTTCCATGCACACGTTTAAAAACTGTAACATACACCATTAAATTAAATTGCCTTGCTACGTTTCAATTTGAATGATTTGAACATTAAAAGACCATTTATAAGACAAGATCATGAGTGACAGCTGAGATCTATTTTAATGGTTTTCACCCCCCGGATTACAGTGTGGTCTGTGTTGTAAAACGACAATTAAAGCAGTTGTTTCATCAAACACCTCACCTTTCTTTCTGTCTATTTCCCACCTTCAAAAGAGAGAAAGCATTTTGCGTCACTGTCAGAGACCATATGCGGGCTTAAAGACATCCCGTCATCAGTATTTATTTTGGTGCCAGGCGTTTTGTTAATTGAAACTGACATAATAAGGACATGCTCACCAGTTAACAATAAGTATGTAGGTGCACTGAGAGGAAAACGAATGAAGAGGTGATGATCCATGTGTATCATCATTATCAGACATCAGCTAATTGACTGGTGTTTCTGAAGGCAACTGACTTGTCAAGCAGATCTTGCATGACAAGGTATTTTGACAAGACCTCCAAAAATACTGTGGAGGTTTTTAGGATGAAGGGAAGGCCGGTTTTTCATTGAATGTCAGTTTGATTGATTTTGTGACATCCTGCAATTTTGTTTCCGTTGTCAAGGTTTTTGTGCAAGTCGATTTTGTTGATAAGATTGGTTGAACAAAATACAAGCTGATCGCCAAAAGAAAATGTTGGCAATGTATATTTCTGCAAACCACACGTGTTGTATTTGTACCTATTATATATATCATACAAATGTTTCTAAAGTGACGTAGTATATGAGCAGATATTGCCATCAGGAGGTGGAGGGGATGCAGACCACTGTATTGGACCAACAAACAACAAAAACAGTTGAGTTTTAGCCAGTCATTTTTACATTCCTAGCTGCTTTTTAGTCACCAAACATGGGTCTTTTTTAGCAACCTGTTGCTGTTTTTCCACCGGGAATAGTGCCACAAAAAGGGTTTGTTTTTTACTGAGACATTGACAGCTTCTCCAGTCGTGATTGTGCCAACCAAAGCCCAAACATGATCTTTTTCTAACCATAACCAAGTAATTTCATGCCTAAACCTAACTGCTCAGCGTTGTTATGTATCTATTCAATGTAACATAACATAATACAAATGTAACATAGCCATAGTTTGCAGAAACATACAATGCCAACATTTTTGGTGGTGACTGAGTTACAACATCACTACAAATCTATGAAAATTAAAGTTCCCCTCAGGACAGATTTTAAAGTATGTAAAAAATACAAAAAAAAAAAAAAAAAAAACAGAAAAGGAGCTGGAAGCAGATCTACTCTTTCTTTCTCTTTCTGAATTCTGAATCTGGCCTCATGCCCCGCCAACCACTACTTTCCCTTTCTACTTTCTCCAGTACTGGCAAAACGCAAAAAACAAAATGTGGCAAGAGGTCTGATTATTCGAAAGTAGGGCTGATTTGAACGGTGAAAGAGCAGTGTGCCTCAAAATGGCTAGCATTGGAGTAAACATCAGAAAGATTCAGCCATACATATTTGTATTCAGACCAAACCAGGCATTGCTATGAAAATGTCAGTCATCACATTCATTTAAATGTGGGTAGTGTGTCTAAGCAGCATTGTTGAGGCTGAAAGGGATGCTGAAAAAATGCAGTAGCCCAAGATATAAACTTGAAACAGAATCAAATATTTGAGATACACAACCCTTAATATCAACGGGTCATTGGTCGAGACAGTGGACAGCCTCAAGTACCCTGGTATCCACATTACCCAGGGCCTGACCTGGGCACCACTGTGACGACCCTCTCTGTTTTGCCTTCCCCTTCAGGACTCTGGTGAGTGGAGTTGGGTCAGCAAGGAGATTCAGCTCACCTGGGGCAGACTGCAGGACTATATAAGCCGGTTGTAGCCAGTCTTTCTCTCCCCTAGCTTCCACCCTATTTGGTTTGGGTTACATTTAGTTCATCATTACTCTCATTTCCATCTTAGTTAAATTTAAAAAATAAATAAATAAAGTTAGTTAGTTACGACTCATGTGCTCAGCCTTGAGCTAGGTTGTGACACTGCATACCGACTTAGCGGTAAGAAAGGCCAGGCAGAGGCTGAGGACATTCCGGGTATCCCCTCACGCTCCTGCACCATCAAGAGCATCATTACAGGGAACATCACTGCCAGGTACAGGAACAACACTTAACAAGAGTGCAAGGCTCTGCAAAGAGTGATTTGTTCAGCTCAACATAAGCACTGCTCTACCCTACCTAAAGGATGTTTACACCGGGCGCTGCAAAAATAAGACCAGGAGATTCATTAAGGATCCAAACCACCCTGATAACAGCCTTTTCTCTCTGCTGAGGTTGGGAAGCAGGTATCGGATATGCCAGGCAGGCACTTAGAGGCTCAGGAAGCACATCTATCTTCAGGCCACAAGGATCCTAAATGAAGACCCTGCCTAAGATAAAGGCAACGTAAACAAACTTACAAATGACATATGCTCAAGATGGGAAGATTGGCTTTCAATAGTTGGTCTCCAACCTTCAATCCCAAACAAATGAGCCATTTAAATGACAAACCCACATCTCTGCACAACCATGCTGATGTGGTGTGAGTGTAACCTTTATGTCTCAGTCCGACCTAGACTCAAATAAGGAGTCTGTTGTGCATCAACGCTGGTGACTAGCTAATGTATCGTTAGCTTGTTAGCTTGCATCTGGCTGTGGCTGACACGGCGTTAGTTGTTGTGAGGCATACGATATTATCTGGTATGATGTCACAGTGTGTTTACATTGTATCATTGTTACAGTGAAGGTCTAAGCAAAGTTTGCAGAAAGATATGTTCTGTTGTGCTCAGATTTTTGTATTATGTGTAATACGTCCGCTCTGTGGTGGAGGTTTCAGGTGTCTTTGCAGGTGTTTTGTCCTAGTCTATTCACCCATTGAAAAGTGTTGCATATTAGACAGCGATTGGCCTTGCCGTTAGGGTCATACCTAATTTCGTTTGCCAACTGTAAATTTGAATTATCAGGTTTTAGGTAAGTGCACAGATATTGTCCCCATCAGATGAGGAATGTAAAAATACCTCCTTGGTGACAAACTTTGCACAGATACAAGTCAGTACCGTCAAGGTCTGACATTTTAGACATAAACATAAGAAAAAAGAAACACATTTTTGAGTGGAAGGTCTAAATAAAAATCACATGAATATGTAACTGGCTGTAAATAGAACGACAGTCAAGCCAGCAGACAGGCATGTCTCTTAACTTTCAGTCTTTGAGGTGGCGACATCAACTGCTCACATCAAACTGAAATCTAACTTCCTGCCAGCTCTGATTTTCACGTGTACCCCAGACACCACTAGAAACATCCCTAGTTTGCATAATTAAAAGTAACATCAAAATAATAATTATCTTAATAAAAATGCTAATCGACTGTGTGTGTAATCAGACATACTGCTCTGCAACAACCAGCTCATTTCGAACTTTCGAGAGCCTTTCTATCCTCTTCACACACCATGAGCACACTCTCGGTGTGATTTGTTGATTGTCCAATCAGAGCACAAGTGTGTCTGAATGCACACTGGGTATTATAGCTGACAGTGTGCTAGTTCGCAGTGCAAGCCATGGAATTACATTTTGTTGAGCTGATCCATTCACAGAGAGGAGAAGAGATTTGTTTACATGATGCAGCCCTCCCAAACAAATGTTTAGTTTAGTTGGTTTTGAAAGCAACACACTTTCCAAATCCCAACCTCACAATCCTCTGTCAAACAGAGTGTACAGCAGGCGTGCTTTAGCTGTTGCCAATATTTTAGTTTGGGGATGTGAAAGTGGTGTACAGTATTTACGCACATGCAGATTGGCATAAACTTTAAAGTTCCCACATTACAAAGTAACATTTCATCACTTATTTCTAGTGTCTGGTCATGCAGATACTTTTGATTTTTACATTTCTGCCTCAACCCAGATTGGACAAAGTTGAACAGAATACATGGTTTGCAACAGACTATAATGCAGTTGTAGAAGATAAAATGTTGTATTGTATTTGTTAACAACTGTAACTCCCCCTTGGGCACCAATAATTGGAGGCTGCTTTATCAACAGGTAATAAATGACAATGTATTTTGAAATAAGACGGTCTGAGAGATCAAAACCTGGAAACTTAAAACCAAATTTATCTGCATGGCTACAGCAGATACTTGACTACGACAGAAATAATCCTTTGGTCCATTTCTGTACCACATACTTCTCCCAATCACCAGAATAAAGAAGTTAAGAAGTTAATTGTACATTTCTGCAAATTACAGATATGTCACATTGTTCACAGCGGACATATTGAAGCTTTACGTTTCTCTACATTTTAACAACACTGTGCTTAACTTGTGGTTTTGTTTAGGCACAACAACCAGTTGGTTATGGTCATGGACTTTCCAAGTCCACATTTGGCGCTCAAGGTACCCTGGGTGCTTTGGTTGTTGAAGTTCTGGGACACCATGGGTGTTTCTCAAAGTCAAGGAAGGATCCTTAAATGGCTGAATTTCCAGGATGCTACATCACCAAATCCCGCCTAAGGACTGTTTCAATGTCAAGGATCCTTCAAATCTTACCGAGGACAGAGTACTTCATTCAGAGAATTTTCAAGGATGCATGTGTGTATCCTCAGCAAGTATAAAGTCACCACAATTCTTTGTGCACGATTTGCTGTAAGTGAAGGCGGTGCTTCTTCAATGAAACCTGCCAGTGGAGCTCGGCAGGATTTAGATAAATATGTAATTTATTTGTATTGATATCTCCAGGAGTTTTTGTCATATAAGTATAAAAAAATACTGCCAGAAACCTGTGTCTACTGGCAAATGATGAGATTTTTAAAATACCGTGATTAAGATAAAACATAAAAGTTTTTAAATTAATCACTTACAGCAGTGACAGAGCACTGAGTGCCAAAAAAAGGTTAATTTAGCCTACCTGTTTGTTTTTTATAGTGTAATCCAGAAATATTTTCCCCCTAAAAAGTCACGTGACTCTGAATACACTTCTTACATTTGTTCAAATTGTACAACAACATTAGAGAGTGCCAAAATCATCACAATTCCCTGAACCTCCTCAGTCTGCTGAGGGCTAATGACACACACCTGGGGACACTCGTTAGCCTGTTTCAAGGTGTGTTAACCGAATGCTAGGAAGGAGTCTTGCCTTGCCTCTGTAGGATCTTTCCTTGGAAGGACTTGTCTTACCATGGAAGAATCCTTGACTTTGAGAAACATCACATGTCAACTTCAGCAGGCATAGTCTTTTTTCAAAATATACTTCCATCTTCACTGTAAATGTACTGTTTGCATACAGTCTCTTTCACAATAAAATCACTATGTTGGTACAACACCTCAAATTCCTTTAACAACAAACGGTGGTTGGTTAAATTTTGCCAACACACACGTGGCTGGGTTTAGGCAACAAAAGCACATGGTTGGGTTGAGGAAAAAAAAAAAAGGTTTAGCTTACAATCTTACGGACAGCAAACGTCAGCCTCCCGGGTGAAAGTCCGTGGTTGTTGGACATATCCACCACCTTTCCCACCCACCCTACTTGAACTTTTACCACCTTAACTTCCATCCTTATCTTGTCACGTTTTCCCCTGACAAAGCCAGGTGACTTGCTGCATGTCATGCCAACATAAAGGACAGCTTTTTTTCTCAGTGCCTGAAGCTGCAAGCCCCTATCCAAGCGCTAGATTTTGATGACTTCAAAGTGAGACAGGGTCGGCTTAGGGAAAAATCATGTTTTGGCTTAATGATGCGTGATGTGACTGTGGAGCTAGAAAAGAATGAGGAGTTCTCCCTCCAACTTTATGTCTCGGTGACACAAACATCTCATGCATGGTCAATCAGAGTCTGCTCTCAGTGTGCTTGAGTTAATGGAAAAGTATTGGGCTATGGTCTGAACTGCTGCAGACCTGTTCTGTTTGTATGGACCAAATTACACACAGACCCAAAGACTTTTAGTTCCTGTGCATGTATGCATTGAGAAGCTTTTGAGAAAAACAACTTTGTTTCAGGCATCAGACAGGTAATGGCTGTACTTATGGCGCTAAGCCTGAGGCAAAATTGCGTGGGCCAATTTTTAGAATTATGTTATTTAACCTCTAAAACACAGACAAGGGGGAATTATGGCTGAGCAAGAGAAGGAATTCATTCAAACTGGCAGATGCCGGCAGGTAACAGTCATCTACAAAAATGACAGGGCACTAAGTAAGATGTTGCTGACCCATAGGGGAGAATAACCCTAATGCACATGCAGGGATTTGAAGGGGCTATTTTGCTACTTAAACTTGGGGTCCATTACAGTGATTTGTCGTGCTGATGAACCAAAAAAAAAAAAATTAACAGAAAAATAGGAAACCCCCCTCCAGACTTTCAAGGAAACAGCAATGAGGAAACCAGACAAACAAGAGGCATGATCAAGAAAGATCAGAGCAGGTTAAAAATGTGAAGCAGAGAAAGATAGATGAGACGGAAAAAAGATCAAACTCAACCAGGAACCATGAGGAGAAGATAAAAGCAGGGATTGAAGCACAGCTCCTTGAATCATGGCAGGAGACAAAGCTTTGATTTTGAATAGTCTCCACCTATTGCCACCTGGTATGTCTTTTATTGCCTTATCTTTTACATTCAAGATTCTTTATAGGAGCACATTATTATTACACATAGTAAATCCATATGATTTTGAAATAATAGCAGCTACAGGACCTGGAGATGCCAGGATTTAAACTTTAACTTTATTATCCTCAGAGGAAATTTAAAAATCACACACCTCAGATAAGGTTTCATCGGGGTTAAGATCAGGTTAATGGTTGGGTTTTGTCGGCAAGCTATCAAAGGAAAGGATGTGTATGTAGCCTGATAGACATGACTGATAGCTGCACAAAGCTAGCTGCGGCTAATGATGCCTTTGATATGTGTGTAGATCAGCTCAGCATGAGCAGTATTCAAATTTATGAAGGTTTGGCAATAAGAGTACACTATTTAGCACAATTTAACCAGACTGGGACTTTAGTGGCTTTTGATATTCAGCAGATATGTAAAGTCAACACATCAACAGGATGTTCAGGGGTTTAATGTGCAACATCCTAGCTCCTGTTTCTCAACACCGTCCTGCCTTCTTGCATCTCTTAAAACCAATCATTTCTTTATAGGCCTCAAACACACAACTCAAAGGGACAGCTGACACAGCTGGCTGAAAACAAGCCTATTCATCAGAATCAGAATCAGAAAATGTAATTCTATCAGCAGTCACAAAGCTCAGAGCTACTTTTTGCATTTCTCACATTGAGTCAGCACTGTGTGCCGTGAGTCACTCCTCCTCCTCTGGAGTTGGGCAAGCTCCAGCCACAGTACTTGACCAACATCTGTTGAGTCTCCACAGGTGCAAAATAAACAGATGGCAAACGCAGTCAATAGTATTTATTTATTTATTCACTTTTCCTGTCACCCATGTAGACAGACTAATGACAGAGTATTCCAAAAACACAGGAAAAGCCCATTTCAAGCCATATTAAGTAGCACATAGGTTGATATAAATCCTGTTTACAGGACATTTTATTCTCAAACCTACAGTATTTATTATGTAATACATTAAGTGCTGAGAAAGAAATATGCTTTGACGCTTCTGCTTCAGGGGATCATGATCTTCCCGATCTTATTTGTGTTTGAAAGGTGTTAATTGGAGTGTATATCCTTACACAAGCCTAAAACTTAGCTCACAGCTCACTTAATTGAGCTGTAAGATCTTATGGGAAATTGTTGTCACATAACCAATAACACTGACTTATCACCAGGCTTTATCTTTAGTATGATAGACGCTGCTAAAAATAAACCTATTAAAAAGGAAAAGTTAAAACCCCAAAAACTTATGTTGTGTTGTATCGACAGAAGGAAGCTGAAGGTAGACCCTGCAGGATGGTAACGGTTAAGTCTCATTCCCAGGTCGTCAAATACTGACACTTTGGGTTGGTGGTTTAGTCCAACTACCAACTGTACTCAGCTATCTTACTCCAGAGCTACATGGTTCCAGGGATTTGGGGGTTTATCGTAGTACAACCTCTGAATCCATTGGCCATTAGTCTGATGATGATGATGAAATTCTGGGGGCAACTACTAGTAAAATGGGAGATCCAAGTCAACGAGCAGATATCCAGGCCAAGACTTCCCCGCTTGTGGGACGGACATTTTACCTGATCTTTATAAAGCTTTATATGAGTTTTAAAATTGTATGTTGGTTAATGCGTTTCACCTCCTCACACAAACTGTTAACCTGCTGCTCACACATGACTACTCAATACTACTGGGACTACAAACAGACCACCAATAAAAACCAGAACACTGTGGCGGCTGTGGCTCAGAGGTAGAGCAGTTTGTCCACTAATAGGAAGAGTGGCGGCTCAGTCTCCGGCTCCTCCAGTCCGCATGTCAGAGTATCCTTGGGTAAGAAACTGAACCCCAAATTGCTCTCAATGGCTGTTCTATTGGTAAGTAAGGGTGTGTGAATGCTTACTGAGTAGCAAGTGGCACTATGTATCGTAGCCTCAGCCACCAGTGTGTGAATGTGTGTGTGAATGGGTGAATGTGTCGTAGTGTAAAAGCGCTTTGAGTGGCCGGAAGACTAGAAAGGTGCTATACATGCAGTCCATATACCATATATACCAAAATCCTATTGCCTACAGATTCTGCATAAATATGCAGATATCTGTTTTGATCTGCTTAATCTTAATCCAGATACACATGCCATATGTACCTTGAAAGAGTTCTGTGTCAGTAAATTGGCTGTGAAGGAATACCTTTGAAGATTAATTACACAGAACTTGTTCTGTGTTAGTTAAGGTGATGATCCAGCAGTCTGAGTTTGACAAATCAGAAAAAGCTGAGATTCTTCCATGTGAAATCATCTCAGACCCATTGCTAATTTTCCCGTTATTGGGAACTCAAAAAGCTGTTTTTATTCACCTCAGCACCTTCTTGCATGTAATGACCTTTTGGATGGATTTCAGTCTGGCTTCAGATCACATCATCTGCATACTGATTCAGGCAAAACATCCAAAGCAGCCTTTGATACTGTCAACCATACAATCTCATTTAGTCCTAGAAATAATGAATGTCCTCTTAGAAGCAAAGGCTACGTTCACAGTACAGGGCTTAATGCTCAATTCTGATTATCGCCCCAGGTCCGATCTTTCTGCCTGGAGTGTTCACATTCATGTTTGAAAGATGCATGTCTGACATCAGTGTGAACAGGTCACTGCCCTGAAATGTGCAATGGAACAACAACAACAAAGTCACATTTGCAAAACAGGCAACTGGGGGAAAATATAATGAGATGGCAGTGCAAGCTTCAACTCTAGAATGATCGCCATAGCGTTAAATTAACGTGCCTTGATATAGTCATGTTTTTCATGTATGACAGTCGGATGTGCTTTTTGTCATAGACAATCAGTATATGTTACTACTCATCTTGTTCTTTGTGCTCTTGAATAATTCAGCACCTTTGATTTTATTGTTTAAATTCTGATTACCCCAAGTGATTGAAATCCCTCCCCCCAATTCTTTAAAGGTTATCATCTGAATGGAGCCTTGTTGATGATTCCTATTTCTGTTTGATGCTGCTGATGTCGCAGGAGAGCAAACCACTGCTACTCCCTTTAAACTAATGAATATGGATTTTAATTATTTTTTCAATTTCAGTTTTGAGTTATTATGCCTCGCTGTAATTATCTGTATACACCCTGCTGCTCTGCACACATCTTTCCCTCAACATGAAGATGCAGTCGCTATCTTTATTCATGTATGTGTTCTTCCCTTTTGTTTTTTTTTCTTCACTGACAAATATTTGTTTGTGAACGGGGGTCTTTACAAGTCTTTGATCATACAGCTAACACACTTTTCCGGTATTTAGCTAAGAAAAAAAAGATGCTGGAACATGCAGTGATTGGCCTTTGGGCCACGGTACCCAGACTCTGCAGGAAGCATCTACGATAAAATAAATTATAAATTATTTGTGATGCTATTGAATACACAGAACTCACTTCCCTCGTGCTTTTATTTTCACAGTCTTGAAAAGGCATGATTAATTGCTTGACAGAACCAGGATGTCATTCATAGTGAATGAGCATAGTGACAAGTGCGACAAAATACAGTAGATCTGTGATCATGAACTTATAATGATCAACACAGTCAGGAAGTCAGCGTGCAGTCAGGGGAGGAAAATGTACAAATGATGAGACGGCCCACATCCCATAAACAGCAGATTAAAGGTAGGGGTTGCACAGGTTAGTAAATCTGTTGGCTCAACTACTTAGTCGACGCTTTCTGCAGGGTGTTGCCTAGTCACTGACCACGCTAATAGAACACTGATGAGGAGCCAGGAGACTCATCACAGCAAACCACCACCTGTGGATCGACTGGGTGGAAATACTTCATTAATGATGAAGCAAACACTACTATGGTTAAAAATGTCACGGTTTGGTATTTTGAGGGGCCTCTGAGTCCATCATCCTCTCCATGTTTTATGTGAGGAGGGTGTCTCGAGGTGAAGATAAGACGAGGACCTTGAAGCCTGGTCTTACTCCGAGGTCATCGAAATCCGGCGCTTAGGCAGTGACTTGCAGCATCAGAGACCAACAAAAAAGGCGTCCTTTAATGTCAGCATTATATGCAGCCTATTGCCGTCATAGATTAACAGCAATCGGCGACGACAGGGGGAAATGCGGCAGGACAAGGGCGAAAATTAATGCAGCGAAAGTCTGACTGGGGTGAGCAGGAGGGTTGGTGAGCAGGTCCAACAAACACCGACTTTGTTTTGTGTTCATGTCCCGTAAGATTCTAATGCCAAACCATATTCTTTTTTCCTGAACCGAACCACGTGCTTTTGTTGCCAAAACCCAACCATTTGTGTTTGTTGTTGAAGGAAAAAAACTTCAGTTCACGGTGTTGTACCGAAGTAGTACATTTATTTTGAAAGAGACGGTATGTAAATGTTAAATTTCCTGTGTAAACAGAAGTGTATTTTGAAAGAAGACAATGCATGTAACAGGCAGAACTTGACATGATGTCCCAGAACGTCAATAACCAAGGCACCCAGGGTAATTCGGTTCGTGGAAAGTCCATGAACAAATGTCAATATGTGATGATGTCAGAGCGAGAATGTGTTGAGAGACTTTGATGATCTTTCCAAGTCCCATGGTAAAATGCTGGATTAACTCCCTGGTAACATTATATGTGATTCTGCATGACCTGGGACATACTGGGACATTTTATTCTATTTATAAACCAACTACACATTTTCTAATTCTATTTTTATACTATTTTATCCTTATTTTCAATTTTTTTTTTCTATTTTATATTGTACTTATTTTGTGTATGTGGCACTGAAAAGGGAGTAGCTTTCCAATCTTGTTGTACAACTGTATAATGACAATAAAGGGAATTCTATTCTATTCTGTAAAAAGCTGTGTGAATGCAGTGGGGTTTTTTTTAAGTTTTATGTCTGTCTGTCTGTGCCTGCTGTACCAATATCTTCTCTAATGTCCGTTTTGTGTTTTAATAAAAATGTATATTCAAGCAAGGACAACTGGGACTCATCGAGTTATTCATTTATTCATCAAAGTGAAGACTGACCTGAAGTAAATTGGCATTGTCGGCAGGGTCCCAGTAGAATGGACACTGGTTAAGAAACAGAATTACTTTCTTTTCCTTTATCTTACCGTGTGTGCTGAATGACAGGATCGTAGAACAAGAAAAAATTGTACTACATTGAATATTTGACATAATCCAGAGTGCAAGAGAGGGGCCAACAGCCTCCTCAACAGGCTGCAGGAAGATGAGGAAGAGTTGCTTGCAGCTACGAGTGGCTCAGCTGAATGAAATGAGCCAGGCAGCCTGTCAAGTTGCTTAAAAATCCTAAATTGTTTGTTTTTAGGGTTTTTTACTTGTCAGTTATGACCATTTTCTAAAATACCTACATGTTTGACATGCTGACAAAAACATTACGATGTTATGAGCCATTAACAACAACAAAAAAAAGCAAGGCTTGAGAGAGATTTTTAGCAACTGTTTGGGCCACACTATCCATACTAAATGAGACAATGGGTCACTCCTCCACTGCAGCCATAAACCCAGTGTTATTTGTTAACACAGTACATTGAAAATGTGCAGTGATATGCCTACAACAAAGCCTGGTGCCCTCATTTAACTGAGTTATCCAAAAACTACTTGGCTGTCCCAGCCACCAGCCACCCAAGTGAGAGAATTTTCTCTCTGGCCGCGAATACCACCACCTGACAAGTATTCATCACGCCCATGCTGATAGTCTCATCTTCCTACACAAAAACCAGGAACATAAAGCAAAAACTCTGGCAGGACTGTGATAGCCAGTAGGCTTAGAGTTAACTTCTAGCAGTGAGTTATTTTTTCAGCATGTTGTACCGATCTTGCCATTTAAATGAGAGCTGTTGCACATCAAGGTGTTTTTGTTGCTTGCAGCCTGGATTTCATGCTGTATTGTACTATTCTGTATTGTACTAGGCATATGCCAAACAAAAATATTCCACTAAGTTTGTTTTTCTTGTGCAATAGCTGACACAACCCCATGTGAGATGCATATTACGTCATTCAGGCTGTCTGCCAGCCTGTAAATCTTATCAATATGCAGGTTTCCATGTGTGTTTATTTTTAAATATATCACCGGCAAGTTGTTGCAGTCAACTCATGTTTCATTACAGAATTGTCAGCTCTGAAAATCCAGAAGTCGTGCACCTTTTAATTAAAGCTGATTTCACAATTACACAAACGAGATACCTTTGATTCTTCCATTGTAATTCAGATGTGATTTTTGATCTGCTGCATATGTTAATTAATTGTGCAAACAATACACGCAGGTTAATCCGATGTTGAACTGTGCCGTCATGCCTTGCGGAGAAGGAAAATGACAAATGTCCCAAAGTGAAATGCTGTTTCACTGAAAAATACACAGCCTGCGAACTTAAGGAATTACAATAAAGTTTAGACCGGCTGGGCTCTGTGGGGTTGTGTTGTTGGCAGGCAACAGCAGATCCAAATATCAGCAGGTTAAAGGCTAATACAAGAGTATAGACTCACTCAGAGCTCACTAAATGAGTTCATCTCAGCCTTTGACCTGTGCTGTATTATACAGTCCGGCAACATTTTGCAGTAAAACTCCATTCCTCTTCGTCTGGGAGGCTGCCGTTTGCCAACATGCTCCTTCAAAACGTGTCTCTGTTTCTTTCTTCTTTTTTTTTGAAAACCAGTATATGAAGCTTGAAGCTGGATTACTCAATCTAGTATTGAGAATACAACCAGTAACACAGATACTTCTACAATACAGGCCTAAAAACAACATTCGGGGGTGTACAAAATAACATGAACAGCTTTCAGTATGATGCAATCCAGTGCAACAGTAAAGCTAATAGAATGTCCACATTTTCATCTCTTGTTTTAAATATTGTTGTTCCTGTTATTTCGTCTACATCGGGGCCGACAAAATAACAGGAATACTGCAAAACACACAGCTGTGTAACACAGTGTGAAGGGAAATTGAGGATTATACATGCCACTTAGGTGGTATTTGCTGCAGGCAATTGGGATGCATTATATTGTACAGTATTGTCTTATTTTGATCTCTCCCTTCATAATGTGACTGTAACAGCCATGGCTGTATTTAATCAGGGTTATTTATTATATGTAAAATAAATTGTTTTGTTTTTTGAAACATGAAAAAGGAAGAACTGAGAGCTCGAAACAAAGAAAATATATCAAGGCACACAATGTCTTGCGGTCGGCATGTCAAACACAACTGGTCTGATGATGTAAGTGACTCAAATAGCCTATTCTCAGATGCATTACACAAGTGACAACCAAAGTAAACAAACATTTGAGTCACTCCACTGGCCTGGGCCCTGGGGCCATGCTGCAGATTGGCTGACACTTTCTTTGATAAAAGGCTCCCTTTGAATTCAAAGCTAGTGCCATGGAAATTGGCATCACAAACTTTCTCCAGGTGCTGGTAAATTATGGAGCTCTAAAAGGATTTTAGGCTCTTGTTCAAAGCGGAGTAAAACAAATAAAAATAGATGAGGACAAAAGAAAAATAACACTCTTAAAACCCTGGGCTGTTAATGGATAGTGCTCTGGTGGAAAAACAGCCAAATGGCATTTGTTTTAATTTGGACCTGTGTCATGATCTTTGCTACATGTGACATGACATTTGAATGATGCTACTGGGTTGAATGATGAGTCATCGTTCATATGTCATGTGCAGCTGCCATAAAATTAAATGTTCTTCAGTTCAGATATGTGACACGTGTACAGGCAAAAGGGCATATCAGTATAAAAACGGTGAATATAGAAATGTATGTGATTTTTGCCATCTTTACTTTGTGTGAATGAATTATCACTAACTAATCTCCATGTTGGTAAAGATACTACATCACAATATCAGCAGTACTGGTTCAGCTATTTGCTTTGAGAGGGCATTTTATCACCACCTGAGGAAACTCAGAGGCCAGAGAGTTTTGCTCCAAGATGTCACTCAGTGCACATAGATTACTGTTTGAGGGAGCACAAAATAACACAAAATGACCATATATGTCTGCAGGGGACTAATAGCGTTGCAGATCAATACCAATCACTCAGTAATTACTTGGCCAGCTGCTGGGATTTTGGAAGCACACTCCCCTGATCTTTTCTGCAGCCGAGCAAAGGGTCACTGTGGCGTCCAAATACACTTTGGAGCAAAGCTAATAATGTAAATAACAACAAACTGCCATTAGCACCTGTTCAGTTGTGTTATGTCACATTTTCGTTGTGACCTCTAACTTATTCTTCTGTTAAAATCATTTGTTTCTGCTGTTTACTGACAACTGTCTGGCACTGGTGCAGTTTTTAAAGGTTGCTGATGGATGGTGCTAATCGTGATAAATTAATTTAATATCTTTAATACTGCCATATAAACCAATAGCTATATATAAAGATGATCAACATATTGCGATCACCTCCTGGTGGCTGGCTGCAGTGTGGAGCATAAACCCCGCCCCCTCCATTTTAGCAGATAGGACATGGGCCAAAGTAAAACATCATGTACTTGAGAAATTAATTTTTCCAAGGACGGTTTCTGTCATTTAAGGTAGCTCTTTTCATACTGTTGTATATTCAAATGTTATTTTTTCTTATAAGATTGATTTTAATTAGTTATTTGATGTGATGTAAAGGGGCTGTGACATCATGACTGACAGCTGTGTGTGTCAATCAGTGTGCTCGCGATCAATGTCGCCGCTTGCAATTGGGTCAGGTGGATGCATAGGCAGGAATACACAATACGGGCTGAATCCAAATGCGCATTCCCGGGATGTCTGGGAGTGCTTAGGGCTGTCCAAATCCACAATTCAAGCAGTCCACGAGAGGCCTCAGGTGGACTTTCTGCAGCCTTCCAGAGAGTCCACTTGGGGTGCAGACCTCAGCAGACTTTGCTGATGTAATAACCCACAATTCATTGCCATATGGATGTGACGTTGTGGGTTTTTCAACTGCCAAAAAAAAAAATCTTATGAATGTGTAAAATAGTTATTGATATTTAGACCTATTAAATGCTACTTGAATTGTGTAGGCCAGAAATAATAATAATATTCAACCACATCATGATGCAGAGATATGTCTAAGTCTAGGCTGTGGAGGGACTGAAAATGCAATTTAAAAACCCAATTTATTGAGTTATAGCCCTGTCCTTATTTACAAACATTTCTGTTTTTGAGTGCGTGTAGCCTAGAGATGTATTAATAGTCTACATTGTTTAGTCACAGGAAAGGCTAGACATGGGATTTGTATCTTGTTATCTGCAGGGACAGATGAGTAGGCACTGTTCATCAACGTATATGACATATTTATGAATATGACAGCAGCAATAGATGAACGTTTCCACGGCAACGAGTAAAACTGTCTTGAGGGCTGTCTATCAGCTGCTTGCAGTCTCTGCCCTCACAGACTTTATGTGACACCCGCAAGAGCTCAGTCCGCAAGTCCAGAGGGTGGACATTTGGATTTAGCCACGGTGTTGCACATGGTCAGTAAGTCGGCATTGTTGCTGTCGGAGAGTTTTATAACTCACTGTTACCCCTCACTGGTTGATTTGGGGTTGATTTTCCTTTTTTCTGGTGGAAGGAAATGAAGACACATCGTCCATCTTTACGTAGCACTATATTTGAACATATTTCTTTCATGCATTTTTGTAGCACTAGCTGTTCAATGTAGTCACAATCTTTATGTGCTTCTCTGTATGCTATATCAGTCACAACAGGTGTTGCCAACAACTGAAACAATCTTCAGAATGAATGTATGACGCCCTTCAAGAAACAAGAGTGACAGTGTGACATTGAATGAACCTCTGCTCCTTTTAGTCAAATGAAGTTTACAGTCATGCAGCCTAACCTCATTGTACAGTATAAAAAGCAAAATCTTGGGCCCAGTACCAAGCTTACGCTGGGACTAGTTTAAGGTGAGCGCATGCACATCTTGGAAATGACATGGAATTAGCCCCATTGTTGTGAAAGAAGCTTCACATTTTCATCACTGGTCAACACAGTTGCCAGTGTTTGCAGGTGGGATGCCAATGAGGGATTACTTGTCACTAGTGATTCCTACATGGAGCGGGAAACAGCAGTGACAAGGGCTACAGGGGTAAATACCCATTCCAAAATTGGGGAAAAAAGTAGGGAAAAAACAAGCCTGAAAGAATATTTTTATCACCACTTAAAATAATGGATATTATGGTTAATAGGGGAAGTTATGTGAACTTGAATATATCTTTAAAATAATCAAATTAAATAATTAAGTTTTGATTTATTTTCATTTTGCTTTCAAGTTTGACCATATGCATGCATATTTTTTCCTGCTTAGGATCCCAGTTTGCGTGTAAAAATAAAATCATCCCCATGTTTGATGTTGAAGTGAGGGACACCGTCACTGCACAGGTGCAATGTATTTGAATCCAGTAATTGAAGCGATCTCATTGGTGTGTGGCTGGATGGTTTTCCCTCTTAAAGCAGCTGCGTGCGACAGGTGCATAGAAAACCTTCCCGACATTGAGCAGAGTAGCATGAGCAGCATGTCGCATGAACGCCCCCATCTGGAAGAGAAAGTGAGACCGTTTCTAAAGCCCAGCATGGTTTTTCACTTAACTGACTATAAATGGAAGGGAGGCCTTTTAAAGCTGGCTGTGGAAGGAATTAACCCTTGGATGAGTGAATTTAAATTGTGCAATAGACTCATTCTCTCTGGTTGTAGCCCCAAGAGCTTCTAATCAGGAGGTGGCCAGTGTGTCTGGAGCAACAGGCTGCTGGAGAGAGACACAGTGTGAACCTCCATCTACAGACCAGCCTACCTAGAACCTGTCAAACCAGAGTGCAGTGCACCCTGGCCCCTGAGCCCCAGCCTGAACTCAAACAGATGTCGATTTGGAGCACTCGCCGAGATGACGGATTGCTGTTACTCTTCTTGGGATGACAGTCTCATCCATTCAATGGCAAGCAGCTTGCAGATGATCATATGCTTGTTGATCTAAATGTCATACAGTACTTACAAAAACTGGTTTTAATATTGACATATGGAGGAAGAACTGGATGTAGCTTTGAAGTTATAACCTCTGAGATTTTCATAAGGAGGGGAGAGATATTCAGAGCATATCTATGATTCAGAGTCTGAGCAGAGATTGCCTGCACACAGCTCTCAACATGGGGGTGGGTGAATCTAATGGTGTTAACAGCGTGAACAGTGGTAACAATGGCAACAGTGCTGACAGAGCTAACAGTAGCCCTTTTTAAATAAGAATTGTTCAGGAAATAGTTTTGTTCAGCATTGGCAGTATAAAAACAAAATCGGGGAGTGCAGCGAAAAGCTGCCTGTTCATACAGAACGTGCCTTTTTCGGGGCAATGGAGGGCGTGAGCAAGTCACAACACGTGTAGCGCAGCGTGTGACGTAAACAGTGACGTCCTTCACCATTCCTGCCATTTGACGGTTAATGGCCTCTTCGTTTGCGAGGGCAAGGAGGGCGCGCAATTCCTTGTCTCCCTAGTTGCTCATCTTTACAGTTTCTTTCAGGTTGGTGTCGACGTTGTTTGCGTTTCCCTCTTGCTACTAGCTGCTCATTCCTGCTATCAGCTGTTTCCTGTTTTTAAGTCCACTGCCAGTGGTTCGCACTTGTGGCGTCATCAACAGCCCTTCCCATGGCAGAAGGGCGCCTCCTTCTTTTTAAACCAAAAAGGTTCTGCCAATATGTTTACCCCTACACGGTGGAAAGTCGGGCACCTCGGATCAACTCGCCAATCCGGCTCTGTGTGTCTAAACGCTCGCAGCTTGCCTGCAAAACAGCCCAACATTCACTGAAAATCTGGTAGTGTAAAAGGGGCTGGTGTTAGCACTGGGGGCAATAAAGGGTGGGTGCTTCACTTGCAGAAGACTACTGGTAACACCGTTCCGACCCACAGTGGAGGAACAGCGTTTATCAGCAGTAACCACCGTATAAGCCCAGTGCAGAGCAGCAGTGATTCGGGACTCACTCACATATACATACATGCATGTGCAGCTGAATACCACAACAGAGAAACTCGGATTACAGTATATAGGGAGCATAACTTCATTCTGTTCTCACGCAACATAGTCTCACAGACATGACACCGACCTCTTAACACCACATTACAGTTATGTTAAAATTATGTGCTGGCACCATGGCAACAATGCAATTGGAAAGTTAAATGGGATCCTTTGCCATGGTGGACTCATGACTTTTCTGGTTCAGCAATATCACACAATGGTTGGAGGTTACAAACTCATAGGCAGTATAAAGAATAAGGAAGTTGGGGTGTTATATGGGTCAAAGAAACACATGGTTTTCACCCAGGTGAAAGTCTGTGTCCACTGTGAAACTTCTTTTAACTTTACATACTTAAGTCCTTTACATAGTTACATCATGTTCCATGACGTACCTCCATCACTTTACGACGTCCTTACATTCCATATGTGACAAAAGTCGTTATTTTAACTGACAATACAATATTTTTCTAAACCTAACCAAGTACTTTTGTGCCAAAACCCAACCATGCTACCACCACATAACTTAACACACAATGTGCCTCCACCATGTAATGTGCTGTTAAGTGGTTGTAGTCATGTCACGTATATCTGTGAGATCATGTTGGCTCAGGTTGCGCCTACTCCACCTATCTTAACTTAGTGTGACGTCCTTCCTACTGTCTTGGAGGATGCTCCAGCCAACCTCATTAGCCAGCTGGCTGACATAGGAGGGTTGCTGCCTTGATTAAGCTCACTAAGGCCCTCCGGGCTATGAAAGTTGTCTCATGTTTTCACTCGCGCTCTCCCCTTCCTACAGCAGACAGTCACCCTGCATCGTTGCTTTTTGGTTTTGCACCTTCAACCCCCTTTGCAGCACACCTGACACACATCCATGCAGGGCTTTCATTGCTGACTTTGCTGCCCTGCAGACTCCATAACTTATTTAAGTTAATCTTAGGATAATAAATTCTGGTTGTTTTCACTAAATCTTTTGTGTGGACTCCCTCATTGTCACATTTACTGAGCCAGTTTGTAACAAAGAGCTGTTTGTTACTATATTAATGCTCTGAATGTCATATAGCTCCTTCAACACAACACAAAGGAATTTTTTTTATCATTTACCAGGTGTATGAGAGCACTGACAATACCATTCATCCAGTTTCCATCAAAATTAAGCAAAAAGTTTATCTGAATTTACAGAAAATTTGTAAATTAAAATTAATGCAAGCTTCAATCGACTACTGTTAAGTGAATACTAAGAGTTCATCCATCCATCTATCCATCCGTCCACCCACTTTCAACCGCTTAACTGGAGCTGGGTCGTGGGGGCAGCAGGCCGAGCAAAGTATTCCAGACATCCCTCTCCTCAGTAACGCTTTCCAGCTCTTCCTTGGGGACCCCGAGGGGTTCCCAGGCCAGACAAGATATGTAGTCCCTCTAGCATGTCTCTTACCAGTGCCCGGAACACCTCCAAGGTGAGGTGCCCAGGAGGCATCCTGATCAGATGTCCATACCACCTCAACTGACCCCTTTCAACGCGAAAGAGCAGCGACTCTACTCCGAGTTCCCTCCGGATGTTCAAGCTGCATACCCTATCTCTAAGGCTGAGCCAAAAGTCATTTTGGCTGCTTGTATCCATGACCTCATTCTTTCGGTCACTACCCAGAGCTCATGACCATAGGTGAGGGTTGGGATGTAGATGGACCAGTAAATCAAAAGCTTTGCCTTCCAGCTCAACTCTCTCTTCACCACAACAGTCCGGCACAGCACCCGCATCACTGCAGATGCTGTACCAAACCGCCGATCCATCTCACACTCCATTCTACCCTCACTCAAGAACAAGACCCCAAGATACTTGAACTCCCTCGCTTGGGGCAGTCACTCACTCCTAAACAATCCACAATTTTCCAGCAGAGAACCACGGCCCTGGATTTGGGGGTACTGACTGTTATCCCAACCGCTTCACACTCGGCTGGAAACCACCCCGGTGCATGCTGGAGGTCATGGTGTGATGAAGCCAACAGACCCACTTGCTGCATAAACTGATAAATGAATTCTACCAACTGTTTTGGCAAGTTATTCCTGAAAAAGAAACAAAATGGTAATCATCTACTGTTGAATGAAATACTTTTTGTTTTGCTGCTTAAAATATTACACTGTGATTGTTTTGTCAAAGTGGTGGTTATTAGTTATTATAGTAGTCTCTTATGATTCAGACAAGCATACTTTATAATATGGTTCAGAATTCATCACCCATGATCAGAGATTAATGTTCCTTGTCCCATTTTACTGTAAGATGAAGCATCTCTAACAGGCCAAGGTCACAACAGAATTTATTTGCATCACTTCAAGGAAAACACAACATAATACAGCCGAACCAAAACACTGGAGTCAATTTTTTCAAAGCAGCTTAAACCAGTTCAAAATAAATTGGCTGCTCAAGGTTGAGTCAGGTAAATAAAATAACCCCTTAAAAAGAAACTGTCCCTGAATGGGAGAGAGGCAAGTTTATCAACTAGACCTTAATGAATGAAGGCAATGGTTTTAATGTATGAATATAGCATGTGATCTGTAGATGGAAGGCCACTGCTTTGAAAATCCTTGCAAGATGTAAATCAGTAAAACTTTCATCATCTTTTCATCAAATGCTATTTTAGTCAGAGACACTTACGTCAAAGAATTGACCATTTATTTGAAATGGTGATACAGTTAGAGTTAATGAGAAGTGCTCTTGACTTTGAGGGAACACTCAAACAATCTGTCCAGCAACAAGGATTCTGAGCTCTAACCCCACTTTAACAAGCACATGCATGAACATTATGGGACCGATTTTAATGGTGCATCTTGGGTGCACGGACTGTGTGGGTGTCTCCAGGTGAATCTGCTATTTTGGCTCATGTATGTGCAGCAGTGCAAAGTGCAAAAGAGTTGAATGTGTGATGATTAATAAATGCACTCTCTGCCAGTCACCTCACAGGTCTCACAGCTCACACAGTGAAGCATGAAAACAATGACCAGAAAACAGAATCATATTGTTGTCTGGACGGAGAAGAGCGGCGTCAACACACAGCGCTGCAGCCAAAGGCAGATTATATTTTATTCTCTATGACAAAAAAAAATAACAGACAATAGGTTTTTGAAGCAATCAGCATTGGGCTTGTTACTCTAAAAATGTACTATATTACTTGTTACTTGTTGCTCTTTTCAAAAGTAATAACATTACTTTACCTATTACTCCCTGCCAACAGTAATTTGTTACACTACTTGTTATTTTACTTTTCCTTTACATCCCATAAAATTGGTAATTGACCTTTCGCTAAGGCCCGCCCCCAGACGCAGACTGACCAATCATAACGTAGCATCAGGCCGGCTCAGACCAGGGTCCGACAACAACACAGCTCTAATGCAGTCGTTTCAGATTTCCTTCATTTTCAGGCTGGTTTTGTGGATTTGGAGCTAAATGTTGTGCCTGGGGCACGTCGTGTATTAATGATACTCGTTACCTGGAGAGGTTGGAAAAAGATATACGTTTCTTCCCTGTTCCAAAACCAAAATCAGACCCTGAAAAGTGTAGGGTTAGCTAGCTAGCTACTGAAGATATAGCCTACTGCCTGCCTGCAGCTGGATCAGTATCGGCAAAGTTTCCCTTTATATTCATTGTCTTCCGTGGCGATCAGCAGTGATGTGGTGGTTCACTTTTACACTGATCTGTAGCCTATAGTTGGGCTTTAGCTTCTAACTATCTTTGTCTTTTGAACCTGTTGTTGCTGCTGAGTCAGTTTGACATCCTGGATATATCCTTCAAACACAGACTGTAGACCCCTCTGTCTGCTTCTCTCTGGAATCACTGGTTCATTTTTCCTAAAATATGATAATATTTCGTCAGGAAGTGCAGTTAGTTACAGTGTGGGCTCCATGCTGACTCTGACAGCTTGTCATACCATCACAAAGGGGCGGGGCTTAGCAAAAGGTCAAGGGCGAATCTACCCAAAATGCCTCTGTGTGAAGGGGTAATAGCCGTTAAGTTCAGCGAAGGATAGATTGCTTCTTTCTTTTTAACTTGGGGGTTTTCTGTTGCCTGTGACCGGTATTTTCCCAAGGCTCTGCCTGAAAGATGGAGAGTCACTCATGGAGCAACATTTCATCCAAAACATATCCAGCCACAAGCTTCATTTCGTCTTTGAATCCTGCAGCTGTCCACGATTAAAATCCAGTTTTGGTTGTTCAGCCAGTGTAGGGCTACAGCTGCATTTCCAACTAGCTTGCCGCTTTGTGACGTGCCTGCACAGCAGGCACAAAAACTAGTCAAAAACTAGTCAACTGATGTGATTGTTGTTTTTCAACTCAGTAGCGATATGATAACAAAAGTAACATAGTAACGAGGTGTTTGGTTTTGTAGTAACTGTAATATAATTACTAATTGTATTAGTAATTAGTTACACTACTCATCACTGGAAAAATGAATATTAATACTGTAATGCATTACGAGTTACACGTTACTGCCCTGTGTAAGTTTCCTCAGGCCTACGGGAATTTGGGCCAGTAGCAAACACGATGCCTATACGTACAAGAGGCAGAAAACTTCAGCTTGCATTCAGCTCAACTGCGGGATTTATTTTGCAGCGCTTGCCTCTAGGGGGTTAAGGTTCCTCCCAACTCAATATGTCATCTAGTGACCTGTTTCGCTATTGCACCAACACAGTAACAAGTAAGGTACAAAAAATGCATTAGATTACTGTTTAAGGCACATTAAAGTTAAAAAAAATTGTATATGGGTACCATATGGGCACCATGTAATAATGTCACCAACGGTCACGTCATGTCTCAACTGAAATGACAATTTTGGGAGAAAATAAAATGCTGGAAATTAGACAAATATAAGCACAGGACTGTTGAGCTCCAGTAATCCAACATCTCTCCTGTAATCAGACAGAATTGCACCCAGCTTGTCTGATGTGTGTACAGGTTTGTGAGATTATTCTGGTGTCATGTCACATAAAGTTAACGTAGCTAAAAACAGCAGTGTGCATTTTACTGTCATTAAATATGCAGCACACAGCAGCTTTCCCTCTTTGCTACTTGTATTATTTTTGCCATGTGGTTACAAAATAAGAATATAAACAAGTGTTGTCTCCTGAATGAGAGGTCAGTCAAACACCCCCTCCCTCAGCAGGCTACTCATTGAGTTGACTTGTGATTATGCTTGTCAGGGTTTAATCAGATTGAACTCTGCGTGAAGTGAAGGACACAGTGAAGGCGGGTCAATTTGTGAGCGAAAGCAAAGGAGTCTTGCCGTGTAGAAAATCCAAAAACATGTCTAACTGCAACATAATAGTAAGGATTGGAGGAAGGAATAGTGAGGCAACTATTATACAGAGATCTGTTGCTCTTTTTTTAGCCTGCCTTAATGATATAAATACAGAAATTACTGTCAGTAAAATGCAACACTTTAACAGCACCACAAACCACATCCTCCCAAATGATTATAAAGTTGAATCAACACCTCTCTAAAACAGTTTCAACAAAAACTAAACATTATAACCTTCATGAAGGTTGGATTTATTGCAGGACTGTTGTATTAGACTGCATTATGCTGCCAGGTACTCTGTCTACAGCCAACACCGGGCAAACCATTGCCAGAGTGAATCCGCACAAGTCTGTTGGACCCGACAATGTGCCTGGACGTGTGCTCAGGGAGTGTGCAGACCAGCTGGCAGATGTGCTCACTGACCTCCTCAACATCAACCTGAGCCAGGCAATCGTCCCTTAATGCTTAAAGACCACCACCATCATCCCTGTGCTGAAAAAGTCAACAGTGTCCTGCCTCAATGATTATTGTGCTGCGGCACTCACACCAAATAAAATGAGGTGATTTGAAAAAGTCATCATGGGCCACATGAAATCTTGCCTCCCAGACTATCTTAATCCCCACCAGTATGCATATCGACCCAACAGTCCCACAGGCAATGCCATTTCCCACCTGTCCCACCTGAATAACAACAACACTCAGTGATCTGGGCGTTAGATACTGATGTACAAAGGCACCTTACGCAGCGGTATAATACGCACTGGGCAGCGGCAATTGTTGATGCAGTGACGCTGACCAAAGCCATCAACTACATAAGGTAAGGACACAGTGTTAGGAAACACACCAGCTGGCGGCTGTTTATAATGCAGCCAGTAACAACGTAATACAAGGAGCTGCAAAGTCCCTTAATGCTGGATGGAAGGGGATGTGTATGGGTCCAACACACCCCTGACTTTTACCCAGGAACCCACGTTCACTTCCCTGTAAATGCAGAGCTAAACCATGATGGTTTGTCTAATGTTAGCCATGTGCTTTTGTTACACAAGGAAATAAATGTGAATACGAGGTGTTTGGAAAAAAAATGTGTGCATCTAACGAGCAGAGCATGTATATTTCCTGTGAAAATGGAAGAGTATTTGAAAAGACAAAATGCATGTAACAAGCAGAAATTGACACAACGTCCCAGAACATCAACAAAAGATGAAGGAGGATACCTATTGCATAATATGTAGACGTGAAAGTCCACAGTGCTGCTGTTCAGGCTTTTATTTTCAGTAGGCTGGATTACTGTAATGTACTTTTTGCTAGACTGACAAAGCAGACATTAAATAAACTCCGGCGTATTCAGAATGCAGCAGACAGAGTTTTAACAAAAAGGTCTGACCACATAACTCCTATTTTATCTTCTCTTCACTGGCTCCCAATGAAACAAAGAATTGATTTTGAAATACTTTTTATTGTTTTTAAATGTTCACACCAGAGAGATCCCTTAGATCATCAAATAAAGGTCTTCTCATTTTACCTACAATCAACACTCAGTCAGCTCATGGTGCTTTTAGTCGTTATGGTCCTACTCTCTGGAATTCTCTTCAACATGAACTATGGTCTGCAATAACAGAAATTAGTATTATTTTTGTCATTATCTCCAAGAATAATGATAATAATACCTTCTTACTTTGTTTGTTTTTAATTATGTTTTTATACGTTATTATCTTACATGATATTTTATGTTTGTCACGTATGATGCATCCTAAGCACATTGAGTTTATGCTCGTCATATGAAATGTGTTATACAAACAAAGTCTCAACTCTGATAAGACGAAAGAGATGAAAATTGACTTCAGGGAGGCCGACAACGCCAACCACCCTCTTCTCATCAACAGATCATGTGTGGAGCAAGTTAAACACCAAGTTTCTTGGTGTGCAGATAGCTCATGAACTACACCTTCCTGATGAAGAATGGATAATACTTTTCCACTGCCTTCAGTGTTCAAAGACAGCTAGCCTCCCCCACCTGCCCTGTCCACCCTCTGCAGAGGAACCATAGCTGCATCACAGTCTACTATGGAAACTGCATCAAGTCAGTCCCTGCAGATGATAGTTAAGTTCACAGAGTCCATCACTGGGACCTCTTTCCCGTCAGTGTATGACATTTGCACAAAACACTGCACAAACAGGGCCTTAAAGATCATAAAGGACCTCTCGCTCCTCACTCCGCTGCCGTCTGAAGAAAGGTACCGCAGCATCCCGGCGAGATCATCCAGACTCAGCAACAGCTCCTGAGCTGTCAGACTCCTAAACACACTTGATTCTGTAGAAATTATTGTGCAAGACCTTTTAAAAAGGACTCCAGGGTGATATGTGGATGTTGGAGAAATAGGAGGACCTGGTTTCTTTTATTGCTTTTTCATATGTGGACATTAGTTCACGCAGAGATTCATATAACACCAGACTGTCCCTTTTCCATTTCCTTTCTCCTACTGTACATTTTCTCTTTATTTCTCTAGTGTTATTAAGCCAAGGAGAGCTGGTTTGACTCTCCACATTTTTTTCTTTAGAATCAAGTACAGCTTTGCCTTTGCATGTGTTGTTGAAGTTATTCAGAAATTATCTGTGGACATGTTTGGTTTTTGGTTATTGCTATGTGTAGATGCAATGGTGAAGGCCTTGTGAAAGCTGTCAGCAGAGTTGGTATTGAGAACATGAAAAGAAACATAAGTAGAAGCTGGCAAAAAGGTGGAGGGAGGCTTTGCAGTGAGATACACATAAGCCAGCCTCACGGAGTTCAAAACTTTCAGGATCAAAACCGTAGGAGAGAACAATATGCAGGGTGTGTCCTGACTGAGCAAGATGGACACATTCCATGTGGTGAAAGAAGAACTAGAGGGGCAGCGTACATGTGTGTTAAAATCAGACTTGAGTGTGTGTCACAGCTTAATTTGAGTCTGAAGTCATGCAGTGTATCACTTTTATTTGCAGTTAGCAGCTCCTGCAGGTGAATTTATGAAGCTGTGTGGGTTTCATTTAGCGAGGTTAAACAGGGCAAACACATCTGTGTTAATCGTGTTAGATGGGTTTGGAATGTGATGATACAATCCTACAGCAATAACGGAGAAGGAAAAGCCTTTTGGACAGAAATAAACCGCACACACAAGAGATGATTGTATGAAACAGTTTTCTCCCAAAAGCCTCATAAAGAGATAAAAATTACATAGTTATTTCCACAGGCATATTTTAATGAGTGGGTAAGAATCGGTGAGCATGAAGATAGCTGTGAATCACATTTTTAAAAAGCGCCTCTTTCACCTTTTTTTTCACTGGCTGCATTTCTCTTTTTTTCAGGTTCGCTAGGATGAAGCAATATTATTTTTAAAGGTTGTGAAAAGAGCCATATTCTCCGTTACTTGATATAATCAGAGGCCTCCAAACTTATTTTACTGGGTCGTGCAAGGACTCTTTGAAAAGACATGCACGACGGAGGCTCAGTTCTTGCTTCATTTTTTCCATCAAAGCAAAAAGTAGCATGGAAATAAACTTCAATCAAAATAATGAAGTCCACGTTATGTCACAAAGATGACACCCACGCACAAATTAGCACTGATGTCAACGTCAGTCTGCTTTTAGTTATATACATTAGCCACGTAATAATGCTACCGATGGTGACATCCATCCCTCACCTTCACTATAACTGCTGAGGTGGAGAACAGTGGCTGTGTCACAGAAGCAGCAGCAGTGACGGGAGAAGAAAATGTTCCCTTCTTTTCCATACCTCATCTATACAATTTACCTGACTGAGTAGACATGTTAAATATGGATGCTGCTCACTCAATGCATTTACTCAAATTGATCCTCGCTGCTGTGACTGAAGTCGAGGCAGCGGGGATTAAAGACATTTCTGTTCCTCCTCCCTCTTGTTATTCTTGCATCAGTCAAGAATTTTACACTGTTTGGATGAGAGAGAGAGAGAGATGTGACCAGGGTCACAGTCCAGATCGGAAATTGAATTGGAAATGAGTTTTGAAAAATCTTATCTTCTGTGTGTGGCTTTGGCGACTCGGGCACTCCACTTACTGTAAGTGATGGCAAAAATCTGAAACATCAGGAAGGAGAAATGGTCTCATAAGTACTGGAATAAACATGCGAGATTCAGCTCTGTTTTATGTTTTCTGAAAATCTAAAAAAAAAAGGTGTTTGTGACCAGATGGGATTTGCATGTTTTGATCTGGGTATCATACAGCTCTATTGTCAAATGTTCCACAATAACTCCATATTCTTGAAACAAGATGGTAACTTGAACATTTTGTTGTTGTTTTTTGGTCGTTTTACATGTTTTATTGTGGCATAATGTGTAAGTGTTGCTGCAGCGGCAGGAGCAGAAACCGATTCATTTGTTCAGACACCTGTGTTTCATGCTCCACGGGTGGAATTGCGGAGTGCATTTTTGCTGCTGCAGGCATGGCTCACCCTGAACGCTCATGGAAACAGGGAAATTAGGTAGAATTTCTTATCATGTGTATCTATGTTAGAGACTGGTAACAATCACATCAGTTCCTTTCATCCCCCTTGGCACTGGATGCAACTGTGAATAGCAGTCAAAATAGCACTCAAATATGCGCAACAGTGTCAGGCGCTAAAACCAAATCAGTGTCTAAGCTTACAGGTCTGTGCTACAAGTCTTTATAGGTCTACCTGGACCATAGGATCAAAGACCCATCGGGATCAGTACCGCGTTTTATTATGTACAGACTGGCCCAGGTAGGGTCACATTCTATTACTGCAGGTCCTGTGTGTGTTTATCATGTTTATTATGTGTGATAATTACGTGCATAATACACGTAAGTGCTGTATGTATCTCATGTAACTATTAGGATAACTCAGATCAGATTACAAGAGTGAAAGTTAGGTGAAAAAAGCAGAGCAGCAAGTTGGAGGCGGAAAGGAAAGATGGCTACCTTCTTCACTGAGGTGAAAAAGGAGCTAAAAGAAAATAAATATAAAGAGGCTGGACCCAGCAGCACCTCTTCTGCCCGGGTCTCCTTCATACAAACTGTGGACAAAGACAAATTCCCCTCATCCATTAGCATTTAGTTCCATCATTTTGGACCCAGTGAAGACCTCCAGTCTGTGCTGCAGTTCACAATACATCCAGGGTTAAGCATGTCAACTTCAATGGGCTCCAGCTGCAGGCCAGCATTTACTGTGCAGGCAAACAGAACACTACAGGACCATCTTATGTATAAGAAAGCAGGTTACAGGTCTGGCTTTTTGTACAATAAATCAAACAAAATCCAAGGATAACCAAACCAAACAGTCTGACTCTTAAACATATGAGATCACATGTCATGATGAGTTTGTGACTAAGGACACTGGCTGTCTCATGAAATCTCTCCAGAGACAACACATTCTCATGGTTGTTGGACCCGTCCACCACCTCCCCTGCTCACCCTACTCGGACTTCCACCACCTTAACTTATGCTGTTGTTCCGCCACATTTCCCCCTGACCACACCAGGTGCCATTAAACAATAATGGTGACGAGCCGCGTATCATTCCAGTGTGAAAGGACGGTGTGAGATTGGGTTGGCAGAGATGTATATGGATCATCAATGGCACATCCAGGATCAGTCTTTCATAACACATGACTGACATAATTAAAATACAATGAATAATCAAGCTGCTTCAACTACTGATCACACTGTGCAAAGAAAAAATAATGGTACTGTATTTAAAATTAGACTAGAACCTCTCAGTTCATTTTTTATTTCCAAGGGGCATTATCAATGGCAATAGACCACAATGCTTCTAAACAACTGGACTGACCTACAACCAACCAGAGCAACAACATGTGATGTAGCACTGAGCGACAAATGTAAACAGACAACTCTGTTTAGCAAGTGTTGCCTTTTAGTCATCAGAATTTGAAAATAGTGCTTCAACAGAAAGTTCCACATTAGCAGCAGCCATCTTTTCAAAAATGTCTCAATGACACTTCTCTTTACCAAGCTAGGTTTATGCTCGCTGTCAGTCCATGAGCCAATAATGATGTCATTATGTATTTTTGCTTTAAGGGCGAAAGCTCTACAAGTTTTCAGTCACTGTATCTAACCTGCCCTATATCAGATAAACAGTTGTGATTGGCCCGACCCAGGCCAAACCAGCTAAAATCTGAGCAGACCTGATTGGACCAGACGCATCTGCCAGAGCAAATAAAACATAAGCTTTCAGACTGTGTGGTTCCCAGGTTTGAATCACACAATAACAACATTTAAATAATCCACTTTATAATCAATTAAAAAAGGAGATTATGCTCTTTGCAGGTTCCTGTCTGTGACTCACAAAATAAGACATGCAAATGTGAAATGATTCTGCTCTATCACATCACATTCTGCATCTAGCTACAGATCAAACTCTATTGCAATTAAAAGATGCTTTAGGCTACTTAAGTCAGGCCCACAGGAAAGAGGTAGACGCAGACAGCTGTTGCCCCGGTAACCTGGTGCTGTTAGATGTGGAAACAGGGGGATTTTTAATGAGAACAGACGGTAATATAAAGAGGTGACAGAAGTTTTTATTGTTTAATGAGTCCAACGAACTGTGTCCCAGCCTGGATGCCTGGAGAAAACGCTGGCATTGTACATTTCTCCAATATTTCATGACATAAATATCATATCACCAAGTGATGGGATATATGAGCTGACTTTGTCATCAGGAGGTGGAGAGGATGGGTGGATGAAGTGACACCTGGGCGAGACACCTTCCAAGAAGCAGTCTACTGTTTGAGACCAACAAACAACAAAGCCTGTCATGATTTAGTGAGCAATCGCTGTGTTTCCAGCAGCTTTTAGGCACCAAATGTGGCTGTTTTTAAGGGACTAGTTGTTGTTTTTTTCTCACCATAACCAAGTGGTTATTGTGCCCACATCAAACCACACACAGTGCTGAAATGTTAGGTCTCACTACATGATTAGTCTCAAATGAAATGTATCCTTTCTTAATGCAGTAATTTTTCCTGTCACTTTCTATTATTTTTTCAATATATATAACCTACCAGTTTGATGTGCACATAGACTGTGTATGAAGATGCACACAATAGCACAGAAGTTGTTGTTGTTGTTATTTTGCAAAAGTCTGGTGCTGGTTGCTCAAGATTAAGGACGCCCGAGAAACTCGCTGGTATAATCACGCTTTGACAATTTGTGCCTCTCAAATTAGAGACCGCGGAGGGAACACATAACTTCAGATGGCTGAAATGTATTAAATCAGGCCTTCATACAGCATGCAAACCGTTCCGGATGGAGGATGCTCATAAAAATCAGATATTCATCGTTATTCTGCTTTCCTGGCATCAGAGCCATAATCAGAATAAAGTGTTATTTAGGAAAATACCACTTAGGCAGCGCAGAGCGGCATTTCATGCCATTCAGCTCATAATAATAGAACCCCACAGGTTTGTTGTCTGTCAAATGTGGCAAGGCAGGAAAGGGAATAAAAGATTGGAAAATTGTATTAGCTATGTGACAATGCACATGAAAGCCACATACAAAATAATTGATTTAATGACTGAAATTACTAAATTTTGTGTTTTTATTGTTCCGGCTTCAAAAAAAAAAAGCAGCATTTCTAAATATCTTCGGGAATATGCGAACACGTCAGCTTTGAGCTGCCTCTCCACCACTCCAGTGTGACTCGGAGTTCATCTGTGTAGAGAGAGCTGAAGTGGCATCCTGGATGTGATCCTCCCCAGTCATCATGCCTCTAATGGGGACAGCCAGGTGCAAACAGCATGTAATCCTGTTTGTCAGCCCCGGTGTCTCTCTATTTCCCTTCCCTCCTATTTGGCATGCAATCTGCATTGGAAGTGTGGAATTGAAAAAGCCGCAGCCTCAGGCAGTCACAGGTGGAGGCAAGGGAGAAAGTGAGCGAAGAAAGCAAGTGACAGAACGACAGAGGATGAGAATGGAAGATGCAGTGGGGGGATTTATGTGTTAATTCCCTCTTCCTGGGTGTGCTATTTCTCAGTTATCCTTTACTTAGCCAATGGCAATAGCCAATAAAGGCCCACTAAACTGGCACAAAGAGAGGGTATGTGGTTCTAATGCTGAGAGGGTTATACCTCCCCCATGTGAGAGGCCTCTAAAACACACTTTACTTTATTTACTGGGTTCTTTATTTACTAGGTTATTTACTGGTTTAAGTGGCTGAAGTGTAATAATGCAGAAGCATTCTTAGAGAAATGTGTGAAATATGGAGACCAGAGATAATACTGACAAACAACCTTTATGGAAGAAAGTGTTAACAGGCTAGAAAGTGTAGGTAACAATACTATGTTGCAAAACTACCGTATATGTTGAGATATCTGCAACTGAAATATGAGAAAGTGATTCTTCTCCAAACATTAGAAAGACAGAAAGCCGCACATCAGACTGGCTCTGTGTGTGAAACAGAGTAAACCCATGACAAATGATGGCACAAGGTACAGAACACCAAATGCTTTGGACATTTGAGGACACTTATGCTTTGAATTGGTACTTCCATAGACTACACTGCAATTTAGAGTTTGAGTGGTGCACACAGTTCCACAATCAGGTTACAGTACCTGGTAAACTTCAATAAAAAGGTTCATCATGTACAAAGTATGAACATTTTTAGGTCTATAGGAGCGTGATGGCTGGAGATGAGGGGAGCAAGAGATGGGGAACAGCATGCAAAAAAGGTCGTCCACAAGGTCAAACAACTGCCCTCTTAGACTTAACAATGGAGTGATTAAATTTTGGTATTCAAAGGTCCAAAGGTCGAGGCTTCTGTGACTTTGTGTCTAGCCCTTTTTACATACGAATTGTGCAAATTTGCAGGAAAGCCCAATCCGTCTTCTTTCAGCATTGGCAGCATAAAAACAAAATCGGGGAGTGCGGCAAAATGCCGCCTGCCTACTTTTGTTTATACAGAATGTGCCTTTTTCGGGGCAATGGGGGGCGTGAGCAAGTAACAAAACGTGTAGCTCAGCGTGTGACGTAAACAGTGACGTACCGAGGAAAGCCGCAGCTGGTCAGTCCTTCGGCGATTCTCTTGTACAGCGGCCCGTCCTTCACGGTTCCCGTCATCTGACGGTTAATGGCCTCCTTGTTAGCGAGGGCAAGGAGGGCGCGCAATTCTTTATCTCCCCAGTTGCTCATCTTCTGCCTTGCGTCTCCTTAGTGCTGCTAGATACTCCTTCCTGCTATCAGCTGTTTCCTGTTTTGAAGTCCACGCTACTGAGTCGAACGTGCAGCGTCATCAACAACCCCTCCCACAAGTCCTCAACAGACCCTTCCGAGGTGGAAAGCCGCCTCGCTCTGTTTAGACCAAAACCGTTCCGCCACTATGACTACCCTACGAGGCGGAAAATTGGGCACCTCAGATCAACTCGCCAATCCGGCTCTGTGTGTCTAAATGCTAGCAGCTTGCCGGCAAAACGGCTGAACATTCGCGGAAAATCTGGCAGTGTAAAAGGGGCTTATGACTCATTCTTGTGAACATGGTATCTCAAGAACACCTCAAGGGAGTTTCCTCAAGTTTGGCACAAATGTCCACTTGGACTCAACAATTAACTGATTAGAATTTGGTGGTTGGAGGTCAAAGGTCACTGTAACCTATGACAAAACTTCACAGAATTGTCTAATAGGATAAAATAATAAGTGATGGCATTTTATGTCTAAAGGGTCAAAGGTCAACTACACTGTGACATCATAATGTTCTGCACAAACACTTTTCTGGCCATTATTCAAGGTCAAATTTCAGGAACAGAAGGGGAGACATTTGGTCAGATACTACGTAGGTGACACTAATCTTGGGTGCCCACCTTGAAACTGTGCTGATTGTAAAGTGCTGTGGGGGGGAAGATGTGTGTGAAGCAGCCATGTTTTCACAGACATGGATGTAAATTATAAGTGCAACTTAACTGGTGTGTGGAGGCATACAACCGCAATGCCGTAATTCTAGTTCTATGCTACATTATGAACTGGCCCCATATCTTCTGTGCAGTAAATTACATTGATTTAGATATATGTCGGGTGCCCAGGTGGGTGAGGGGTTACAACACTGAACATGAACCAGAGTGTCCACAGTTTGAATCAGCTGGGGACCTCTGTCGCCCATATCTCTCCCTCATTTCCTGTAAGCTCTCGACTGTGTCTGTCTAATTAAGGCATTAAATAACTTAATTTTTTTAAGTGCTGTTAAAATGCAAAAATTAATTAACGTTAATTTATGTTAATAAATTATGTTGATTTTTCCTAGTCAACTCAATCCATTCTAATTTTGCATTTCATTTTATTGTCCTAATTGAAGAATTAAGTGCTTGTTTTGTTTTGTTTTTTTCTTTTTTAAATACATACAAAGAAACTTAAAAGCATCTTTGAATACTTTTTAAAAGCGCTATATAAGTCTGCGGCCCTGTCGCTTTAATATCTGAGGACGTCCACAATCAAACACTCGAAACGGACGCAGGATACGTGTTGACCATCATGTGCATGCAAACAAGTTAAAATCAAGTACATCTCCGGTCTCACACCAAAAACACACTAGGCAGCGGTGAAGTCTGCAGCCAGGAGGTGTGTTCATGTGTTTTGGGAGGGAGGAATTTTTTTCTAACATAGGTCAATATGTCACAGGAGTCACAGGACTCTGCTGATTGGCTGTGGGTTATCTCTGGCCACAATTTGGTACAGAAAGTTAATCCCTAATTTTTGGAATTAAACGATGGCAACTCGAAATATCTCGTCTCAAGCTTACACCATTTCCTATTGCTTACCAACCAGAGATAGTAAGCTATTTTGGCTGAAAAGCCTCAGGCAAAAAATAATACTAACAATGAAAATCAATGTTGTTTGTGAAACTCTACTTTTTAATCTCAGTTGCCAAACGGGAAGCTGTTTAGTCAGCCTAATGGACTTAACAAGGGCAGAAACTTTGCCTGCCAGTTAGGAAACTGGTTTGTCTCATCATATTTTTCGTTGATCTTTAAAAAGCAGCAAGTCAGACCTTGTGTTTCCATTTTGGACAAATACATATTTTGAAATTTTAATAAAATATTGGATACAACAGCAGAAAATGAAGGAAAATCAGGAATCTGTTTGGCATGGTGATAAAACAACACAGATGATGGGAGGAGACTACCTGATAACCTCAGTGATACACTCACATTTACCTGTCTCCCTTTTATGTTTGTATGAGGTTGCATGCTCTGATGTGATAACGCACATGATAATTATCTCCGATGTAATGCAGTGATAAAAATTCAAATGCCTCAAGAAACACAAACACATATCTGACAGTGAAACGTTCTTATCTCCTCGGTGATGCTCATCATTGTGCTGTGCTGTTTTTTTAGCAGCACAGACTTGATATGCTAGGAAAGTGGCTTAGCTGCGTGTCACACAAAGCACAGCTAGCCAGGCTAGCACTGGCTTCAGAGTCAACCACAAGGGTCCAGATTTCTCGGGGGTTAGAGAGGGATAAAGAGAGCAGGGCTGACTGTGGCCTGCTTTTTCCTCTCCATGCCTGAGGCCTTGTGCGACACATACATGAATAAATCAACGCCAGGAAAGAGGACACACACTGAGACTGTGGGGTGCCACAGTTTTAGGGGCTCTGAGCTCCATGTAATCCTTTTTATCCATACACAAATCACCCCCACCCATTTCCGTTCCCTTCCTGACACACTTTAGGAATTTATGGTGACATAGCCTCTCATGGGATGTACCAGAGCAGCAACAGTGTCAGGTCAGACTCAAGGTTTTATAAGACGATTAGGGACTGCTTTTAATAACATGTGCATTGTTTGTGAGCCTTTATTCACTACTTCTATACGTACGGTCACTGAACATTTATTTGTACCTGCGTATCTGATTTATTTACATCAGGAACCATGTACAAAAATACATTACTGTCAAAAGTTAAAAAAAAGGTGCTTTGTGCCAGACTTAGCTACGAGCTAATTTCCGTCTATCGTCATGGGCAGGTGAAAAAATAACAATAAAACACAAAGGAAGACCTCTCATCTCCACTACAAGTAGACCAACAACTTACTGATGCCCATGCAAGTGCAGGCACACACATCATAGAAACAAGCACAGAATAGAAGTATCAAAATATTGCATACATGTGCAGGATATCCGAAGTTATAAAAACAACTACACAGGAGGTTTCCTTCAACTGAATTTGACTAGGTATTCTCTTGTAATTGTGTTCTCTAAATGTTCACACAGAAAAACCTCCCAGTCTTTAGATTTCAGAAGACATGCCCCACTTAAATTAAGAAAAGGACATATTTCCCACTGTAAGGTAAAAGGACATTTGTACCTGCTCTGCAGCTTTGGAAGCAGGATAGTTTTACTACTTGTCTCAATTCCTTTATGCTTTTAATACGGCATTTCTGTTGTCAGATATGGTAATCAAGGTCCTGCAGTGACATGTCAGAGTTAACCCTGACCAACATTAGCTTGTGGTCTTTCACCACCTGATGATGCGCAAAGGGGATTAAGCAGGCAGGAGGCTAAAGACAGACGTAAAGGATAGGAATGTCAGCCATTATAGCCCAATTTCTACCAAACACTTTCAGTATGGTACCTTTGGAACCAAAAGTACCTCTCCAGACATGGCATCTAGACCTGAGTATTTCCACCAAAAACAGTACCCTTAAATGTGGGCGGGGTTGCTGTCACTCACTGATCCAACCAGCACTGTATTATTATGTATTTCCTGGCTCTCACCGGTGACACAGAGGGAAGTCTGCACCTCATTTATCGTCCACACAACAGGGCTGCACGCCAACATGTCCAGAACAAAATAAAATAGGCTGCAATGAGAGTCTCTCTCCATGGGAAATTTAAAATAGCGGGTTTGCGCATTTAGTCCCTCTAAGGTAAGCTCAGGGGTTTAGTGTTGCCAGAGCCCACAAGAACGACACTCTGCACTGCTTTTTTTATCCACTCCCTGAGCAGAGTACTTACTTACACACCTTTACACGGTATAGGCCGTCGACAAAGGACCTCCAGAGAACTCCGTCGCTGGCTTTCTTTTCTATCTGTGACCAGGTGTATCCCATCTTATTGGTGTCTGCCTGCAGATCCCTTCGCCAGGTGTTTCTTGGCCGACCTCTCTTTCTCTTCCCCTGAGGATTCCACATCAGAGCCTGTCTGATGATGTTTGACATTGGTTTTCGAAGAGTGTGTCCTATCCATTTCCATCTTCTTCGTCCAATTTTATCTTTACCTGGTATTTGCTGTGTCTTCGTCCAAAGATCTGAGCAGAGTGACCGTCCGCTATTGACCAATCAACAGACTGCAGTGTTCACAGCTCCACCTTTTAGTGCCAGATCTGTGTGCTTGGTACCCCAGCAGAAGGGTGACCAAAAATGGAGATGGTACGGAAAGGTTCCATTGGTACCATCCACAACTTTTCACAGGAAACGGAAAAAATGCTTACCAAACTGTACAGTACTGTACTGTACTGCTTGGTGGAAACAGTGCTTATGTCAAGGAATATGTCACAGTGATGTTAGCATCAGACACCAACGCAAAAAGGCACATTTTGTGGTGGTATTAAATGCTGCCCAGCAAAAGTTGCATCAGTTTACATGCAGCTGGTAACAACTTAATGTAAGGAGCTGGAGAGTCCCTATAGGATGGGCAGGAGGGGAGGTGGATGGCTCCAACAAACCCCAGACTTCTGGGAGGCAGCTGTTTACCTCCCGTGGGAGTGCTCAGCCAAACCATGATGTTTATTTCCAAACCTTACCATGTGCTTTTGTTGCAAATGGATATAAACATAACTACAAGGTGTTCTACCGAAGTTGTCAGCTTAGACTAAGCTTAAGACTGCATGCATCTAATGAGACGCTTCTGTTTTCACGTTCTGTATGGAGTGCCCAGTAGCTCACCTGGTAGAGCAGGAGCCTCATGTATGAAGGCTATGTTATTGACATAGTGGCCACAGGATGCCAACCTAAGGCCCTTTGCTGCATGTCATCCTACCTCTTTCTCACCCTTTCACACTAAAAGCTGGCCTATTGATTAAAGGCAAAAAGCCCCCAAAATATCTTAAAAAAAACAGAGCTGTGCATTTCCTGTGAAAACTGAAGTGCATTGTGAAAAGACACAGCCTCCCGGAACATCAACAACAGACGCAGGAGTATACCTAGCACGTCAAATGTAGACATGAACTGACCAAACGGGGATATGTGACGATTTGAACGTGTTGAACAAGGAGAGACAGGGCTGAAAAATCCAGGCTTCAGAACACATCTAGACACACATCTGTGGCCTTCTACTGTGACACACTTTTTTATTCCAAACCCACTCATCTATCATTCAAGCCATTATCAGGCTGATATCATGTAGTCTGATCCAAGTATTACATTAAGACCCTGAACAGAAGTGGGAGAGACCAGAGAATAGATGAATAAATGGATACTTCACACGCCCTCTAAATCAATGTTCAGCTTAGTGACAACGGCATTACATGTAGGTCACTACTGTGTGTACAATGTGAATATGATGAGCTGGCCATGGTTTGGACCTCAGTGTTTCCCAGGCCAGTCGCAAGATTAAACTGTTGGCATTGGAAGTTTCTGCGAACCACCAATATGTTACATTTGTATGTTTTATACATATGACATAGTTGAGATTACATCATCAGGAGGCATGACACCAAGGCAAGATGACTGCCAAGCAGCAGACTACTTTTCAAGGCCAGCAAGCAGGTATTTTTTTAAAGATAGGTCTGGTCATTTCCAGCCATGTGTGAGCCACAAATCGTTTTGTTTTTTGTTTTTTTTTTTTTTACAACGGATCAAGTCATTTCCAGAAGTGTTTGTGGTGACAAAAGCCAGTATTCTTTAATCAAGAGTTCAAGTCTTTTCCACCCAGCCGTGTTTGTATTTTTTTAAGAAGTCTTGACATTTACAGCTGTATTTGTAGCAACAAAAGCAGGTATTTTTTAACAGCAGGTCTGGTCAATCATAGCCATGTTTGTAGCAGCAAAAGCCAGTATTTTTTATCAAGAGTTCAGCTCGTTTCCACCCATTTGGAGCAACAAAGTGTTTTTTTTTTTTAATTAGAGGATGGGTCATTTCCAGCTGTGTTTGTAGGGACAAAACTGGGTATTTTTTAATGAGAGTTCGGGACTTGTCTAGCCCTGTTTGTAGCAACACAACAAGGTATTTTTTGACAAGAAGTCAGGACATTTCCAGCCATGTTTGTAGCAACAGAAGCAGGTATTTTTTAAGAGGTCTTGACATTTACAGCTGTATTTGTAGCAACAAAAGCAGGTATTTTTTTTAACAACAGGTCTGGTCATTTCTAGCCATCAGATTTTTTTTAAATGAGAGGATGGTTCATTTCCAGTTGTGTTTGTAGCAACAAAAGTGGGCATTTAACAACAGGTCTGGTAATTTCTTGCCATGTTTGTTGGAGCAAAAATTGGTATTTTTCAATGATGGGTCATTTCCAGCCGTGTTTATAGTGACAAAAGCCACTATCTTTTATTGAGCGACCATCACGTCTCTAGCTGTGTTTTTAGCTACAAGACTGGGTATGTTTTAACACAAGTTCGGGGCATGTACAGCCATGTTTGTAGCAACCAGACCATGTATTTTAAGCCAAAACGTAATATTTTACTAACCTTAATATTGTCGTTTTTGTGCCTAAACCTAACCGACATTAACCACAGTATTGTCACAATATAAAATTGAGAATTGAAATGTAATAAAGTAAAGTTACACTGTGTCCCTTACATGACACGTACTAATATAGCATATCCATGGTTAGCAGAAATGTACAGTGCCAACATTTATTCTGGTGACTGGGTTTCAGCCTGTGTCCAAAGAAAGAAAGAGACTATGCACCCCAAGTCTTGATGAAATGTAACAATCCAGAGGGTTTTTGGTATGTGGTTTCCTTTAGGGTTAATAGTCTGTGCAGAGCCTCGTTGTGGGCTGGAGCTCTTCCCACCTCGGCTCTTTTATTCTATTGTTGGATTTAATTGTCTCTGTGTGTTCTCATGCCAGCAATCTTTTTCTTCTGCGTCCAACCAGGTGCTCACTCCCCCTCTTATACTTCACTTGATGTGTGTGTTGTGTGTCCTTGTGTGTTTTTGCATACGTGTGTGCGCCATTGTCTGGCCCGACACAGACCTTTCTCAGGAGAAATTGCCAAATTATGCTGCAAGGCCACAGAGCTGACTGGGCCAATCTACATGCCTTTGTATCAGGATTGGTAGTGAGAGTGTAGAGTGTTGTTCCTCAGCCTTTATGCTCCATTTGAGTAGCACATACTTTTGGTGGAAAATGTTCAGTGCACTGTGTTAATGTTTCTTTCGCGGGGGGGGGAAATACGTCAGAAATGCATCAGTTCAGTTTAGAAATATGTCGGCTCTGCCCCTGGGTGAACAATTTTACTATAGGCATGTTTTTAAAGGGTTGCCTGGTGCTTAAAGACATGTTAAATCCTAATTTGCAAGACATATACAGCTCAAGGTCCTATTGTGATTGTTGGCAGTGAGATTAAACTGAAACTGCTGTGGTGTGCTCACCGACAGCTTCTAACTACAACTTGAAGAAGTCTGAAAGATATGACCTATATGTCATATTTCATTGAAGATGTTTGTATAAACTGTCTCACCGGCTAATGAAAGTCTTAATATTTCTATATTATAAAAGGCTGTGGTACGGACGAATGTGTATTGTAAGTGAAAGAAAGTATTGAAGCCCTAGTTTTCTATCTGAGGCAGCGATATCGCTTTTATTCATTGTATTGACTTTTCTGCAGTCCTCCTGCCTCTGTCTGTCTTTAATTATTAATTTCAGGGCATTTGTTATTGTATTCACTGGGAGTCTTCAGCCTTTCCCTCCTCAGCTCCATGGAAATTGAATCTCCTCTCTGGTGTGGCGCTAATGCAGGCAGTTCAGTTCCTAATGGATTGAGTGCATATTGAACGCTTCAGTTGCTCCTCGGGGTAGGTGCAGCTTAGTGAAGGAATTAGCCCAGCGCCTTGAAAGATGAGAGGGGAGAATAGTGCCCAAATAGAAAAGCTCCATCTTTGTTCCTCCCAATATTCCTTTCTCTATTTTCTTTGGCAATCTCCATCTCTCCATGCCTCCCTTTCCTCTTTGCTTTATCATCACAGCCTCTGAGAAACTTTACTACGCCAGTCACTTGCCACTCAGGTTTAAGGTTGAACTAGAATGACCATAACTAGGTCGTAAGACTTCATAATGCTATACCCATGGGAAATATAGCAGACGTCAGGGTATACCTTACCGAAATTGCTCCAGCAGCAGGATGGTGTGTGTGAGACTGATTCAAAATAAGTAACAATATATACCAGAGGTGGGAGTAAGTCACTCATGTGCAAGTCTTCAAAAAGTCCCAGGTTACTGTGGTGAGAATTAAGCAAGTTTAGTTCCTGCTACAGGTCAAGAAAGACTTGTCAAGTCATTGCTAAGGTCACGCACAGTTATTTTTTATTTTTTATATAACCCATATTTCAGCAGCATACAAAAGTTACAGCCAAACATCAACACGATAAAAAACATAAAAGATACACAGCAACATGTAGAAATATTAGAACACCTACGCACAATGACAGGAGCCAAACCATTCATTCATCCTTGTACTTTTGAGAGCTTTAAAATCAGGCAAAGTGACCAATTCATGTAGTTTCAATATTTCTTGAAGGTTATTCCAAGTGAGAGGACAGATGATTTTTGAGCTGCAGACCTTGCATGCTGCTGTTCTCTTCTGCTGTAATCCTTAAATCCACATTTTCTTATTTTTGCACTAGCCCACTCATGACTGCTACCTCAAGCATTGCCCTCAACTGGTCTGCTGCATCCTAGCAGGTTGCCAGGTTTGTGTGCATTGCACTTGAAATCACCCAGTCATGTTTAAAAAAAACTCCTTTCATATCATCTGTCATCTATTTGACGCCTTAGTCAAGTCTCAATTTATACAGACCAAATCAAAGCCAAGCTGAGTCTTTTATCAGTGTTAGTCAAGCAAGTTTCAAGTCCTCACATTTGCGACTCAGTTCTGCCTCAAGTCATGTGACTTGAGCCCTCCATCTCTGCCTATAGCAATACTTGTTAGTAGGATTAATTTGTGATGGTTTGAGTCTTTCATGAGACCAGACTGATGTTTAAAAATCTTAAGTCTGTCCCTGGATGTATGCTGAATGTACATTTTTGGCTATAATGTATGGGCATGGCTCCTGCTGTTTGTGACCTTCACATACACATGAACATTTTGACTTTTGGCTGCTAGAATTAGCCTGAACTTGTTACTTTTCATATAGCTGCTCTGTCTGCTGTAATTGTGTGCTCTTGTGATACTACTTGAATCTGATGTCAGGCTGTCTTTGTGCTGTCAGTTGACTTTGACCCAGTTGAGTCTCCTCCTCCAGCTTTCTCTGTTTTATTGTATTTTAACCACTGGTATTGGTAGACACACGTTTGCTTGGATCTTATCAGTCTCACCATAAGTGCTTTGCACCAACTCCCAGTTAATGTTTCTTCTGCATGTACAGATCTCTGGTCAAAGTGTTCGCCGTTTCTGTTCTAATTTTGTGCTATTTTTCTGCAACTAAGCAACCAGCCGCAGAGCAGGTGATCTGCTTTCTGTTGACACTGGCAGGCCTATGTGTCCAGTGTGCATGAACGGTCAAGGGATATGCATTTTAAGGTGTGTTAGTGTGGGCGGAGATTTTTTAAGAAACGGTGCTAAAATGCTGTGTGTAGGAGTTTTCATTTTAAAATGTCATTTTGAAATGAAAACATATTAAAGTGGATGAGGCCTTACGTAAACAAATTCTGAAACCAGTGCAGGGTTATGAGACCTAATTGTAAAACCAACACATTCGACATTTGGCCATGGACTTTCCACATCGAGATACGACATGCAAGGTACCCTGGGTGCGTTGGTTGTTGACGTTATGGGATGCTGTGTCAAGTTCTGTCTCTTACATGCATTGTCCTCTTTCAAAATACACTTTGGTTTCCACAGGAAATTTGCAGTTTCTTTCAAAATAAACACACTACGTCGGTACAACACCACAAATTGACATTTGATTTTCCCTTAACAACTAACACACATGGTTGGGTTTAGGCAACAAAAGCATAGTGTTAAGTGTAGGAAAAAAGAACAGGGTTTGGCCTTATAATCTTGCAGGGCGTGAACACCGCTCTTCTGGCTGAAAATCAGTGTTTGTTGGACCCATCCACCACCACACCCACCCACCCTACTTGGACTTTCGCCGCCTTAACTGTTGTTTTTGTCCTGCTGCATTTCCCTCTGATGCTACCGAGTGCCGTAACACTTTAACAGCGACTGTCTGCGTATAATGCCAACCTTAACAGATGTCTTTTTATGTTGGTGCTGCAAGTCACTGCCCAAGCGTTGGATTTCGACAACTTCAGAGTGAGACTGGGTTGTGTAAAACACTTCAGTATTATTAGAAATCACACCTCTTCCTTGACCTGTTAGTGTTTTTTTGTTGAGCTGTGAGAGGAAACTTATTTATATCACCAGGTCTTTATCATCAGGGTCATTGTACTGTTAATAAATGAGGGAATGTGGTTACCAATACTGAGTCAGATATAGTATACATCTATAACTAGAAACAAACTTTTGTGTGAATTTTGACTTTGGTGATAACTTACTTCAAGACTGCTACAATTGAAGTCTATTTTTTCTCATATTATACATGTATTGTATATTATATTTAATTTATACTTTGGCTCAGCTCACCTACAGAGCCATCTGTATTGGCTCCCAAACAGCTCTTTGCCGGGTCAGTTTGTTCTATTTCTGCCTAAATATTACATTATTTTTGCATCATTTTTTGGCTGGGCAGACGCTCAAAAAGTACACACACTTTTCAGTTCCCTCTGAAAATCTAAAACTTTGCCACTAAACACCTCAATTGTGTTGGCTGATAAAAAAAAAAATAATAGAAGCAGCCCTTTGGATGTGAGCTCATTGCTCACCTAGAAAAAAGCTCATTGGCACTATTGGCTTGTGCACAAAGAGCCCAACACATTTTCCAGGGCAACATCTTCATCACATTTGTGCATCATCCAATATTTTCTTTTCATCTCAGACCTCTGCTCGGTTTTAAACCTTGCCTCAGGCACCGGCTCTTACCTCAGGCATTCATTCTTATAGAAGAAAGGATAATCAGGAGAATCATTTCCCTCATTAAAATTTTAATTCATGTTTCAAGGTACCCAAATATCATTTACGCTAAAGGTGTATATTTGAGAGTTCCACAAGGTATTGGTCTAGAGTTATTTTTATCTATAGATGCGCTGACAGATGCCACCAGAACAACATCTGGCATGGACGACAGATGCTAAACACCAACAGAGCACTGAAATTGTATTAAAAGTTTCTTCTTGGTGTGCTGAGAACATTTTCAAGTTAAAACGTATTAAAAAATGCCAATTTCAAACAGTCTGGCAATTGAGAGCTAAAATTAAAAAAATGCTCTTAGTTTTGCTTTTGTAGTGCAGCAGCTGTTGCTCCAGTGCTTTTTTCTAATCAGAGTTTCAGTCCATCATTTTTAAATAGAGGGCCATATCTAACTTTAAATTAAGTAATTACCTGTCAGGGAAAAAACTAGCAGATCAGCATCACTTTGTTCTGACAGTCAGGATCCTCCACATATACAACATCCCTCTATGTTTATGAATCCGTCTAGCTCACCCCTTCTTTCAAAGAAGCGTCAGTTTTCAGTCTTTGACGCTCAGATGTGAGACTAAAATATTGATAAGCGGTTGATGGCATTTCTCTCCATGTGTAAGATTGCTTCTTGTAAAATGCTTCTCCTTAAGTCCATGGATTGTAGGGGGACGTTTTTAAGAAACAATTCAGGCTTTTTAGGAAGTCTGAATTGAGTGTGAAAAAATGTTTCCATTTTTCAGAAGCTTGGCCACCTTAGCACAATGATGGTGACAGGAAGCAGAGCTAAAACAGTCTGAGGGGTAGAGAGTGAAGACGAATGGTGCCAGTGCTAGGGCTGCCCCTGACTAAGAAGATTCCTAGTTGACCAATAGTTGTCATTTAGGGCCATTGGTTCACTAGTCACCCGCATGTTAATGATATTAATTTAATCATTATGTTACATATTTTGGGCGGGGCAACACAATCGTTTGGGTTCGAGGTCTGAGAAAGAAAAGCATCAGAGAAATACAAACCGTACTAATGAACCTTCATTAATATAGGCCTATATTTTATCTGCAAGTGCACGTCACACACTGAGCGAGCCGCCTGTTAATGACGCTGTCAGCAAAGCAGTAATGATTGTGCTAAGTGGCTAATGGGCATGTTGCTACCTCCATGTTTCAGATGATACGTCATGTTTGTAGTCAAAGAATGATAGGCAAATGTTTGCCTGCAGAGTTGATCTTCTTCCAGGAGCTGTTTAAAAGTGTGTAGGCCTATCGTCCATGGGACAGATGTAAAGCTCGGGGTAGCCCTGCACTAAAATTTTATCAGACTGAATATTTACAGAAGAAGGGAAAGATATCTGTCAGCTGTGATTGGATTGTAACATGACTCCTGTCTGACTGCTGAGCGTGGCCACTTCCTGTGTCTGTCCTTTCAAATTAAATCCTCACATGGTCCAGTCATATAGGTTTTGATTTATTTTGACAAGTCACAGCTCCTAATAGAGTTTCACATTATTTGTTTGTTTTTTTGTGACCAAGCGACCAATGAAATCTTCCCGACTATGACCTTTCTGGTCAACTGAGGTCTGGTGGACTATTAGGGGGCAGCCCTAGCTTGTACAGTTTCTTTAGGTGCGCTGGTGTTGCCTATCATTACCTCAGCACATCCATCCACTCATACACATTGTGGCCCGTGAGGTCGTCCATTCAGTTTGCATTGTTGTGGCACGGTTGCATCACCACTAGAGAGGGCTGAATGGTGTTAAGAGCAGAAGACAAAGACCATGACTCTCACAGTGCTTCCCAGCTTTTCAAGGCGTGATGGTATCCTCCTCTCCAAACTGCACCTGGTCCAGAAAAGCAGTTATCATAGTCCTCAGGTTGCAGCAGAACCAGCCTCTCAAAGGTTTTCACAACATGTGACATAAGTGCCACAGCTCTGTGGTCACTGACAGCACTGGGGTGTCCTTTCTTTTTTGGGTACTGGAATGATGCTGGAGGTTTCCAAAGTTAAGGCACCTTCCTCAACATCAAGGAAAGATTGAAGAGATGCTGAAGGGTTGCTGCAAGCTGTCCAGTGCACACTTTGAGTACCCTGGGACTGATGTTGTGAGACCCACTAGATTTGCTTATTTTGAGCCTGAGCCTTACATAGAGAGTCTACAGAGTATAGAGTATGTGAAATGAGATGTCAGTGAGAGTGTCTGTGAGGATTGCTATATATCAAGCTAGATTTTCTCCCTCAGCCAGACAGACATCATATTAATTAACTCTGGATTTGCATTTTATATAAATTGTGAAAGGAGCAGCTCAATCACCAGAAGAAAAATAGTGTGTTTCTGTAAACCATAAATACGTATAATGTCAATGTTTCTAAGGCGACTTAGTATACGAGCCGACTTTGTTATCAGGAGGTGAAGGGGATGGTGGGTGGCGTGTCGCCTATGCGAGACATCTGCTAAGGTGCAGACAACTGTTCTTGATCAATAAACAAACTCAGTAATACTACCAATGTCGTTGAAAACCAGTCAGTGACTTCTGGCGTCAGACACTGACAAACAAAGTTGTCTTTTTATGACAGTATGACATACAACCAGGCACCCAGCAGCATCAGGGGGCAATGTGGTGGAACAACAAAAGATAAAGGAGAAGACCGATATTTTGCACTTTGAGCCCCATTCCTGGTTGTTTATGATGAAATAGAGTGGTTAAGACCAAAATCTTGACGATTGCTCCTTCTCTGACAATTTGAGAGAATTTGTCTTTCCCCTGCCTGGCTTAACAATGCTGTCTATGGCCATGTGTAAATCTGTCCTAAAACCACCTTAAACGTTGGTTTTCAAAGCCATGAAACTCACCCAGTGGTCAGTGGTGTTCCTTGATGTTCCCACATAAAAATCATAGCAAACTGTGGTTTCCATCCGTGTTTTCTATTCATCTGGATTGTGGAACTATTTTTTCAGCTGCCTCACACCCGTGTGTAAACTTCCGCTTGATCGTTCGTTTGACCCTGAAGCGTTATACACTCCAGCCCACTTGATGGGGATAATGCTCCTTTACGTGAGTGTCGCCAACTGGCAGGAAACCATTGCAATGTATTGGGACACAGAAAGAAGCAGAAGAAGAAGGCTGGCGTTGTGTTCAAAGGCATCGTCCTGCGAAGGTTGTTTACAAGCCAGTAATAATGGGCAAGTTTTGTGTGGTCAGTGACTGCAGGAGAATTCCTCTGAAGAGGAGGAGCGCACACAGCACTTTTGAGCCGGCACTTTCGCTGAGCTAAAAGACTACAATGACTACAACCTTGTCGTAAACAACCCCCTTTCCGTTTCCAGTGGTGGATTACTACCAACGGACAATGAGGCTTCCTATAGGAAATCAATGCATGGACAAAATGTCAAATAAATCATCACGGAAACCACAGTTTGCTACGATTTTTATGTGGGAACATCAAGGAACACCACTGACCACTGGGTGAGTTTCATGGCTTTGAAAACCAACGTTTAAGGTGGTTTTAGGACAGATTTACACATGGCCATAGACAGCATTGTTAAGCCAGGCAGGGGAAAGACAAATTCTCTCAAATTGTCAGAGAAGGAGCAATCGTCAAGATTTTGGTCTTAACCACTCTATTTCATCATAAACAACCAGGAATGGGGCTCAAAGTGCAAAATACTGGACTTCTCCTTGAAGGCGGTGGAAGTCCGAGTAGAGTGGGTGGGAGGGGTGCTGGATGGGTGTTTATAAAATGGAAGTGTATCTTGAAAAAGACAATGCATGTAACAAGCAGAAACTGACGCTGCATCCCAGAACATGAACAGCCAACGCCACCAGGGTACCTGTGTTTTAGCAAGTCATTGCTCACTTTCCAGCGGCTTTTTAGCCGCCAAATGTGGGTGTTTTTTAGGTGCCCAGTCACTGTTTTTCCACAGGGTGTAGTGCCATGAAAAGCAGTTTTTGCTAGGACATTGCTCCATGTCCAGCCAGGATTGTGCCACCAAACTGGGTATTTTATACCAAAACATCTTTTCCTAATACCATATTTAGCATACACATTAGCACATTAGCCAAAGCATCGCATAAAGGGAAGGTCTCAACATATCTGTTGTAACATATATGGGTTCACAGAAATGAACAACGCCAGCATTTTTTCTGGTGATCGGGTCGAATGGAGAGAGTAAAAAACATTTTCAAATGTCAAAATTCACGTCAGTGTGAACATGGGTCAAATCTTCCTACCTCCTTTGGGTCTGTCATGATAATACAACACACAACTTTGTGCACTATAGCCATGCCAGCAGTTTTTAACTCTGCCTCGTATTTACTCCTCAGACACACAGTTGAGGAGCTCCACCTGTCAGGCAGCTCTCTCCAGTTGGATGTTTGTCCTCCACGTCTAGATCAGCTCTGACAAGACTTAGCTGCTCTCTTTCCCCGACAAATTCTGCCCTCTGTAAGACCTCTCTATCAGCACTGTCAACAGTGTGCTGCCCCCTGCTCACACTGCCATGAATCTCACTGCTCTGCAGGACAACTAACTGGCATCAACGGCCCACATCCCAGTCACACAGCAGAAATAATACCCGGCTCAAGTATATGCTGTCATGAGGCCCTATTAATACACGCAGTCTCAAATGCTTCAGTCACAGTTTTATTTACAGGCATCTAATCTCAGTCCAGTCGGCAGAAGGAAACATTGACACTGTGCATTTTCTGCAAACCATGGATATGTTACATTTGTATGTTTTATATGTACCATATCAACATTCTAAAGTAGCACATCAGCTGACTGTGTCATCGGGAGGTGGAGTGGATGGTGGATGGCATGACACTTAGGCAAGATGCCTGCCAAGTTGCAGACTACCGCTGGAGACCAGCAAACAACAATTTGTTTATTAATGAGTCATCACCGCGTTTTCAGCTGCCTTTTAGCCGTTAAACATGGGTGTTTTCTGGTGACCCGGCTTTGCATTTCTACTGGGGATAGCACCATGAAAAGCAGCTGTTTTTCACCAAGATGTCACTACGTTTCCTGCCAGGGTTACTGCTACGGAAAGCGGTTGTTTTTACAGAGATGTCGCTGCATTTTCTGCAGGGATAGTGCCACAAAAAGCATTTCTTTTTTTTTATAATGAGTCAGCACTGGATTTTCGGTGGCCTTTTAGCCACCAAACGCAGGTGTTTGTTAGAGACCTGTCACTGTATTTCCATCGGGAATAGTGCAACAAAAAGCAGTTGTTTTTTACCAAGACATCACTGCTTGCAGTAAAATGTAGTTTAACTTTTGTTTACAGAGACATTGCAAAGTTTTCTGCCGGGATACTGTCAAGAAAAATGAATGTTCTTTAACAAGTTATTGCTGCATTTCCTGCAGGGGTCGTCTAACCAAAAGCTGTTGTTATATTACCAAGATATTTCCGTTTTTTCAGTCGGGATTGTGCCACCAAATCCAAGTATTTAAAGCCAAAACATGATCTTTTCCTAACCATAACCAAGTGGTTTTTGTGCCTAAACCTAGCCACACGTTAGCCACATTCATTTTCTGTAGCCGCTTATCCTGTTGGGGGTCGTGGGGGGCTGGAGCCTACCCCAGCTCCCAGTGTCAGCTGGGGAAGGCAATGACCATTGACAGGTTGCCAGACTATCACTGACACATGGAGACAGACAACCATTAACGTTCACATTCACACCTACAGGCAATTTCAGATTCACCAACTAACCTGGCCTGCATGTCTTTGAACTGTGGGAGGAAGCCAGAGAAAGCCCAAACTGACACGGGCTCCCCCACCCTAGGGTTTGAACCAGGAACCCTCTTGGGGAGGTGACAGTGCTAACTACAACATAAAGTTTTAACGTATCCGCTAGATCAGTGGTTCCCAACTGGTGGGTCACGGTCCAAAAGTGGGTTTTGGGTCCATTCTGAGTGACCACAGGTGTCAAGTTTGTAAAAAACACACAGACAGAGCTTTAATTTTGAAGAGCCATTTCCTGCTGTAGATTGAGTGACAAACGGACACTGCTTGACAGAGACAGCAAACTAGCAACTAGCTTGACGACATGGCTGAACAAAAGTATGACACTGAATGTATTAAACTCTGTGGACCTTGAACTAATGACTAAGAAGAAATCTGGACCCGGTGGCTGGACCAGTTGGGAACCACTATAATAACACACAATGCCAACATGTATTGTGGTAATTGGGTTGCTAATCTTACTGGTGTGGTAATACACCAGAGTAGGCAGCCAACTGATGTCACATATAAATGTTTTAATAATCTAAACCACAGTTTACATCCAGTCAGAGATCTGAGGTGAAGTTATTTGTGATGCGTTGTCATGGAAATGTCTGCACTGATGTTGACCTTCTTTATGTCTGATTCATTGTGAAATCAGTACAAATGGATGTTGGGTGCTATAACTACAAATAAGAATCCTCATTAAAATACCCAGTGTCATTAGTTGATGTCATTTAAAAGAGACAGTGTATCTGGAAAATGAGTACCAGGATTTTTTTAAAAATCATTTCTTGCTACAAATCCTTCCTGGAATGCATCCCAATTATGGCACAGATCACATCTCTTTTTTGTTAATCCTCTAAAAAAGAGAGTCTTCACTCTCTGGCTTTGCCTCAGTCTTATTGTGGTACATTTTGATTCACATTCTTCAATGTCTCAACTCTGTTAATAACTGTAGACAAGCCATGAAAAACAGACTATTGATCTATCACAGCTGGGATAGTGAGGTGAAGGAAGAACACATGATGGGACAAAGAAATAGCTTGAACTGCAAAATGCCAAATACAAGGTCAGACTAAATAAATCCCACCTCCTCTGCTTACAGTCCTGGCAGAAAATCGTAGCTCCTTCCACTCTTATAAATATTGATATCATGAAATAATACTGCACAATTGGCTTTCATCTATAACTTAAGGGCTGCAGGAAGTTATGGCTCATGGAGAAGCATTCTGTCACAGAATATAGGTTAGGATAATTCTGAATTCCTTTTCATGTCTGCACACGTCTCTACAATTTAAACAACTTCAAGGTTTATGAATAATGACTGTCAGTAGTGAATATAATCCAGCTGTACTTAGTTAAACTATAACTTCACTTTTCTTGCAGTATAAAGCTCAAAGCACACGTCACTGCGATTTTTTTTTCATTCTGTTATCATTGTCGATCTTTGTAATGGTTTTGCAAGTTTTTGGCCTTGTGGAGGGTCGGTCACTCAAGCGAGTCATTTAACAGCAAAGTTCATATTCCAAAAAGCTTTCAAAAAGTATTATTTGACATTTATTAATCATGTAATGTCTCTAAAATGTAGGACATCCAATCTGCAAAACATTCTCAACCAAAGACTTCACTTTAATCTTCATTCTTTTGACTTTGTGCTATCAGTCCTTCAGGGAGGCTAAGTAGATATCTCATTTGAGACGCACATTGTGCCATGCCTTTAAATGATGTAATGAAAAATGTCTGATTTTGGGTAAGCTCCCCAATACTTCCAGCAGCAGTAAATCAAATTGGCCATCTCTCTATCTTAAAAATAGAATCCACGACTCTGGGCAGCATTATCCTTAATTATCTGCTGCTACAAAAAAAAAAAAAGAAAGAAAGAAAAAGTGATGTCTCCTGATTTAAAATGTCTCTGTCTGCGCGTTTACATCCATCTGCCTGTCTGTCTGTCTGTCTGTCCTTCCAGGCAGCTGTGTAGGATGCTTTGCAGCAGGCAGATATGGGGGCTTGGAGCCGAGAGGAGGGAATACCAGAGATGTGGACACATACTCAATATGTGTCAGAGGCTGGAGGACACTTTCTAATGGGAGCAGAAGGAAGCTGAGAGGAAGCGGGATGGGGAGAGAGGGGGCTGCCAGCTTGCCCGCGGGGCCTCTGGAAGAGATGAAGGAGGAAGAGGAGAAAGAGGGAGGAAGGCTTGGAATGCTGAGGAACTGCGAAGCAGCACTATACATCCACAGAGGAGACAGATGGACAAGCCAGTCGCCTAGAGTTGTGGCTGCAAGGATGAGAGAGAAGGGTGGACTTATTAGGCAGAGACGGAGAGGACAGACACAGAATCACACTATTAGCAGATATGATTGCCTGATATACATGAATAATGTGTATAAGCGAGTGTGTGTGCATATCATTTCTGCCTCACGATCGAGGCACTCCAGCCAAAAGTGCTTTGTTTGCTTAATTAAATGAGTCACAGCACATGAGCGATTGAGGATAAGCCTTTCAATTTGGTAGTAAAGACCGTACAGTAGTTGCCCTGAATCCTGCAAAGCTTTGCCGTGCCTGTCTGAATACTAAAGCAACTATAGCTCTCAAACAATTTGGCTCAATTTCAAATCTCACATCCAGAAAGTATGATTACTAATTCTTATCTGTGGTTTATTGAGATGTAAATGGAGTCAGTGCTAGTAGTACAGTGTGGCAGGGACAGTATTGCCAAGTCACAGCTGCTTTGTGGTCTGATGTTGGTAATACATGCCTAAGTTATTATGCCAAGGCAAGATAGCGCCTTGGACAGCTGCCGTGTCTCAAGCTCCTCTTCAGCTTTGCTCTACAGTGCCCTCTCCCAACTGGACCAGGGGAACACATATTTTAGAATACTGTTTATAGTCTGTAGTTCAGCACTCAGTACCATCATGCCCTCCCAGCTCGTCATCCAGCTCAGAGACCTGGGACTCAGTACGGCCCTCTGTGATTGGATCCTGAGCTTCCTGACGGGTAGACCCCAGGCTGTGCGGATAGGCAGTGCCACATCCCTCATCCTGACTCTCAACACTGGAGCGTCATAGCTCCACCAGCTAGTTTATGTGTAATGTAGAAGGTGTCAGTTGTAGATAACTGAAGTAATTAAGAAAACGTATTAGTATTATTAGACTGCAAATCAACTATGTGTTATGAATAATGAGACCCAGGACCCAGAAAAGAGGCATCTATATTACTGTGGGATTTGGGTTTGGATTTTTACCAGTTTAGCTTTTGAATTTATGCTAAATTCCAATCTCTGCTATCAAAATATTTGCAGCTGCTTTCATAGCAGTGGTGGTTCTGGCCCCTTTAAACCACAGGGGCCACACTGGGGCATTCTGTCCTTGTCAAGGGGGCAGTCGAATTAAAGTAAGACTTTAGGATATCTCCACTGAATGTGGCTACATGTGCACAGTTAATGGATAATGATGAAGGCTTAAACACAGTGTAACAGTGGCACAAGTACACAAGAGTCAGACAACATGTTACGGGTCATAGATAGCAATAAAATACCTGAGTGACTTGAGTGTTTCATTGCTTATGAATTCAGCCTTTAATTTGTAAGTGAAGGATTGTAATATTTCTGTTTTTCAAAAGTCACATAATCTGCATGTCACTTGTTTTTTTTTTAACTCTATTTATTAATTAACATTTTTTGCATCTTAACTGAAAAATGCCTTTCAGGCAGTGGTTTTTAAACTTTTTCAACAATGTACCCCTTTGAAATATTTCTTTCAGCCAAGTACACCCTGGTCAAAACATTTTGGTAGAAAAGAAGCCTATAAATTCTACATTTTAAATGTTTGTAATCCATCATTTAACTCACGGCAAACCTTTCTTTTGTCATTGTGCAGTCGCATTAGGACAGCATTGTGGTTGCATTGAGCAGCGTCCTTTTGACAAGTTGCACTTGCATTATATTAATTTAATTATTCTAGGAATTATGCCTAACTGATATTTTTTTAATTAATATTTGGAAAAAATCTCGCATACCCTCTGCAGTACCCCAGAGTACCCTGGGACATGTGTACCCACATTTGAGAAACACTGCTTTAAGGTACAAATCAAAGTGTAGTTACCTGTGATGTTATTCTGTACATTTTAAGGGGTTTTACACTTTTAAAATACTTTTAAAAGACGTTTTTAATTAAGGTAAAAGTTCAAAAATCTATCTGAAAGCATGATGAAAGCATTAAAAAGTCTCACTAAGGCAGGTTTACTTTATAATATGTAGTGTAATATGCAGGTGAAGGTCACATGATCAGCTCATCTGTCACCTGCACAGTCAATAGAACAGCCTGTAGACTGCTTAAACACATTCATTTAAAGTGATAACAAAAGCATAATAAAAAGTTTTTGCCCGTCAAGCTAGCTAGTTTCCTAGCTAGCCTGACCACCTGGGCTCAGTTGGACTTACGTGCTCCTTGTTTCCCTTGTCTCCTCCCTCGTTGATGATGATGATGATGATGTTGGAAATTCAGAAATTCGCAAGTTGAAATCGACATGAAATCGCGACGCACGGTTTTTATGATTGCAACGTTTGAGGTTTTTAGTTGTTCTTTTTAAACACACACACTCATCACAAGCACTCCTGTGTGGCATACCTCAGCCGGGATTTGAACCCGGGATGCCACGTTGCCAGTCGGTGTCCTTATCCAGTAGACCGTCCTCAACGCTGTTCAATGATAAGAATCGGAGAGAGAAAGAAGATGAGACTGAAGCTGCAGAAACTTCATCAACCTGCAGAGAAACTGAGTTTACAGACTAAAACCTGGTCAAACTGACACATGATCACAGCAAAACATGTCCACACTGAAAACTCTTTGCAATGACAAACTTAAATCTAATTCTTGCCTGTGAGTCATCGTATGTCACAGTGTCTCAGAAGCTCAGCTGGTAGAGAAACTCTCCTATAGACTCAAGGGTATGGGTTCCCTCTGCTACCCCTTAATCCATTGAAAACCCTAAATAGGAAGGATATTATTAGCTTAAATTAAACGACAAAAAAAGCATTAAGGTTCTAAGAATTTAAAAAAAATTAAATGGGGGTAATCAATTAAAATCCTTTGATAACTGCAATACATTTATTCTTCTATTAAGAAAACAGAAACCAGCTGTGAACCCCCACAAATGTGGACCAACCCCCTGGATTTGCACCCTGATTAAAAGATTAAGAATCACTTCCAACATCCTGATAGCTCAGCTGGTAGAGAAGATGCTTTGTAGCCAGAAGGTTGGGAGTTCAATTCCTGTTTATTTCTTTTGGCTTGTCCTTTCTTTCAACCCTCAGAGGGCTTTCTCATTAAGGTGTCTCACAGGCTCTGTTTAGACCTGATATTAACATGGGTTTTGGGTGATCCGATCACACATGGACAGCCAAGTCACGTAGCCATTCATACCTGTGTCTATTATGCATCTTTAGCTGACTACTTGTGTTCAGATTTTGCTACTGCCCCACACCTTTGCTTGCTATTCTGTAGCATGCTTGCTACTCACATCAGCAGTTGTGTCGGTACAGCTGGAGATATCGCTGTCAGCAGACTTCAACATGACTCCTTCCATAAGGCAAAATGGTGGATGCTCACACAACACTTCATCACATTCGAGATAAAATGAGTATACAGCTTTAGCACACTGTCACCAAAACAGCCACCACGTCCTGAACTGATGATGCAGTCCTCGTCAGTGACGCATCAGGCTGCATGAGTGTTTACACCACAAAAGAAATGTGGTCAAATGTGTCCCAGACCATCTTAGCAACTGGTTTAAGTGATCAGATCACAAGCCTGTCTTGAATGAGCCTAACGAGTCAGCCTGTTTGATGAGGACTCTCCGAGCTGGTCAGAGCCTGGATTCATTAAAACATCTCAGGGGAGGAAATCAGTTCAAACTGGACAAAAGTTTCGGACCAAGAGTTAAAGCATTTTTATCAACTTTCCTAACTTGTGACTCATATCTCAGCTGGAATGTATCAGAGCTGCAGGAGTTTTAACCTGTCAGCAGCTGCTGGTGGAGCTGAAGCTCACACTGATGTTTGGAAACACTTGATTCTGTTTTTAAGAGGTAAAAACTTCTTAAAATGTACAAAATATTTAACAAAATATATAAAATATTGAAGGGGGGTAAGTTGGTTTCTTGGCTTTTAATTTGAGCAATCTTGTCTTTCCTATTAAGGGTTTTTAATTGATTATATGCATAATTTAAATAAGGTTTTTTTAAGGGGTAACAATCCCTAAAAAGGGCTTTAATTTTGCTTTTTTTTTAAAGAAAAGATAGGGTGCCAGGCAACAAATGTCCACAGCTGGATTTGAACCAGCAACATTGCACTTGGGTGGTATGTACTATAACCATTCAGCTACCAAGCCGCTTCAGGAGGATTTAAATTTTCAATCAAATCGAGGGCTTCACCCCAATGTTGTGTTTACAGATAAATGCATAATGTTATTCTGCTTGTGGTCCAAAAGATCTTTGAATAAGTTTAAAGTCATCAATTGTTCCCAAAGAGCTCCGTCAGCAGCTGCTGACAGGTTCCTCTGCAGCTCTGATGCATTTCAGCTGAGATATGAGTCACTTCACAAGTTGATGAAATGCTTTTTACTCTTCGTCCTAAAAGAAGAAGCAAACATGTGTCACTCTGACAACTCTTGTCCAGTTTGAACTTATTTCTGAGATGTTTTGATAAATTCAGGGTCTGATCAGCCCTGCATGTCTTCATTAATTATGACTGATTCGCTAGGCCTGTTCGAGAGACGCCTTTATGAAACAGCTGTCTGAGGGTTTACAGAAGGAAAACACAAAATGCACAGACAGGATTTGAACTCACAACTTCCTGATTGTGAGGCAGTTACACTACCAGCTGAGCCCTCAGAGCTCTGAAAAACAGCCTCAAATTTAGTTTTTCATTTAGGCTAAAGTGCAAATTCAGGGATTGCTCCGTGTTTGTGGGGGGTTACTGCAGGTTTCAGGTGATTTAATGGATAAATAAATGCATTACAATTCATTAAAATGTTTTAATTGTTATCTCCTCTGTTCAAGTTTTTTTGAAGCCCAAACTAATGTTTTTTTCTGGCTTTTAATTTGAGCCAATCCTTTCCTATTAAGAGTTTTTAATGGATTATCTGCATGGTTTAAGGGGTTTTAAGGGGGTAAAAGAAAGAAAACACTAACTGTGCAAGAGAGGTTTGTATCCACAACCTTCAGGCTGGGGCAATTACTCTACCAGCAGAGCTCTCAAGACTCTGAGAGAGATTACAGAGAATCAGACTTTGTCTTTTTAGACTTTTTGTTTCACTTCATATACTTCTGTTAAGACAATCCTTTGTATTAAATAAACATGTATATACTCCATTTTCATTTTTTAAAATACATTAAATAGATGTCAACATATTCATTTTTTAAAGATAATTTTTTTTTTGGCTATTTGACACGACATCCTCAGAGTGAAAGGGTGAGATAAAGGGATGATAACATGCAGCAAAAGGTTTGAATTGAACCTGTGACTGCTGTGGCAAAGACATGGCCTCTGTAAATGGGACACCTCCTCTACCAGGTGAGCTAAATGTGAATTACTCTGACATCTGTCTTCTCATTCCCTCACTCTGTGAAGTTAAACAAGGATTTTATACTTCTATACAACTCTATCATTCATGTGTGTGTCCTGTGTCTGACTGTGCTTCTGGTGTTTGGGGTTTCCAAGAACAAACAAGTTGTAACACGGTGCATTGTAGAGCGATTCAGTCCTTCCTGGGTGTCCATAAATTTGCCTAAGTTTGATGGGAACCTGCAAACATCAGGCATAAATGTCAAATACTTCGGCTTTGGAAAAGACTTGTGAAGATGTCGGGTCAGAGACTCACTAAACTGGGATATCTCCCACTGTCATCCCTGGGCTTTCGCATGTTATAGAAAAATGGGACCTTATGTGAATTTAATCTAAACTAAAGACAAAGACCTCTGTGTGCACAGTTGCACTCAGGAACGTTACCATCAGCCTTAGAGACTGGAGGGTTAAACACCACCACTTCTTCTTGTTTTGCTGTCCTGCATATGAGACATAAGGTACTTTTCAGTAAGATGACCTCTGTCTATGCTGATTTCTTTTAGAGTTTTGTTTCAGAAAGGGAACATTTTCTGTGGCTGAATTTCTTTGCCAGGCCTGAGATAGAAGGCAGAGTAATCTGTTTCTGAACTGAGTGGTTAAATAACATGTAATTGTGATTGTGATTGTTACTGCAACATCATTGTAATGGCGTCTTGTAAACCCATGAGGGTTGGGCACATGTTTGTGTACATGACACAAGTAAAAATCAATCAATCAGTCTGTGACACACAAGACACTTGCAGAGAACACATTAAATTAAACCAGTGGCGGTTGTAGACCGTTTGAATAGGAAGGTCAATGGGAGGGGTCCAGGCTTCATTTTTTAAGGGCACTGGCCCCCTTGGCCTCCCTTAGAACCACCACTGCACACCACATCACAACAAATCATACCAGAGACCCTTCATTTCAAGCAGTCTCGGTCAGGCTGGGAAAAAGCACCTGGATTCCATCTACCAAAAGCAAACATCACATTTTAACGGACACTTAGATTCATCAGGTGGACAAAAACACAACAGTCAATCTTTTAATAACAGCTTTGCCATAACAACTTTAAAAGTAAGCAAAGTAAGTAAATGTATTCATCTGTGATCTTTAATGTATACTTATTTTGTCAATGATCTAACCACAATTAATATTCTTGGATGAACTGAAATAAAGCAATGCTGCCTTTTACAAGTTTAAGACCCCCGCCTCCACCCAAAATACTGTGGACGTGCCCCTGCTGACATGTAAGAAGTGTCTCCTTAACACGTTACCTTACTCCAAACCTTCAGAAAGTGCTTCAGTGCTGTACACACTTCTTTGAGTCTTGCTCAAGCTATGACTTCATCTTTTATCTCCGTCATGTCATCACATCACTCAAGGCTATATACATGTTTTTTCCCTTTCCTTTGATATTTCAACCCCCTCTTGTGTCGTCTTATTATCACAATTATTTTGCAGCCAGTGTGAAAAAAAACATCATATCTCTTACTGTGCATACAGAGGCCTCATCAAACGTTGATGTGTGTTTAATGAAGGGTTGCATAGCTTTGGCTTCTGCCTCTCCACGTGCATGGGCAAATTAAGCCAACTAATGATCTGCTGTTAACGCTCTGTTTTATTTCCATCCAATTATTTAAGCACACCCAATTAACTTGATGAATGGTACTAATTAATGGCTATTGCTTGTATGTGGCTTTTGTACGTTCAGGTTTGGGGGAAGCGTTCTGTGCCAAATTCCACCATGTTTCCAAACAATAGTTGCATCATTCCTGCAGTGTCTTGATGGGTGGGAGACTTGTCGCAACGAAGAGTTTGGCACACCGAAGAGGAGATTTGCACATGTATCGGAAGCCTGAGCCGGTCCCTTGTTTCCTTGATTTAATTATGACCCACCCATCTGAACAAATAAAGTGACTATTAGTCGATTGGCAGAGGTCGCAGGATCAGTGGGGAGTTGTGTGCAAGATCCAATGTGATTTTGAAAAAGGAATTCCCGCTGGAAGCCTTGGCAGGCGCAGTCATTTGGCATATCTGACAGAGGCTTCCATTGGCTATGGTGCAATGTGCATGCTGGTTCAGACTGTTAATGAAAACACTGTGCCTTGGGCCTCTGCGCAGCCTGATGGAGGATATTGTTGTCTTTCCAATGAGACTAAATATTGGATTGGTACGGTAATATCTGCCTGTTGCATTTTCAATGCACATAACAGGCACCTGGATTTAGCAATAAATGGGTTGTTTTTCCTGCTAATATCAGTATATGAATGTACAGTGTGAAAAGCAGGGATTCATCCACACTGGGGGGAAACACATGCCAAATGGTGCAGTATTTTACAGGGACGGATTATCAGATAACGGGCCCCTGGGCACAGATATGCAAAAAGCCCCCACACCTCTCCTACACACACACTTTATAGCTGTTGAGCCTCGTTTTGGGTCCTTTTTTGCAACACTTTCTAGTCATAATGCAATTTCTTTTGGCTTTGTTTCTCTTTGTTGTTGTTTTGTGTCTCTTTTTTGTGTTTTTCCCCTTTTTGTGGTTAATATGTGTCTCTTTGCAGCTCCTTATCATCTCCTTGTGGTCATTTTGAATCTCTTCCTGGTCAGTACATGTTCATTTGAGCTGGATGTATACTTCTGCATCAACTTGACATCGTATCTAAGGCATAGGCTCTGCGTAGACACGTATCCTATCCCAGTGGTTCCCAACTGTCACGGTCCAAAAGTGGGTCACAGGCCCATTCTGAATGGACTGCAAGTGAGTCTGACATGTCTCAAGTTTGTAAAAACTCAATTTATTTTGAAGTACAGTGAATTTCTGGCACAAAGCTTTTATTTTAAAGTGTCATTTCCTGCTGTGGACTGAGTGACAAACGGACAGCTACTTAACAGAGGCAGCAAACTAGCTTGACAACATGGCCAAACGCAAGTATGACACTGAATATGTTAAACTGTGTGGACCTTGAGCCAATGACTAAGTAGAAATCTGGACCGCAGCCTGATGTGCACCTCCCCAGAAATGTTACTACACGTGGCCCCGGCATTTATTTTCATAAGGTTAAAACCACGTCCCTTGGCGGAAACAAAGTTTTCATTTACTTTTATTTCACGGATAAGCAACAGTAGATTGTGAAGACAAATACACACCCACCAAATAGCATTTAATGCTAGCCACTAGGCTAATTTATGCATATAAAATGTCATAGGCTTATGCTAAGAACATTAGCATGTTGTATATGTGGGGTATATGTGTCTAGAATAACACTTGATTTCTCTGTAAACTTTGTGAGTTATAACGGAGCTGAATTTTGTAACGTTATCTTTGTTAAATGTTGCTTTTGTTCCTGGCTTCAAATGAGTACAGGAAACTTAGCTACTAGGCTAATTTATGCAATGTAACATGTCATAGGCTTGTGCTAATAACGTTAGCATGTTGTATTTGAGGGAAAAGAGTCTAACAGAAGAGGATTTCTGTTTTTGTGTTTGACATTGTCGCTATTTAGTCGCGTGTTGTAGCTATGTTTTGATGAGTCAGACTTTACAGCACTTCACAGAAACCCCACCAACAAGTAGCATTGTGGAGGTGTAACCACAGAGCGACAAAGATGAACCACGACACAGGTATAAATGCTCATATGCATAGGCTACAGCGTAGGTGTTGTATAGAGCCAACACACAACAATAAACCCACCTGTACACATTGTGCCTTGGGCCTGGTAGGCCCACTCAGAAATCCAAAATTATTCATCTATATATTTTTTATTATTTTAACAGTATTCCACAAGATTCACCTAAAGTGACAGCAGATGTCGACTCTTATAATGATTTTCACCCTTCATGTCACTGGTTTTATAAAGTGTATAGATTAGTATTTCAGATATATATTTCATAGGAGGCCTGCCATCATGAAGTGGACGCAATCAGCGAACATAAATGGGCCACTTAACTTAATCCATCAAGATGAATACATTGAGAATGAAATGCTTCCAGCAATGAAATATGTGGAGGGCATATGGAGCACACAATTTCACTTTTGACAGCACATTTAAGATCAGATTTTTTTTGCAAGCAGAACTAAGGAGGAGAATTTTGAATGGAGGGTTTCACTTTTGTCAGAGCTCTTTTCCATGAAGGTCTTTTTGCTTTTACTTAAGAAAGAAAAAACAGCGTACTTCTACTACTGTCTTACATTGTACCATGGCTAAAAATATCTGCTGTGGTAGTAAAGATAACTGATACAGTATGTTAAGGGGAAAATAAGTAAGGTGGTGAGGATAATTGGAAAACGACAAACAAAATCACTGGATTGTTTTAATAATGGGTTTCAGTTTTTATACATATTATATAGTGATTTTTCCTGTGTTGAACAACAATATTGCATACAGAGCATACTACTGCATCATAAGGCAGTCCTTTGCTCATATATTATATATATTGTTTGTGGAGGATACAACAAGAGCCTGCGAGGATTGCCTTTGATACAGTTTTGATCAAAGTTTTTCAGTCTGAATGAAAGCCATTTTGTGTCTTTGTTCAAGCAAAGCCTAGAGACATCTTTTCTTTTCTTCTTTGTTCATAGATTATCTTGAAACTAAAACTGGATTTTTATCTTAGAAATCATTACATACGCATTGACAGTGATAGTATGTTTGCAGGTCAGGATTCAGCCTCACCAAAACCCAGTTTGGGGGATTTTTTTCAGTTCGGTTTCACTTGTTGCTTTAAGGAGGCTTGAAAGGCAAATGAGGTAGCAGCACTCCTGATGTATGATATTCACCACCTGGGTTTGAAAAATATTGTTATCTCAAAATGCCAGAGGCCAACTAGGAATCCCAATCACTCAGAGAAATGGATGCACCTGTCAACAATTTAGAAAGAGGCTGAAATGAATGAACGCAATCACTCAGGAAATTAGACATCTTAAGTAAATGGGACTAAAGTGGGTTGAGCATTTGGAAATTTGGTATGCTTTGCATCTGTGTGTGTATGTGTGTGTGTGTCATTCACATCAAAACCACAGGCGAAATTTTATTCAATACAGTGTAATGGAGAAATGGAGAAAACTGGACCGTTGTCCTGACAGTGTTGTCTGTTACTCTATGCATCTTAACTGTATAACTGAGAGTGATCACATGCACCTCGCCTCTCCTTCGCAAACTACAGGCCCTGCAGCACTTAAAAAAAAGAGGATTTGCAAACAGCAGGAGCAGCAGGAGTAGGAGTGCGAGAATGTGTCGGCACGTATGCATGTGTGCATCAAAACAGTAATTTATACATAAAGAAGTGTGAATGGGAAGCATACGTGTTGAAAAGTTCAGTAGTTTATATTTGTTGTTGTGTTTCCCATTAGTTCACACTGCCAGCTTGTGTGTTATCATGATTACGCCCTCTTTAAAATATCAATTAATTCTGCCTCACTAATCAGCTCCCAGAGCAATTCCAGAGCCAGAGTCAGCTAGCTGAAGTCCAGCGTCAGAGTGCCATCTAGTGCTCAAGTAAATCCACAAAAAAGCTGTTCAGGAGAGGAGGATACTTTTCCAGTCAACAAGTAACTTGAGGGGGAAAAAAACTCTTAAAAAGGAAACAGTTAAATGACTAACAAAACACCAAAGTCATATTCTGTATTTCAATTTCCATTAAAAAAAAATGTACAGCCAAAAACCATCCCTGCATATTTTTATTACAGTGAGGCACATTGTGATTGTGATTGTGATTAATTTTACTGATTGTCATATAAGTAACGATGCAAAACCTCTGTAAATTCCTTCATCTGGAAAATGTCCTCTGAGGGTAAGAGCTTTTGAATGTGCCTGCAGACTGTCTCCAAGCTGTGTAATGGCTATTGCCTGGAGACAGTGACACAATATCTACAGTTAAAATTAACAGTAGTACTATTAACAGAAATGTGATATCGGTAGTGATGATATAACTCTTTATGTACATATAATTACTTCTTCGCTGTAGTATTTGCAAGTTGAAATTGGTAGCATTAACTTTACACATAAAATATCAAGTATGTGATTTAAATGCAATGACTTCTGAGTTTACACACCTGCTGAACACTCAGCATCACTTGGCCTATACACTTAATTACTTTGGTCCACCTGGCTCTTATTTTAATTGCATAGAAAACTGGATGATTGGAAGAACTCAGCAGATTCACTTTTCTGTCTCTTCACACGGTAAAACATGGTGTGGAATTGTGTAAGGCAATGTGTGACTGGACTGACCATGTTATGTCATGAGTCCAGTGCTGGGCTTGTTACTCTAAAAATGTGATAAAGCACTCATTACTGACCTATTTAAAAGTAATAATGTAACTTCACTTATTTCTCCCTACCAACAGTAATTTGTTACACTACGCCTTTTATTACTTTTCCATTACACTCCATAAAACTGGTGATTTCATCGGCCTATCTCCCCAAAATTCAGAGGGCTCACCTCTGATAGCGTGTATTTCCTGGAGCTTCACGTTATTGTGCTGTCGGTTTTAGCAGGTGTTTCAGACTGAAGGAGTGGAAATAGTTTTGTACCTCTACCTGCAGCGACAGCGTTCTTGTCATCTTTCCTCTCGATAAAATTAAAGTAATGGAAATATTTTCAGACGTTAAGGTAAGTGTTTCTATCTTCTTAATTAGCTTGCTGCTTTGTGGTGTTGTTGATGCTGTATTTCCATTTTTATGTGGGAACATCAAGGAACACCACTGACCACTGGGTGAGTTTCATGGCTTTGAAAACGAACATTTAAGGTGGTTTTAGGACAGATTTACACATGGCCATAGACAGCATTGTTAAGCCAGGCAGGGGAAAGCCAAATTCTCTCAAATTCTCAGAGAAGGAGCAATCGTCAAGATTTTGGTCTTAACCACTCTATTTCATCATAAACAACCAGGAATGGGGCTCAAAGTGCCAAATACTGGACTTCTCCTTTAACATAGTAGTGTTATTAATGTAAAGTTACACAGGTTAGGCTTAGGCAAGTAAAGGTGTGTAGGTTAGATTTAGGAAAAGAAACAGTGTTCCTTAAACTCAAACTTCACTTGGTTTCACAGGGGACACTAACACTGGTCTCCTGGGTCCTGTATTGTTTGATCCATCCACCACCCTAACCTGCCTCTTCATGTGGACTTTTGCTCTTTGTACTACTTTCTTCCTTATTCCTATTAGCATATTGGTCACATGCAGCCTTCCTGATTATGTCAACCCGGTCGAAATGTGGCGTTTGGGCAGTGACTTGCGGTGTGAGACACTGATGAAAAAGTCGTCCTTTAACATCGGCATGATACACAGCCGGTTGGCGTTATAGTTTAACGGCGCTCAGCAACGTCAGGGGGAAACATGGTGTGATAAGAATGCAAGTCAAACATCGGAGTAGGGCAGGTGGGAGTGGTGGGGGATAGGTCCAACCAACACCAACTTTCACCCGGGAGAGCGGTGCTCGTGTCCCATAAGATTATAAAACCAAACCCTGTTCTTTGTTCCTAAACCTTACCATGTGCTTTTGTTGCCTCAAGCTAACCACATGCATTAGATGTTGGAGGAAAAAAAACACGAATTTGCAGTGTTGTACTTATGTAGTGCTTTTATTTTGAAAGAGACTGTATGAAAACTGTAAATTTCCTGTGAAAACATGAGTGTATTTTGAAAGAAGACAATGCATGTGACAGGCAGAACACGTCATATCTGGACGTGGAAAGTCCATGACCAAACGTCGATGCGTGACAAGGTGAGAAGTGAGAACTTTATAGGTATGTCCAAAGCATGAGGACAACTTGTATAAGTATCAGTTTTCCTGTCAGTATTAAATGACCTGCACTATTTTTGTTAGAACCGGAAACGTGATGCCAGGCTTTACAATGTTATGATAAACTGACTGGTTGAAATAATAATAATAGTAGTAATGTACATAATGCATGTCTCTCTCTCTTGGACTACTGTCTGGATATAGCGAGAGCTTCAATAAATATGACAAAAGCTTATTCTGACAAAAGTTTCCAACTACAGCTTTAACATGACCAGGATTGGTTACTTCCTCCTCCTGCAGCCCCACCAACACAAAAGCAACTCAAAAATAGTGCTCTTCCTCTTGAATTTCACCTCAAGTCATGATGACCTGCCTGCCACATCTAAATTGGCACAATTGTGCCTGCAGGAACAGGCAACAACAGCCAGTGATCTAAGCGAACACTTCCTAAAGCAGAGGCAGATTATAGCCCCCACCAGAAAAGGATCAGCAGAAAGCCATTATGAAGCTGTGGGGTTCTTCATTATCCAAAAGCTCACCCCAGTCCCATTATAACAGATTGGTTTCGATGGAGATTGCACTTCTATTTGAGGCCACAGGGAGCTGGACTGTGGACATTGATTATCCATGCCGGTTGATTAAGCATTAATTAGAAATTATTTCACAAAAATGTCACTCCGCATTTATTGGTATGGCATTTGTGAGTGAGTGGGGATGAAGTCACTTAGTGCGAATGAAAACCAAGTGCAGACATGGATTGAAGGCGCCTCACAGCAGGGGGTTGTGCTTTTCAATTTTGGCTTTGGAGATTGTGTTGTGAGGTGCGGAGCTGGCAGAGAGACTTTTCTATAAGTTAACCAAACCTCCCACACAGCTCCTACTAATTTTGAGGGATAGATTTGCAGCATTTCCAGTCTCATGGGACCTACTTTTACATTTTATTCAGTTTGTACACTTATTCAAAATTTAAGCTTTGTCAGGAGTGACTTTAATTAACAAAGGGTGGCACTGATGCACCAACATTAGAATCAATGTAAAAGGTTTCCCATAAACAACAAGTGTAGTATTGATTAACAGCAGTATTGATGTCTACAGTTAATATATAATCTATAAAATTACATCCAACACAGACCTGGTAAATGATTCTGACTGACCCACATCCCTCTCCTAAGAAAGACCTTTATGGCTGCTAACTGCTGTGTCAGTCCAAGCTTGGTTGAACCCATGCATAATCATGCAAATGACAAATGACAAGCCCTGCCAAGATTGCCTTCCAGACGCACAAAAACCCTCTTCACAGCAGAGCCAACCTTCAAAGAATGCGCATCCTTACACTTTGTGTTCCCCGTCCAATAATCCAGGCCTTGCCCATCATTCAGACACACTGTCATTTTCCATTTCACCCACATAGGCTTGAGTTTATATAGATTTTTCTACCATTTTCCCATTGTTCCTCCTCCCACTGTATACATCAGGCCATGTAGACATTAGCTGATTTCATTTTACAAAAAGTATAAGTAGAGTCTAAAGTCATTTTGCGTGTAAGTATTTCCATATCCTGAGTGTTTTGGATGTTTCATAGAATAATGTTTTGCCTGATGCACTTAACTTAATCCATAAAATGTCTGTAAAAGTAGAAAGTTTGTGACCACGTGTGCCATGTTGAAAGCAGACAAGTCAAAACAAAGCACCACCCACCAGCTGTAGCTTTCTTATTTTACAGCTAAACAGTGCACTAAAATGTGTGTTTTTAAACATATTCTTTATCATTTTTGAAGCACAAGACTCCCCCACCCCATAGATACAACACAAAAAAGGACTATTGATACGAAATAACATACATAATTTAAGGTATCCAACAACCAGGTTTTATGCAGCCGAAGAACTGCTGTAAAAAATGAGCTGCTTGGCAACCAGACCAGACGTCTAATTGAGACAGGTGTTTATTTGTGGAAATGTGTAGCCACGCTGGGCTAGTAAAAGAGACTGGGTGTTTAATTAGGACCACGCTTTTAATTGAAGTTTTTTACGGTATGTGGTTTGCAGAAACATACAGTGCCAACATTTATTCTTGCAACTGGATTTGCTTGAGTTTGAGACACCTGACCTCTGTCCATGGTATTTTTTCTTGGTAATAACCTAATTTAAGTGTATATATACCATGTAAAAGATTAGCAACATAAAACACAAAGCATAAATGAAACACATGGTGCATGAGTGTGTGTAGTATCGTGAGCTGGGAGGATGGTTTTCAGAGGCACACCAAAAATGGAGGATCATTTGAATCATAATCTCCTGCTAGATGATTTTTGGGAAACAGAGCCTTTTCATGTAATGCAGAGACACGTTTGGAAAAAAGAATGAGGGGTGGAATTATCTATTCGCACTAAGTAAAAAAAACAAAACCTTTTTGCATAAAGAAATTGTTTTCAAAGATGTGGGTCCACATTTTGCTATTGTGTTTCATTCTGAAACCAACCTAGTGCATCTCTGCATTTCCCTATATCCCTGTGGAATAAAAAATGAATGAACACTATGACCACATTGAAGTGTCTTGCAGTGGTTTAGCTCACTGTCCATTTGAATTAGCCTAAGCTCTCAGAGGTAGCGTCTGTTCCCAAAGAAAATTCAAATTGCATTTTACAGTGTGGGCTGTTGATCCACATTGCGCCAGGCTTCAAAGTGCAACAAAAGAAATGGGGTGAAAAATCATATACAAAGAAAGCTGTTCAGAAATTTCCCTGCATCGTCCCTTTTCTCATGCAAAGAAGCCTCCTCCTAACATGGGAGATATCCTTGCAGAGACAGCACTCTGTGATATTGCACCCAGAAAGGCGTGTTAATCATTTTCATTTCAAACATAGATATTACCCATTCAGACTGATATGCGATGCTACATCTTTTGGAGGAGTGACAGGTCGAGTTGTTCCATTTCGATCACTTAATTTTAGAGGATGTTTGTTAATGAAAAGCTTTTCTGTAGCTTTTTGTGTGTTTTCAATTTAGGGTGGCATTTCTGAATTTGAAATCCAGTGATAAAGGTTATTTCTGACATCCAGTTGTACCAAAATGTCTTGCTCAACCAGAAGAGCTGTTGGCTTACTGAAGTTTTTCAAAAAGAGCTTTTATTTTAATGGCGTAAAAATCTAGTATGCAATACAAAGGTTTTTTTCAAAGTGGATCATTTTGAAAAACAGACTTGCATGCAATGAAGAAATGAGCTCAGTCTGTGGCATTCAGGGTTGGCTGCTTTAAAGCCGGGACAGGCAGTTTTATTTTGGTGTCATTGGGCAAAAATCCCATTATAACCTTTCAGAACACTGTAATTCAAGTGGACTGAAAGAACACTAGACTTCTGTAACTCTCTCAAGTCAGCTCTGTTTTCAAGGCTTTAGAAAATCTAGCCTGCAACAGGACACTTGGGCCAATCACAGGTCATTTCAGAGAGAGGGTGTTCCTATTGCTACAAATACAGGTACATGTCCCTTCAGATGGAGAAACAACCTGGTCTCATACCATCAAAATCCCAGCACTTGGTCAGTGACTTCCAGCGCCAGACACTGACAAAAAAGCCATCCTTTCATGCTGGCAGGATACGTGGCCAGTCGCTGTTAAAGTTTAATGGCACCTGGCAGCGTCAAGGGGAAAAGGTGGCGGGACAACGACGAAAGTTAAGGTGGCGGAAGTCTAACTGGGGGGAAAAAAGGAGGGGTGGTGGATGGTTCCAACAACCGCAGACTTTCACCCGAGAAGCTGAGGCTCGCCTCCTGCAAGATTGTAAAGCCAGATCATGTTCTTTCTTCCTAAACCCAACCACGTGCATGTGTTTGCAAAAATCACGGTGTTGTACCAAGGTAGTGTTTCTATTTTGAAAGAGACAGTATTTAAATTGTACATTTCCTGTGAAAATGGAAGTGTTTTTTAAAAATAGACAATGTGTCCTAGAACATCAAAAACCAAAGCAACCAGGGTACGTTCCACGTTGTATCTCAACATGGAAAGTCCATGATCAAACGTCAATATGTGATGAGGTCAAAGTGAGAATGTGTTGAGCAAAAGCCTGATTCCATGGTGGAGAATCCTGCAGGGAAAGTTGCTGTTCCAGCATTGGCAACTACTGCCCACACTGCAAAGAACACCCAAAAAGGAAGAGAGACTTATCAAAAAGAGAGTCTAAGAAAGAGTCTGACAATTAACGAAACAAAATGTGTCAATGTCAGCGTTACAAAGATGTAGAGAAAATGCAAATGGTTTAGCCTTCTGGTAACTGCAGGGAAAGGCTCAGATTTAAGGCTGCAGATTTAAGTTTATGTTTATGTAGCTAACGTTAGCTAGAGCCTTCAATCACATCAGGTCCTCACTCCCCCCTGCTCCAGACCACCTCACCATGAGGCGAACAGGCAACAGCTCCCAAGACGGACCCCCAGTCAGCAGCCGCAGAAACCAGACCTCAGCTAGTCCAAACCACAGCTCCAGGGAATGTGACAGCTCTGGCTCCCCAGTGGTTTAGAAAACTTTCTGTTGCTGCCATTACGCAGGTTAGACCCAGCGCTGCTGCTGGCCACCAGCTGATTATGACACCAAACGCTGAAGGGTTTGCACTGAATTCAAGCCGCTATAGACACTCCTCCTGAGGAGGAGGTTCACAGTGGTAAGGAGTGAGGTGGACGGACCTTGTTTTGGCTAGCTAGCTAATTGCAGTCTCACTTCACGACTGATAAACAGAGAGAGAGAGCAAGGCAAGGAGAGGCTGAGTAAATGCCCTGCATGCAAGATAAGATTAAATAAGATAAATAAATATGAGAAACACTGTGTTGCTGTATAGAGGAAGTGCATATACCCATGCTTGTCTGGTGGGAGGGGCTTAGAAGAGGGGAGAGCTGCAGGAGGAGGGTGTATTTTCATATTATGTACCCCAGCTTTAAAAATTCATTTAGCAATCATCTCATGGATGTGGGATTTGGGGAAATGATCGCTGACACCTACTGGCTAATTAAAGAAAGGATTAGTTTGGTTATGAATGTGATGAGTTACCAACAGAGTTATTAACTTAATTGTCATTCTGGAGTTTCTTTCTCCTTCTAATTCGCACCAACATACACTCTCTCCAAGTGTTCAGAGGCTTTTTCACTTTTGGTTTTGTGCCCAAAGCATGACAAAATGGCAGTCCAGCAGGTGGACAAGCAGACGGACTGAGCTGAGAACTGTTGTCTGACTGTTGTGGGTATAAAGGTAAGAGGAGTGTCAGTCTGAGTGTGTTTCTATGCATAGATAGTTGAGAGAGATTGTTTTATTGTTCACTGCTCTGTAGTGTTAGTCAAAGTCTGCTTGTTGCTCAGTTCACAGTTTGAAATGTGTGTGTGTGGCTTTGTGCAGTGGAAAATGTTCTGTGTGTAGATGTAAATCATCTCCCGGCAATTATGCATATAACATAATTAAATATTGATCAAGAGTTTTGATGTGATTTTTTTTGTTATTGTCGTGGGCTGCTTTTCTATTCTGTTGTATTGTTTAGATGTTTGTATTAATCCAGTATTCTTGCCCTACATAGCAGCTGTTGTCAGATGTCAGATGGGGCTGAAAAGTGGAGCCAACAAGAAGGTGCCAAATGTGCAGTTCCTCTAATGGCCACTTGAGGCTGGCTCCGAGAGCGTGTCAATCCCGTTAGACCCTCATGTTTAAATGCCCAACTTTACAGCACGTGTGTTATGGAAGTGAGTGCAGATGAACAGTGTTTGGCTTCCCCTCAGGCTGCTAGTGCCCAGACCTCCACCAGTGGACGGACAGGATAGCCTGTACATCTGCACACAATGCCATGACACAGAGCTGGTTTAAAATCAGCAAAATTTCCCTGTTTCCCTCCACTGTTTCTTCAAAGTAGGATAGGTCTCTATCCACTGTTACAGTCATTAAAAAGCAAAGGTACCATGTGCGTTTACATTCAGTATACCTTCAGAAGCTAGCTGGCCAGCTAACCCTACACATTTCGGAGTTTGATATTGGTTTTGGAACAGGTAAGACACATATATCTCCTTAAAGCCTTCATGGATAATGCGTATCACTATTGCTAATGCCTCAGGCACAATATTTAACCATGACTAGCTTCAAATCAACAATAACAGCCTGAAAATGTCTGTGGAGTACATCCATATAGTAGTTGGACCCTGGTTATGTGCCTAAATCCATTTGTCGAGGATCTTGTGCTGTCTCAAAAAAATCATTGACCTCCTCTGGACATCCAGCTGGACTCAGATTCCTTCTTGTCTTCTTGGTATAACATTTCAGATGCCTGTAGGTTCTTTGTTTGACACATTATTTTTTGAAGTTCCAGGAGTGTGTCATCCAGGACTCATTCAGAAATGTGTGTGACATTTAAGTGCCATTCAGTTAGTTCATAATAACACTCGCTGTTGTTTCTTCAAATGTCGGCAGCTACAAGGACCACTGTAGCCACTGAAATGAAAATGAGTGAGCTTCACGGTGAAGAGGCTTTTCCTCCCAAGAATCCAATTACTCCCAATTAGACTGGAGTACCTGTAATTCCTCCCGGGTGGCGATGAGCCAGAGATGCCTCTGAGAGAGTTGTTAACTGTGATATACTCTCATTTAGTTGATTGGGGCACCACGGGGACTGGTGCAGACGAGGAGAGAAGACAGCAGCGGGAAGAATAAATAGAAGCTAGGTAAAGTAGAAAAAAGGGGAGGGTGAGAGGCGAATGTGTGAGGAAGCGTGATAGCACTATAGATTTGTAGTTCAGCTCTGGAGGGCTGGCAGTTCTATCCCGACTGGTCTAATCTCATCCATATTAATGTGTTTAGTAGTTTTGCTATAAGCGGGGCAGGAAGGCAGCAACGGCAGCAGTGAAGACACCGCTTACTGACATCTCATCTTTCTGGGGAAGCCAGCTGGGCTTTGTTTCTCATCTGCTTATACAGGTGTGGGTGTGCATGGCCGTGAATGTGCACAAGTTGTCCTCATTCAATATTCAAGTGTTCCAGCTTGTAAAGAATGAGGAACAATGGGTTCAATTAAAAGTAAAGCTCCAAACAAGTTCATAAATTCAGCAATGTGGAAGAAGTTGGTTTTATGCCATTTTAAAAACCGGAGGATTAGCAATAATGTATGCAAACACAAATTGGCTATTTATACACATCTGTTCATGGAGTGCATTAAACACAGCCGAGGCTGAAGGAGTACTGCAAGAAAAATAACTGCGGTTAGATTTTACTCAAGTCAAAGTAAGTTGAGGTCCAGAAAAAGTTACTTTTTTGAATTTTTTATCTTCTTTTTTTCTTCTTTTTTTTTAACACAAATCATAAATATTTAGTGCATGTTTCAAAAATGTCCCTCGAGAAATTCAGCGGTTAGACATCTTGGCACAGTCCTCTCACATTTGGGGATGTTTCTGTCTGGTTCATATCAGCAGTCTTGCAACGACTCAGACCTGGAGGGTTTTACTGTGTATCAGAGAAGTTGTCTGCACATCAACACTCTCGCATTCCAAAAAAATGAAACACAAGTAAAAGGAGAAAAATCTTTTAAGATCATCCAAGCTGACAGATGTGTGCAGATTCCTCATAAAATAACTGTGTTCAAAGGACAATAACTAATATCCTTCCCCCGACAGCTGGCCCAAAAATTGTCTCACGGTGGGCAAATGATGATATTATATTCACTAATTATTCAGCATCCAAAAAACTTCCACTGAGGTGCAGCCCACATGGCATCTCTCTGTATAAACCCAACTGAAAATAGCACATACGTTTCACTTTAGGTTAACACTGTGTTCATTTTATTTTACTTCAGGTCTATTTCAATGCATGACTCAGGGAAGCACTGACCCTCACCGTGTGCAGGCTGAACATGACTCATGTCTAATATGTAAAGTAGCTTTTGACAGGTGTCAGTCAAATCTGGTTTTGATCATAAACCATCCTCTTTAATGTGCGGCCTGTTCATTCCCATTTTGTCTGAGGGGCTTCTCATCTTCCACAATGCTGAATATCATAAAGTCATTCAAAGATGTCAAAATTATTCTGTTATAGGGAACGCTTAAAGTTGAAAATACAATACATATTCAAAATGAAAAGAAATCAATTTAATGAATAAATAAATATTCAGTGAGAATATAAGAAACACTAATAACATTTTTGTGGGCTCAGGAGGCTGTAAAAATATAATATTTAAAATAAATGCCAAATAAAAAGGAAAACCTGATTGTGCAGAATCTTTTCACTGAGTAATAGTGTACAAAACAAACCTTTTTATTATATATTTTATCATGTTTAAGTACAGGTAATGTTTAATTATCAAAATGAATGAAAAGCTAATGAAATACATTGTAAGATAACATTTTACTCATGAATCCAGTGTCACCATTTTGCAGCTCACCAGAAATGTTTATTAGCAAGGTTTCCTCATTATGTTCATTTAAAAAAATTAATTGAGGAGTATTAGTCTCGTTCAATACATATTTGCTGTTGCAAATTAGCAGTATGAATGTCATTTATAGGAGATAAAGTTGATACACAAATGAACATGCCCAGGCAGACAAATACAGCCGTCACATCATATTTGAAAAAACATTAATATGTGCACTAGCTACAGGTTGGAGTATCACCTTAATATGTTTTATTTATATGTTTATATCTTATTATAATGTGGTCTTTGACGCTATAGCAGAAACTGTGCTCTCTGTATTGCTGTATAGGGTTGCAGTATACTGTGATGTGTTTCTGTAGCATATCCACCACCTACGCCTGAATTATTTACCTGTGTGCATCAGTTATGCAACATAAGTTTAGAAGCGGTCCTGACTGCTGGATCTTACTGTGGATAGGTGAGCCTTCGTTTATGAAAACCACTGCTTGGATTTTGATGCTTATCTATTGCAGTACAGAGTAGCCAAAAAGGACAAAGAAAGGCCTGTCTTTCCACAACAATTTCTCATGTTCGATATACAAAGTACACCTAGTGTCATTTTTTTGTAGTCTTAAATCTAGGATTTTGTTTGTATCCTTCCTTTTTTCATGTTCAATCATGTTTAGACTGCTTCCTGTTTTATTTTGTAGATTTTCTCCTTATGTGTTATGTCTGGCTTTATTTCCTGTCTTTGTGTGTTTGGTCTTTGTCAGCCCCGCCCTGATGAGTCTTCCTCACCTGTGCTTACTTCACTAATGAGTGCCTCTCACACCTGCCCTGCATTAGCCTCATCAGTCCCTCCCTGCTCCTGAGTTTTTCCCAGTCAATCAGCTCAGCTCATCACTTTATCCTCCTCACCTGAGCTCCTCTATCCTTCTTCTCCACCTGCACGTCATCCCCTCATCAGATTAGTTCCTAGTATCCTTGATTTGATCTTTAGTTGTTGTCTGCTGTAATAAAGAGTGAGCTCATGTGTTCTGCTGTCTCCTGTGTTTAGGTCCACCTACTCTACCCCACATAACAACATTATATTGCACATTATGCCATCCAATTATAGTAAAAATTTCAAGTTACTCTACTGCCCTGTTTTTTTTTTTTTTGTTGCTCTTGTTGCTCTTGTTTTTAAAAAGAAAATGGAGCTCCAAAGTTAAAATATCATTGTGAAATCATCTTTGACCTGTCATAAAATCCCTTGGCTTCATAGGTCAGCTGAAAAATGACCCTGACTATGCCTGTACAAAGATTTATATGGTTTTACTGTACAGTTTTTGGGGACTATAAAAGGAAAGGCACCATAATTTACATTACAATACATTCATAATGTCCCCACATTAGAAATATAATTTTAATGAAATCCTTAAAAGGTTATATGAAATACTAAAAGGATTCCTGTTCAGGGTGACCATGACATGTCCATGTCAAATTTAATGTGGTTTGACTGTACTGTATTTAAGACATTTAAAGGGAAAATGGCAGTATAACACATTCATAATTTCCGCATATTTATCTGTCATAGCCCAACCTGATAACATGTCAATTGTGTCTATAAAAATGAATTTAAAAAAGCATTTCTACACACACTTAATACTTTACTCTCAAGAAAAACATTTACTGTGGGGCACGTAAACATTTTTCATCAATTCTAATGTCTGGATTTTGTCTGGATGTGTGTAGGAGATTAAAAACCATTCCTTCCAGCCCCTGTATGAGTTCATGTCAAGTAGGCTACAGTGAATAACCTAAATGGATCTTTGAAGGACTAATGGGAAGGATACTGAACAATATTACTTTAGTTTAGACTTTATTATCCCCAAGAGGAGTTTCATCTCTTCAGCACAGCACACAGCAGGCAGCAGTACATAAAGCAGTGACTGAACATAAATGTGGTCAGGGTGACATCTAGTGGATTAAATAAGCAACAACAGCAGAGAACAAAGGAATCATGCAATGAGTCTTTCAGGTGTTTTTTCATTGTGTGAGGCAAATAAACACAAGCAGAATCATCAGTCATCAAAACATGGATATAACTCTGGCCTTGGACTTTCTAACTCACGGTGTTAGTCCAAGTACAGAGATGAAACCCTGGTATTAATTCATCCAAGAGGATGAAAAACAAAAAGAAATAAAAACAGATACTTTTTACATGTGCCCTAAGGCACTTTTGTTAATTAAAACTGAGTTCAGTGATGGTGATGAGGCTGCATACAGACAGACAGTTAAACAGCAGCAACGGTTTGCACAAAACACCTTCAGCTTTCTCCTTGAGTATGACATTTAAGGCTTTATTTCTCCTTAGCTGAGGGACTTACACAGTTGCACAGAATCGCTTAAAAGGCTTTCTTAGTGTAAAAAAACATATTTACTGCATTGAAAGAGATTTTACAGCGGTACAAGTTTCCATGGAGATTGTTTGTTTGCTTTGACTCACACTTGTGACGCCTGTTATCGTCTCACAAAGTTAGCTTATCATTAGATAGTGGGGAAAAAATGACAGAAGAAAGGAAGACAAGAAAATCATATTGGTCAGAGAAGAAGATTATACTTCTGGAGGAATACAATCATACAAAGCACAAATGACAAAGTAATTTGATCCCCAAATACCAGAAAATGATTGTAGGAAGAAACTGTAACAGAAAATAATTCAGTCAAATTTACAGTGTAAAATCAAAAGTGTATCCGTTGGGTTTTCCTGGTTGCAGAACACTCCTCTCAGGGTGTGTTAGTTGTTTTTATTTATCACCATAAATTCGATCACATTGCAGTTAAGATAGAGTCAGAGATACCTTTTTTTTTCTTTTTTTTACCTTGTTTTGGATGTTAAGGTATTTTGTGCAGTAGTCTAGGGATTCTTAAGTTTAAGAATGAGACAAGGAGAAAAGCATAAATACTTAAGTGAACATTTTAAGTAAACCTTAAGGAGAAGACTTAAGAGTGTTTTGTGCAACCCGTTTGATTATTAGGAAACCTTAACTAGAACTTTAAGGAAAATCTTAACTTAAGATGTTTTGTGCAACCGGCCCCTGGCCCTTAGGTGTGTCATAACAACCTTGAGGAGGAGCCCTGCAAAACTGTCCTCCATCCACCACATTGAACAGCACTGTGCCTGTGGAAGCCTTCAGGTGTCTGGGATCCACCATCTTCCATGACTTTAAGTGGACGTCCAACATCAACACCTTCAGGAAAAAGGCCCAGCAGAGGATATACTTCCTGTGCCAGATCAGGTTGTTAAACCTGCCTCAGGAGCTGCTGATACAATATTACACTGCAATTATTCAGTCTGTTCTCTGCGCCATCACTGTGTCATTTGGATCAGCCACCAAACAGGACAGGAAGAGACAGCCAGGCAGGACTGCAGAGAAAATCACTGCCAAACTGCCCTCCATCCAGGACTTAGACACATCCAGAGTCAGGAAACAGACAGGTAACATCACTGCAGACCATCACACCCTGGACAGGACCTGTTCCATCTTCTGCCCTCTGGTAAATCAACCAGACACGAGAACAGGCCATTACCGAACATCCACTTGACCTGTAAATGATGTACTATATATATTTTATAGTTTAAATACACACTGTTTTAACATGCAAATATCATTACTGTAAAATATAAATCCAAGCATGCTCTAACATACTGTCATATCCTCCTATATGAGAACATGGAGTCAAATTGCTTGTATGAACACCGGCCAAAAGTTACTTCTGATTGTGTGGGAACAGAAAGTGTGTCGCTGGGAGAGGCAGTGTGTTTCTCCTCGGGGTGAGACTCCTGGCACTAACAAGGTGCTGGTAGGCAGCGAGGAGTGTGCTGGAGCCTGAAGTGTGCTAAGAAGGTGTGATGATGAGGGGGAGCAGTTCGCCAACACCTCCCCAAATGAAGGCAGAGGTGTGAAGAGCGGGCAGGAGTCGGAGTGCAACAGAGGGTCGCTGTAAGGTCAGATCCTTTAACTGAGGCCACAGATATGGAGCTAGATTTTAAGTTTCAGTCTGTATTGAAATGCCAAAACAACAAAAGTATGTATTTCTGCCCCCATCTGGTGAGAGTGGAGTATACATATATGACTGTCTTAACAAACTCTGCTCAGTCTCAGTTGGTTAAAGGGTAAGTATTGTTTCATGTGAGCCATATTTTCCCATGTTTCTGTGTCTAAATGTCTGATGGAAACAAAAGTTTTTGAAACTGGTCCAGTATTGAGTGAGAGCACTGCAGACAGCAGCAGCAAAAAAGGCTGCAATGTAACCACTTGGAGTTTGTTCACACTGTCAGCGTACGTCTGCTGAGAGTTCCTGTCTTTGCTTCTGACAGGCTCAGATTATTATTGTAAGTGTCTGTCCTGCAGACATACACCATTTTGTTGTGGATCAAAATCTTTTTTTTAACCAGAAACAGCCCCAAAACTGCCCTCACCAACCTCACCAGACCCAATTTAAAAACAAAGTGATTTTATCATCATAAAACACACTTCAATAAAGGTTGACAGAAACAAAATAAAACTCACAAAAACCATCTTGGTTTGTCTTTCCACCGTTACAACAATAACCAAGTCTGGTTTGGTTCCAATAAATGCTCAGTTCACCCGATTAGATGTGAAAATAAGCTGACTTCATACACGCTAAAATTGCTGCTTATTTAAATGGAGCCTGGTAGAATTGGCGACAGTGATTTAGGGGCTGTTTCTGGTGGAAGAAAAAGTATGTTATTCTTTGTCAAAAGCACATCTGTCCTTGAATAAATGCTTTCCACGAAATGTCAGACACTTAAGACAACGACAAGTTTGGTGGATGTAAATTGACGGTGCAGAAAGAGAGCGCTGCAGCATGTTTCGCCACTGCCGCCTGCAGCGCTCTCGCTCAATACTGTTTAAAATTGTTGGCCGCATCAGTCGCTTAGACACAAAAACATGGGAAAAATATCAAATTTACCCATACTACTTAAGGCCCTTACACAGTGGACATAATATTATTGATCTTAAAGGTTTAGAGCATGTCACACTGTGCAAGGAGGATACGAGAGCCATTTCAGATTATGTGATGAATGCCACAATGTGAACTCATAATCTGCATCACTCGTGTTATGAAAACACAGCATTAACAATCTTTGGCCAGTTCTAAAGTGGTACATTTTTGGTGTATATTTACTCATTTTCTCTTGTTTTGTCACGCATTACAACTTTTATTAAGATACAGTATCTTTATGCTTCTGTTGGCTGATAACTGCCTGGGTGTGAACAGTTATCTAAATGTAGCGTGTCATTCCAATCCCACCATTTAGTGCTGGGTGTGTATGTGTGTATGTTGGGATTGTGGAGTGTGACTCCCAACACCTCCACACATGAGACCAGTGGTGTGAACGCTCCTCACTGCTCTATGCAGCAGCACTGGGCAACAAGTGACCCTCACATGAAAGGTCACCGTGATGTACTGTTAGCTACATTTCTTCAGCTTCACTAAAAAGCTGCAGAAAAGTCAGACAAATGTATTATTTTGTGTGAAAATATTTCTGACTCAGCAGATATGAGGACTTGAAGTATGCTCAGAACTGTTTAGGGGAGCAGATCCTGAGTGTCGTATGCTGTAAAGCCCTCTGAGGCAAACTGTGATTTGTGATATTGGGCTTTATAAATAAAATTGAATTGAACTGAATTGAATAACCTGAGGTGAATCAACAACAAGGTTAAAAACGGCCCTTTGTCAGGAAGAGAAATAGTGATCATTAACACAGGATGAAGACAAGACAGTTAACTGTATTGTAGTGACTTACAATTAGACATCAGACCTACAGCTCTTGTTCCCTGAAAGGATGTCACAATAAGCTTTTCAGTTAACTCTGTTCATGGTCACTGATGACACTGAGATTATTTCCTTTGTGTCGTTTCTAAGAATTTGGGGGTTTTAACAAGAGCTTTACATCACAAATTACATATGTTGGAAGGTGAACGTTGGCTCTGAGTTTTTTTGGACTCAGTATCCATAGTTTTAACCATTGTATGCAACCCAGCTGCCATAATAAATGTTGATATTGTACGTTTCTGCAAATGACGCAGATATTACATTTGTAATTTTATATTCATAGTAGATATGTTGAAACTTTACATTTCTTTATGTTTCAGTTTTCAGTTTTATGTTGTTACAACACTGAGGTTAGTGTGGTTAGGTTAAGGCACAAAAACCACTTGATTAGGGTCAGGAAAATATCGTCCTCTGGCTTAAAATGTCCAGTTTGGTTGCTTCAAACATGGCTAGCCCAAGCAAAGTTCAAAACTTCCAAAAAAAATGCAGTTTCTTGAATGGCCACTTGAGAATGGCTTTAACAGTGAGTCAAAGTTAAAATGCCCAACTTAACAGCTGAAATAAATGTGTTTACAGCCTAGCACAAAAAATAGTTTTAGTCTCATGACAACTGTACGGGAGGTTAGTTTTTATATATCTCAACTGTTTACATTTTATTAAGGTTTAGACACTTTGAGTGACTGGCTGTCTGCAGGGCATTACCACAGTCTATTGCATGGTTTCCACCAAGCAGTCCAGTTCAGTTCAGCTCGTTACACATTAGAACCGCTGTTTTTGCCTTTTCAGTGCCAAAGTTGTTAACTGGTAATGATAGAAACATCCCATTCCTTCCCATTTTTCACCACCCCTCTGTTAGGGGACCTATCACACTGATCCAATACTAAAAGGTGGAGCGAGAAACACTGCAGTCAACAAGGACTCAATGCACAAACCACAAAACTGCTGTTTTTAAAAATCTCATGGATTGCGACAGCGACACAGACACTCCAGACTGTTCTTTCTGTTTTGAAAATGTCAGCAGGCAAACCGGTCAGCAAAGTGCAGGCGTTCCTCTGTATCATCGGAGAAGAGAAAATACAGTGATTACTGGTAACATCTGGTAAAAGCCCTGCCTACATTTAAGAGTACTATCTGCAATGGAAACGCAGAACAGTTTTAGGGTTTAGGTACATATTGGTACAGGTTATGATCAGGTTCTAAGGGTATCAAATCTGATGAGTCAGATCCACCCCTCGCTCTTCCACAGCTTCACATTCTCGTCCAAACACGGTCATGTCTCGCCCCAAAAACCAAGATGGTGTTGATCGAAATGCCAAACTCAAGGCTTCAAATTTGTTCACAAACCAGTGGGTGACTTCTTGTAGCTATATCCATTATTCATACAGTCTGTGGGCTGGACATGTCCCGACCTGTCTCTACCCACTGTTGTTAGTCTTAAACAGTGGTCTGCAGGGGTCTGCAGCTTGGCAGCTGTCCCAAACCATCCACAATCCCTGCTTCCTCGTGATGACAAATTCAGCTCATAGACATGTAATATGACCTATATCATATGTATGAAAAGTGCAAATGGCTTGTAGAAATGCCAACATTTTATTCTGGCAACTGGGCTTTTTTTGAGAATATATTTTATCCATTGAATGAATAAATAAATGTGAAAAATGACGTGGAAAACTTCCTTAGCACCCTCATCAATACTTAAATCCTGACTATGGCTTTGTCTCTGTTTCCTGTTACATGTTCAACCACATGAAAAGACATCATCAGCGTGTTATGGGATCCGTAAATGCTCTTATTGAGGTTCTGTTTGAACTTAAATGAAAAACTTTCCCTCAGAATCGAAATCCAGAGCAACAACGAACAAATACAACTTCATTTGTCAAGAAGTCAATTGCCCTTGAAAAACATGATTTATGGTTTTTCCAAATGTCCCTGAAGACAGGCTCAAACACTGCGTCAGTGTTGTAATGAGAAGTGTCGTCTATGATTTTGACTCTGAGGATGAACTGAGATATCACATTACCCTCACTAAACACAGAGTATGTACACAAGACAAAAGAGCAGTTGGTCACTAATTAGCAGCATTCCTCGCTCCGGGGGAGAGCAAAGGGGAGGAGGCCCTGTCTGTGCTGTCAGCAAATGTGAAAACAGTGGGGGTATACACACACACACACACACACACACATGCACACACACACACACACACACACACACACACAGATGAGGAGGGGTAAACAAGTGTGCCATTCCTTGTTTTTCCAGGGCTCCACTATGGAGAGCAGAGCATTTGGATGAATGGACAAAACTTTTGTGCAAAGAGCTGCTGCTGGTGTCCAATTTGGTGCAGAGTCAAAGAGTGGTCATGACCCCGGGCAGGACAGAAGGGCGAGAAGATGGAGAGCACAAAAGCCCAAAGACAGGTTTGTAGAGTGATTCGAAATCTGGAGATCTGAGGACTTCCAAACTCTGTGGTCCCACTAAATATGTTTTTCATTATATGTTATTGATTTATTTAGGCCTATTGTCTTTTTACCACAGTCAGCTACACAATCAATTTGTAATCATAATACAAGACACTGCTGCAAACATTTGCACTATTTATTTCATATTTTATTCATTATATTTGCATTGCGTAGTTAATAATCTGGTTGCACATTAGATAAACATACAAATCAAACAGAGGAGTTTTGGATTCATGATGTTGCTGCCTGAAAAAGATGAGCTGTTCTCCTCTTGCAGCACATCATGCACATATTTGTATTTCTTATTCACTTATTTGTACTCATTTATTATATTTCCATTTCTTTAAATCCATGTCTTTCTTATATTTTTGTATCTGTCTTATATATTTATATATTGTTGTAGCATAACATACTTTTTTCTTGCATACTTCGAATTTCTATTTCTATGTTCTTATCATTTCTCTGTACATATACACAGTATAAGAGCAGCTGTAAAGTCTCTCAATTCTCTCCTGGGGATCAATAAAGTGTTGTAAATCTGAATTCTGAAATGAAAGGGATGGATTATTCAAATTAGCTTTCATCATGTGAAAGCAGACAGAAGACAGATTCTGTAAATTCACATGTTTTGGCTGATTTTTAACCTCTGGTTTTTGGTCAGAAGCAAAGATGCACAAAACAATAGACCAACTGTCGGTTAGTTTTCGTCATCGCTTTGGTTTCAAACATAAACATGGCAGTGGGATGTGTATTTTTTCTGTAGAGGAAATTCTAGATAAATATAATTGTCAGAGCTCCACAATGTTTATGTGCTTTATAGATCCCTCTGGGGCTTTCAACCACATTAATCATGAAAAAGTATTCAATAAATTGCATCATAGACAGGTTCCTACATGGATAATGAGAATTCTTGTTTACTGGTGTGCTCATCAGTCTATGCAGGTTAGATGGGGGTGCTCTGTATCAGAGTTACGGAGCAACATTATGATTGTTGGAAATAAAGAAGACAGAAAATAAGTATTTCCTGAATTCTTCCTGCCTGGTGTTGCTCTTAAAGTGTGAGATTAAATATGTCAGCCATTACATTGTCAATGATTTAACTGATGATAAAGATATCCACAGACAGCGTTGTGAGTTGTATGCGCGAGCTAATATGCTTGCTCTCAAATTTACGACGTGTTCAGGTAATGTGAAGGAAGCTCTTTTGCAATCCGCAGTATCTGCCCACTTGTGGCGCTCCTATAGGAAGAGCAATGATGTAATGATGGCATGAGACAACTTCTTAAGCTTCCACGATGGTGCAGTGCCAGCCAAATATTTGTAAATGTTAGTGTGCCTACCTGCCCTGCTTTAATACGACATCTTATGTATCGATACATGTGCAGGCTCTGTGTCTCAGAAAATGTTATCATCCAGGCGTTGGCCAACCCTGAGCTGAGCTCAGTCAGGTTTTCATTGAGACTGTGGGGCCACTGGCTCTCCGGCTTGTGGGTGCAGTTTGTTGAATTTTGTCTTTTCATATGAACATGCTTAATGTAGTGTTGGGTCTTTTTATGTATATATATTGTATTTATTATAGCGTAGTTTTGTATGTAGACGATGTCTGTTTTTATGTGGTACACTATGGACCTTTCTCTGGCCATGTTTACATGAAAACGATGCACTGAATCGTTTCACATTTTCGTTTTGAAAAAGGCATTCAGACGACATTGTTTTGATAACTATTGCCATGCACACAGATCCGCAAAAATGACCAAAACGCTGTAGTATACATGCCAGGTCAGTAGTTGGCGTCGTAACTTTATAATGAAACAACACACGCCTGCGCAACAAACATTTGTCTGGCCGGACGATGAGGTGGAGTTGCTGCAGTAAATCTACCCTTGACACTTTGATGGAGAAGCGTTGATAAATTCAACAGTATGAGCAGCACAAACAGAGTTCGGGAGTCCGCCATTTTTGTTGTGATGGTCGACTGTCTCACACACGCCTAGTGACTGGAACCATATTGCGCATGTGCGAAAAGTCTCCATTTTCAAAGGAACTGCATATTGCAAGTTTACATGACAACAGAGACGGTGCTATTTCCAAAAAATTGCGCTCAGGAACCCAAAACACGTCCGTTGCGTAAACGATCAGCCAAAACGTAACTAAAGTTTACAGTTTTCGGTTGAAGTTGTTGACAGGACTTCTGTGTCTTTTGAAAAAAGAACAAGAATTTGGGAGAATCTGGGGAAAAAAACACAAATGTGGTGCCAGTCTGAGCCTGATTTCTGCTATGAACCAAAAATGAATATCACCTTAAGTATTTAATTTCTGGTGGACCCTGCAGATTATGTCATGTCTTAGTTGGGCTTTATATTCTCTTTAGTAAAGTCCGTGTGAATTCCATATGAAATCTACTATAGCATTAGTGTCTGCCTCAGAATGAAATCCTGTGTCCACACAGGAATGTTTGTGCAGATACACTCCTCTTCATTAGCTGATGATATGACTAAAGGAGCGTGTGTTTTTTGCGCCCTGTTATCTCTTGTTATATCAGTCCTGCTTGGCCCATCATCATCATCAGGCCCATTTGTGCCTTTTGCGCCAGTTTGCTCCTCTCTGGCTCTCAGCGGGGCTCCTGCTGGCCCCTGACAGCTTTGTTTATCCCAAACGAAAGAGCCATTAGGGCACATTAGGGGCCGATGAGGATCCTCACACCCGCTGTAATGAGCTGCACACGCCATCAGTGCTGCACCAAAGAGTGTCTCCTTAAATCCTACAGTCCAACTCTAAGAAATAATACAGGAGCAAAAGTGGCAAATTGAGACCCGTAATATTGTTCAGTAGTTAAATGTTATTTCAAAATGAGTTTTTTCATCAGTCGCTGATAAGATAAGGAACAAAGGCGCATTTTTTCTCAGCCAACATCAGCACATCCTGAACTGGATCAGAGCCACACTGATAACAACTGATCAACTGATACAAACACGTGCGTAATATACTCTGTATGTAGGTTATTTGGTTGTTTGCTGCCCTGTAATGATCCGTCACCCCTGCAGCTTGCCGCTGCGCACACTGACGAGCAGTTTGGTGTGAAGCCTCCTCTCTGCGCAGCGCAGCGGGGCGGTGAGAAATCTCAAACCGCCAGGTTGTCTGTAAAAACAACGAGGAGAAAAGTTAGACACCATCTGTGAGAAAGGCAGCAGGGAGCAACAGTAAACTAATTAACAAGAGAAAATTAGATTGAGATTAGAACAACAACACCACCCATCCCTCAAGATCTACAGCACAAGCCTCATTATTACAGGCTGCGTTAGTGAGTGTCATACATCATATAGGTTCAGTACAGTGCCAGCACTTCAGGGAGCAGTGTCTGCATGGAAATGATAGGAACTGCAAAGTTAGATTCACAATGCAAGCCTATTGTATGGCTGCTATCGCTATAATACTGTATGTTAATGTGATAGGATCATAAATGGGCTCATGCGTAAATCAAAACCAGGTTGGATAAAGATATCCACAGAGCAGTTTAGCCTCATTTAATTCGGGTATTATTTAGCCTTCATTTTGCATTGATTGATGTTTAATATTTGCTGTAGCTGGTGTCATTGTCTTGTGATTTGGCTACATTTATATATCCATGCAAGAGCCTTTTCATCACGCCTACTGCATTACCCATAAATCATTTTTGTGCACCTTTTGTGCATGTTTCATATGTTTAGATTTGTATAGAAATTAGATTTTGTGCCCCCAAATAATGTTTGATTCTTATTGGCTCATTTTCGTGGCAGACCTGTTACTTTTCTTTAAAGTATTAATATAAAAAAAAGACCTGGTTACACATCATTTCTGATCCATTCCTGAATGTATTAATATATGTTTGCACGTCCTCTCTGTATAGATCTTCTTTTCATTTGTATTTTTATTTTGTTTGTTTCGTTTTTTACCTATTTTTTCGTATGTTTGGATAAGTATCTTTGTATTTTTACGTTTACAAATGCATGAATGGAGACCTGACATAATATTGGGGCTGCTCCTGCGCTGTAATTTGAGCATCTGTTAATTAAAAACTGATTATAACGATATTAAAAATAAAAACAAACGATATTTCTTTGTTTCATCACACTCTTATTCATTGCTTCATTGTTTAATGTTGGAGAAGATAGTAAATAATGAGTCCATCATTTGTAGTTGGGTAACATTTGTCACCCAGCAGGGACTGTGCCCTTCCTCCAAGCTGCAGCACACCCACTCACACACTCCTCCTCCTCCTCCTCCTCCTCCAGGCTCCAGTGCTTTATAAACCCCCTGACATCCTCTTTCTCATTCACAGCACCACAAGCCTTTCACCTGCAGACAGCGTTCGCACCAGCCGCTGCAGTCCGGTCCTGCACACACGGGAACACACCTGCAGTCCTCCTGCGATAGAGAAATAACCTGGTGTCATATCTGCAGCAGAAGAAGAAGAAGCAGATAAAGATGAGTTCCGCATGCCTGGTCCTGCAGCAGCCGTCCTTCAGCGCAGCACCGTGGTCGCGCCCGCTGACAGTGAGCAGCAGCCCGGACACAAACGGCAGGTAGGTCCCGGTCACCGACTGCAGTTCAGTTTAACAGAAGTCTAATGGAGAGGGTGCTGGAGAAAGAGCTGTTAGCTAATGCTACAGTCAACACAGAGGCTTAATACATTAGCTTCTGTAGCTCAATGGTAGTTTGAATCACTGCAGCTTCTTTAAGTGACGCACATTAAAACACACCTTTATTTAATGTATTAACAGTTTAATAACACACAGCTGTGCTACATTTTGTGTCGAACAAAACAAGTGTTTGCTGGTTGAAGCAAATAACAAGGTGGCTAAGCTAACTAGTTAGCTAAGTTAGAGTCCGAGTGGTTGCTAGGCGACAGGAGCAGACATCCACAGTTAGCTAAGGCTAACAAAAAGCTAAAGAAATAAATAAAGCTAAGGGACTGTTCTTTATTTATCAGAGCTGGGGTGTTACTTTATTTTGTTATTTTGTAGCTACTTGTGACTGGCTGAAAATGCATGACCCTCCCTCCATTATAAATGAGTTATTATATTTTAAAAACTCACCCCTTTGTTCTTTGTAAGTTTAAAGTTAAAGACGAAATCCTGACATAGAAAAAAACCCATGGATTTTTACTGTTGCTGTGCATGCTGGGTAGTTTGTGCAAACGGTTTATTTTGGCCAAGTCTTAAATGAGATTTAGAATAAGTCGTTTTGAAATATCACTATTTTAAATTCAAATTTGGTTCTGTTTTTTCCTCCGACGAAGAGTTAATCACACATGATGTGTCCAAAATTTGAAAATTATTTAATAATTTCTGTTTTTACAGTTTCTGGCAATGATAAAGATGTAAATTTGGCATTTTTTAAAGAAAATCTGCAGCTGTGGAACGCATGTTTTCCCAAAAGAACAGGGGAAACAAATACAAAATACAACCATTTAAATTCGCATGCTCCTCCCTTGAGTCAAAAACAAAACATAAAGCCCTCCCCAGTGCTTAGAAATTTATTTGACATGCCTCCACCTTTTACCCCAGCCCCTGCCCCCTGTGTAAGTAATGAACAGTCCCTATCTAAAAAAAAAAATCCTGAGCAAAAATCCAGTTGAGAGGAACTGAAAGTCACAACCAGGAGTTTTAGGACAGGCAATGGTTACCAGAAAAAAATGATTTCCTTAATTTACTTGAACAAGGGGATTTTTAGTCCTATGTATTCCTTATGTAACATTAGAACACTATACCAAAACAGACTAATTTTATCCAGGGTGGCTTTTCAAATAACATGCAGCCATTTTGAGACTAGATAAAAGAAGTTAACTCTTACCATCTTAAATTAAGTCAAAGAGAGAGTAATGCAGGCATATGGTCCTCTAACAAGTCCATCTGTGCTTTGTTATGGATCTGTCTGGCATATTCTTATTAAAACTGTTCTGAATCTTTGATGCACATTTAATATCACAAATGTATGTAACTCAAAAGAAGCATCTCTTTTATGTGTTCATTCACTTCTGTAAATTGTTATTACCCACAGAGTGCAAAGAGAGCACATTTCCCTCAGCTAGGATCAGTTTGACTTCATATTATGACTCCTGTTTTGGTAGTTTTAGGATGTAATGAACCTTATGTTTCTCCCTCCTTGCAGCCAGACGACACTGTGGAGACCGTGGTTATCCAGCAACAAGGATGGAGCGGACTCACGGAGCAAGCTGTCCTCTGTAAGTTACAGCACTGTTGTTGACACTTACAGTTATTTTTTTTAACAGATAGTTAAAATACCATGAGGTACATACATATCTATAAGCAACCCCACCTTGACTGATCTCTACTGTTAATCTGATTTTGGCATTTTGTATATTGTAGATATACTTAGACTCTTAGACTCTACATTGGGACTCTTTTCACTTTGCATTGCAGCTGCTGCGCCCCAATTTCCCTTAGGATATATAGAGTTTTATCCAATCTTATCTTAGGTATGTTGAGAGACAAAATCTCCGACAAAGCAAACAAAACCAAATGTCTCATGATGCATGTCTGGTCGGGGCTTTCCTGTGCATGTCAAGGCAGTTTAGGACGTCAGTCATGTGGAGTTCATCAAGAGCAGAGGGCAGCAGAGGTTGAGGAGGGTGTCAGCATCAAGTGGTTTCCCCCCTACAAGGTCACATTCAAACTGCCCTGTGTGGGGAAAAAATGCAAGGCTTTAATTCATTTCAATGGCACCAGAGCGTCAACGCTGCAGGCGTGTTGCAACTTGGGACTCCTTGGCTGCACGCCCCTGAAACACATTTTATCACATGGCAGTGTAACGGCTGCAGTTTAAAGTATAAAATGGTCATGAATAAATAAAGAGGGCAAGAAACCAAAACTTCAATACCTCTTGGCAGTTTACAAGGGTGACTAGAGGAGTTTTAGATTTGTAAGATTACAGTCACACAGAGAAACACATTGTGACACATGTGTAGATGGCTGTCATCTTCCTTTCCAAGTCTGCTTACGCTGGCAGGAAGCTCACACGCACAGAGTGACACCAGGGTGGGAATTTAACACCAGCCTGGTGCCAAATGATGGTTCACTCTCAACATTAGCTGCTGTGGCACGCGACCAAAAGGCTCATGTAGTCTTTTCTCTTCTGACATTTGGCAGGATGAATTAGTTGGTATAATTATTATGAAATTATTTTTTTTATGTTATCAGTGTGACCAGAGTGTAGTGATAGAGCGGCACCCCTCCCCTAAAAACTGTATTGCTTCCTGCTTGTTGGGGGAAAGATGCCAAAATGAACACCTCTGGGGGGAGAGCGGCTGAGGGGAAATTCCCACAGTCCCTCTGGAGAGCACACACCTCGTTACATAGCCGCTCCCTTCACACGCTGAGCGATGTGCCAGCTCATTGCTGCCACAGCTTGAGATGTGTTAACGCTTTGCTGGCCATCTGATCGCCATATGAGAGTTTAACAGTGACATTTTAAAGGTTGTTTAAATCTCATCTTCCCTATAGACACGACTTACAGAGTCAGGGTGAAGGAGCGATTGTGACAGGAGAGGTGTGACTGTAGCTTCTCCCTCTTTGTCTCTGTTCTTTTTAAAAACCAATCACTCAGTAACAGTGATAGATTTTTTTGGCCACTTAAGGGCGGCAGAAACAAGCTGCGAACACAACATTGACAATATAATCACCTTTGAAGTTGATATGTTGAACTTGTCAGCAAACAATTGCTCATGTTCACATCCAGCAGTTGCAGAGCAACGTTATTGTTCATTTGGAGTGATGTTTGTGTCCAATGCACTCACCCTGTTTGTCTCTGCCTCCCTCAGCCTTACTCCAGACCCACACTGCCAGGCTGCCTCTCATCAGATGGGAAACCTCAGGCCTTCCAGCACCCTGTCAGGTCAGTATCCTCTCTGTCTCTACATGCTTCCATTCTTAAATATGGACACTGCAGGAGAGTGTAGTTTTAATTTAGAGGACTACCTCAACCCCCGAATTACCATTTGTATATCAGTCACTCACCCTGTGTTACATTGAAGTCGTGAGGTTAACTTCAACTCTGGTGACTGGAAATTCTTGACGTTTGAAAACTGCTGACCTACATGTTTGTGGTTATTAGCACCTGATTAACATTAGCGTGTTCTTTCCCTCTCCAACAGGCTGTTCTGGCCCAAATCCAAGTCATTTGACTATCTGTACAGCGACGGAGAGGCTTTGCTGAGGAACTTCCCCATTCAGGCAACAATCAGCTTTTATGAAGAGTCTGACAGCGAAGATGAGGACGACGAGGACTGGGAGGAGGACGGCGACTCCGAGGAGTGTCTAAAACAGCAGTCTCATTTCACCTCATACAACTGAGTGAGAGGGAGCCTCTCTGTCTTCCTGTGAAACAGCTGAAGAGACTGCAGTCTGCAATTTGCCTGCAGTGACCGTTTTGCACACTTGATTGGCATTTTAAAAGCTGCACAAGATATTTTATAGATTAGAATAAACTCAGCAGTGTGATAGGTGACAACTGAAGTCACAAGAGAACTAATCTACTTTATCTGTTTTTAAAATTAGCATGATTGTGTTTAAAGATTGTGTCTGCCTGCAAACCTCCCCAACAGGTGTGAACAATCAGGCCCTCATTCTGTGTCGCCCACCTAGAGGTATACATAATTCAGCAACACAGATTTTAAGATTGGAGGGGAGGAGAATGTAGCTCTAACCAATTACTCAGAATTACACTGTCCATTTTCATCGCAGTCTCCGTGTAGTTGAGTTGTCTCACATTGCCTGTTGTCTGTGCTGCACACAGTCGTGCAGTGGTATGCAGTATCTGCCACATAATGTTGTTTTTTCTCAGTGTGTGTGACGAGAGAAGAAAGCCACGTGTCACGTTCTCCCATATTGGGATACTCGTTATGTTCAAAGTCAATCTCAGGGTCTGATCCTTGCCAGTGTATATAGAATGTAATCTACGCACATTTCTAACTTATGTTGTACATTGTACATAACTTGTACATAAACACATGTTTACATCGACTTATTTTTTTTATACATTTGTGCATCAGTCTCATTTTGTACTGTCCAATCACTGTCCAGACTGAGGTTGTATTAAAAAAATATTTGGGGAATAAAAATGTTAATTCTCATCTGATTTCTATTTTTTTTATTTATCGTAATGTGGATTTATTGTGGGAAGATAGTTTTCACCTTATCGCTCCTAACAACCTTCTGATGTGTATCCACTGCTTCTGATTGGCTAGAGAGAGCAGAGTTCAGTTTAAAGGGTTAGAATAAAGAAAAAGAAGAGAGGGGAGGTGACAGAGAGACTTAATTAAGGAGTGGGCAACAGAAGGAACAGAAAGACAAAGGGCAAAGAAACTGACAGATAAGGAGAAACAAGCAGAAAGATCAACATTTAACTGGAAATGGAAAGTTAAGTTGTATAAAATGGAAACACAATGGATTTGTACCATGCTGTGGTGTGTGAAAGTGCTGAATAACATTTGAAAACAGGCACAGTTACCAATATAATTTTCATACTTCATTCACACTCACATTCACACCTACAACCAATTTAGAGTCACCAATTAACCTGCATGTCTTTGGACTGTGGGAGGAAGATGGAGTAGCCAGAGAAAACCCACGCTGACACAGAGAGAACACGCATACTCTGCACAGAGGGGCTCCCGTACCCTGGGTTCAAACCAGGACCCTCCTGCTGTGAGGCAACAACACAAACCACTGCACCACTGTGCCTCCAAGTTCATTCACTCAGGAACATAATGTGATTCACTCCTCTCCACTTCCACCTTCGCTTTTAGCTTCTGGACATAGATTTTGTGTGCCTGGATGAAATTGACTTTTCCTTTTTAATAGCTCAAATCAATGCTTTATACTGGTGATACTTAAGTTCTGGCCCACGGGCCAAATGTGGCCTGTGATAGGGTGCCAGGTGCCCTGCTGACCATACATAAAATCACAGTGAGAATAAATCGACTCACACTGGCAACTTTATTGTACTTTGATTGTAAATAAAATGTCAGAGTGCATTAAAAAGCATTACAATAAAGCTTGTTTATAGAAAATTTAACTGTCTTTCAGAGGATCCCCAAAGCCCCTAACATCCTCAATCCTATTAACACCCCTGGATACAGTTGACCTGCTATTTGAGCTGCTGTTTCTTTATTATCTGGCCTCCTGTCATTTTGCCAGTTTAGTATCCCTGCTTTATACCTACCAGACAAAGCAAGCAACTGTCTTAGTTCACTGTGTGTCGACTGGTTTCTTCTTATTTGATTTGTAATGTGTAAAATTTTAGCACATCATCATATGAAATGATGTGGGCTTATTTATCTATAGTTTGGCGGCCCTGTGAGACGAACAAAACTCCACCACTGGCCCAAAATAACCACATTAGACACCTTAAAACACTCTCAGGCTGCTCTCTGCTGCTGGCACAGGAGCTCCTAAGCACCTCCTCCATGCCAGGTGCAATGCACCTCATTAAGTAATGCAGCACACCTGGGCAGATATAAGATGGAGGGACAAGGGACAGCAGCACAGAACACATACAGCCGTAACAACAGCACTGAGGCACTGTCCTGTAAAGGGCCCTTGCATTAATATGTAGCCATAAAGAGACACTCACATGTACTGACCTTAATAACCAAAATGAATGGATAGTTTTAGATCTGGGGTCTCATTTATGAACATTGCGTACACACAAAACGAAGCCTGAAAGGGAAATTGGTGACGCAGATGATGAGGTGAAAGCCTCATTGTCATTTTTGGCTTTTGTCCATACATACATTTTTAGTGTGGATCCTGTGCATTGTTTCATAATTGAGACTCCTGGTGTCTTCCTGGAAACACCCAACACTGATTCAGTGCAGCAGCGTGTCCATCGAGCTGCAGGTGGCAGCAAAGGCAGCAGTTTTATCTTGTTTGTCGACTCATAAGGCCGCTGTCATTTCAGGTCATACTGTTTTTTTCCTGGTGCATATTCCAATATATATTTGCATTTAATAAAAACACAGCAAACAAAGTGACCTGTGGCCACGTTATGATCCAGCACAACCACTGGTTGGTTTTCTGCTTGACCACAGCTCCTCACAGTCCTCAACTATCTCGTTGTACAGTTATATTTTTGTAGTATTATTTTGCCTCATGTGTTAGTGAACCAAGTAATTTGTATTTTTGTACACTGAACAAATATTTAAATGCAACACTTTTTGATTTTGCTCCCATATTTATAGGTTTAAGTTAAAGATTTAAGACTTTTATGCACACTAAAAATGGTTTCCCTCAAATATTGGTTGCATATTTGTTAAAAATCTGTCAGTGAGCACTTCTCTTTTTCCAAGGTAGTTCATCTACCTGACAGGTGTGGCATATGAGGATGCTGATTAAACAGCATCATTATGACACAGGTGTGCCTCAGGATGGTCACAGTCAAAGTCACTCTAAAATGTGCAGTTTGATCTTGGAAAAAAAGGCATTTATTATTATTTTTTGGTTCCCCCCAAAAAACATGCATGGCCACCTTTTGCCTCATGCAGTGCAGCACATCTTCTTCACACAGAGTTAATCAGGTTGTTGATAGGCCTCTTCCACAGAGGACATTTTGTTATGTCACTGTAGGAACAACACAGGTGTAAATTAATGAATGCTGAACTTCATTTAGCTGCTTTGAATTTAGGGCCCTTGTGTCCTGCATGCTTCGTCACTTGAGTAAAACAGAGCCATCATTAGTGGCATTAGTAACACCTGTGATTTCCCTGCTGTGACAAGTCAAAATGGCTGTCGTGAGAATTGTCCATTGTGGCCTGTGGAATGTGTTATTCTCAAATGTACTTAAAGTATATAAAGTGGAAGTATTATACGATTATATCTGATGTTTTTGGATTAACATTACTGATGCATTAATGTCTATGTTAAGGTTGTGCTCATTTGAACTCCTTTATATACTTTCAGGTAGTTTAATCTACAGTATTGCATCATATTCTGAAACGATGATTCCTAAAGTAGGAACCAGGGACCCCCAGGGGTCTGTGAAAAGTTTTCAAATTTATTCGTTTAAATTATCATGATATAAACTACTTTACAACACATTTTTAATTGTATATTATTTGAAATAACCACAATCCATATTTTATTTGACCTGAGTGGAACACTTTCTCTCATGTGTTTGTGTGTTCTGAAATGCACTTCACATTGAGTGTGATTACATGGACATGAATAACCAGTGTATGATCAGGTCCGGTCTCACTCCGAAGTCAAAAGTCAGAAACTGGCACTTGGGCAGTGATGCAAAAAGCCATCCTTTCACATTGGCATGACACCTGGCCGGTCGCTGTTATTGTTTAACGGGACCCAGCAGCATCAGAGGGAAACATGGCGGGACAGCAACAAAAGCTAAGGGGGGAAAAAGTCCAAGTAGGGTGGATGGTGATGGATGGGTTCAACAACCATCGACTTTCACCTGGTGTTCACTTCCTGTTTGAATATAAAACCACACCCTGTTTTTTTTCCCTTAACCCAACCATATGTGTGTGTTGGCTAAGTGTAACCATGTGTGTTTGTTGTTGAAGGAAAAAAACGTTAATTTGTGGTGTTGTACCGTCATATGTTGACATGGAAAGTTCATGACCGAACATCGATATGTAACGCGGTCAGAGTGAGAATGTGTAGGTCTTTGGAGTGTCCAGTTCATGTGTTATTCTGTTTATGAGAAACCCGAATATGCCAGCTGGAGTAATCTGAAAAAAACTGAGATGTATAAGGGGAATATGAATAACATGGTTTCTCTTTGCTCATGTAAACACCACATCCCAAATATGATCATAAATAGGATGAGCCTCATAAACGGGTCATTTATGTCCATGTAACTGCACTGTGGCTGTTTGCCTTCTACTCCATAATCCACCAGTGAGTGGCAGACTGCTCAGGTCACTCAGGTCAGGTTAGTCCGCCCTCAGACAGTTAGTTATCTGCAACATGATGACAGTTAGGGCAGTTAGAATCAATATTCTTCTTATATTAATGTTTTTTTTTTCCAAGCATTGCTCAGATAAGCAGAATAACATATTTGTATTATGAGGAGCACCCTGCCAGTATCAATGGCTGAGCCCTTTGCTGGATAGATAAAAGCTCAGTGAGAAATGTTGATGCCTACGAACACACTGCTAAGAATGAATATTTTCTTTTAATATGAATCTTAAATTTTAATTTGAATTAATTTCATATATTTTATTAATCCCCCCAAGGGGAAATTTAATGTTTTCACTCTGATATCATACACACACAGGCCTGAAATACACACACATGCACAAATAGGACCTATACATGCATTAAATGGAGAGATGCCAGAGTGAAGGGGCTGCCCATGGACAGGCGCCTGAGGGGTGGGGGGGTCCGGTGCCTTGCTCAAGGGCACTTCGGCAGTGCCCAGGTGAACTGGCACCAGCTACCAGTCCACGCTTTATATTTGTTCTTGAACCGGCAATCCCACTCCAAGTCCCTGTGGACTGAGCTACTGCCATAAGCTTTAAGAGTCCACTGAACATGTGCAATTTTTCAAAATGCTCAATTATTAATAGAACAGAATGCAGAAGTGAAATTTTATTAGTCATTACCATAGGCGGGTAGACAGAGGCATAAAAGCCCCCCACCCAGGGCAGATATACTGAGCTGGGTGGGTCTATATTGACATATCAGCCCTTCTAAAGTCCTATAGATAGACTGAGGGGATCATAAACACTCATGATGGTTTCTGTATGTGAAATCTTCAAAGTAAATATTTTAGCTATTCTATATATATTCTGATAGCAACAAGGAATGCAAAGTTAATAACAGCAACTTCAGTCAGAGGCTGTGGCTTAGGGGCCACCTGAGGCTTTGGGCCCCTGGGCCTGGACCTGCTAGGCCTCTGTCGGCTTGTTTCCATGAGGCTGTAACAGCAGTGGAGAACAGCGTTGACACTTTCTGATCCCAGCCAGTTTCATTTAATCACACTGAGGTCATTTTAAATTCTGTAGTGCTTTAGCACAACACAAGGTCTGCACGTTTATTGAGGTAAATTCACCTTTAATGATCCTGTAACTCTTCTATCATAATTATGTTTGCTTAAAGGGACACGCTTCCTTCTGCACGCTGATACGGTTGTCAGGTGTAGTTCGGTAGAAAGTAAATAGCTCCTACACGAAACTGCTCACAACAAGGTCTGTGGATTATCTTGAGTAACGGGGTCATGATTTCTGGAAACAGACATTGTTGTTGAGTTTTTCTAAATGTATTTTTTGGTGCTTAGAGCACCACAAACCGAGCGGCGTCTAGTTCTATTGGCCGATATCTCCAACACTCGGCAACTCACGAAACAATGCAGATTGATAAATAGCACTAAAGGTAAAAGGAAAATATCTGTTTTTGATTTTGGGATAAACTGTCTACTTAACATTTTGACATCTAATTTACTTTTAAAAGAAATTTGTGATCTGTAGAAATAAAGGTGACTTGACTTTCTTTTGCAACACGTTTATGTTACTCAGTCCAACAAAGAACAAATGACAGACTCATCCACACATAAAGCAACACATTCAGACTTTATTCATTACAAAAGATGCTTCAGAAACAATTTTGATTCATTTAGATGCCGCAAAAGTCACAGCTGGCTCGCTGACTTCCACAAAACCAAAACCTTGTTTCTATCCGGACACATTCAGAGGGACAAACACAGCAGTGGCCTACAGAACTGACAGGCAGATGTTACAATCACTGGCTGTCAATTCATAGGTCATCACCTTGTGTCCCATCGCTCTTCAGCTCAGCTTCTAAATAAAAATGTTTTTCAAAATCTCATTACACGGCGAGCTCTGCTGTGTTTGGTGGCTCTCTGCAGGTAACAGCACCTCCACTGGAACAGACACAGCTTCCACATGGAGTTGCTGTTACATCCAGCAAGCACCAGAAGGGTCATCTCTGAACTGCAGCTCCTCCAGTTGCTCCCCAAGTCGGTCATATTACAGATGAACAAGCCTATGGTGAGATCACAGTCCTTCAGGGCCGGTGTGGAAAAACCTGAAATGAAAGCAGGAGAAAGAAAAAGCAGAGAGCACCGAGGTGAACTCAGGATTTGGACTTGGAGGCAGTTGCTTTAGTACACGAGGAGTCTCCACTTGACTTTGACCCGGCAATTTCCTCCTCCCAGTTTTATTGCCCTCAAGTAGACGGCATCATTGCTCACGCTTGTCCAACAGCACGGCCAAAGGGCCAAGGCCTGTATAGATAACACAGATTTTATGGTTGCTGTCAACACGAGGCTGCTTTTCAATATGTGAATATATGGGTGTGTCTGACCTATGTACCCGCAGGCCCTGCATTTCCTGCTTACACTGACATTTGTCCTCATAATTACTAAAAGATTGGCTTCATAGTTTGTCAATATTTTATAGAGTTATTTTTCAAATCCTGTAATACATTTTGGTCCCTTTCAATCGGGCTTGTTGAGCTTGCAGAGGAGTAGACTTTGCCTCGCAGTAAAACTCTGCACGCAAAGAAAACAGAACAATAAAGCAATTAAATGATGAGCAGCTCTGTTAGATCAGCTATACTTGTGCTTGGCTGCTTTTTATGTTGCTGAATAGACCAATCAGACTGCATCTACGCTTTCTGCCTGTAGTTCGACGCCAGAAACATCAGCGTTAATAAGAAAATCACAATAATTATGCCCGTTTTATTTTATTCAATAACTGTGCTAAAAAAAAATCACATTTTTAAACATTAAAAAAGAGCAAAAAGCAAAGTAACACAGACTTTGTTTCACAATATGTAATGTATCCTTACACATAGAGCCATTTCAATGTAGTAAATGAAAAATATCACATTTTTCTCCCTGGTTTACCACCTGCTTTTATCAGATATTCTTCTGATTAAAGAAAATAATCCTCCTTAAACATTGGTTTAAATCTGTCAATTTCACACAGGATTCAGTTTTTCTACTCACCTTTAGATGCCTGGGCCCGGTGGCTCTCACAGCTCGAGGCCAAAGGTTTAAAAAGCAGCAGGGTGTCGTGACACAACGAGCCAGGCCTGAGCGGCAGAAAGGAGATACAGAGAAGAAGAAACAAGAGCAGACAAGCCCAAGACAGATAAAGGCACAGCGGGTGACACTGACACTAAGACAGCAGCTAAAAAGAGGCACTTCGATGTCAGCAAAGACGGAGAAAGCAATGGCAGCGAGGCAGAGCAGCCAGTTTAAGAGATCAGGAGTTGGTGGAAGGTTAATTATTACACTTGCAGTCAATATTTAACAGGCCCGGCGCCCTGCCCCTCGGTCCAACATCCTGATTCCACACTGACTGACACAGAGGGTAGGGCCAGAGTCAAGCACATCTCTTTTGTCCCCTGCACAAAATATGTATTCAACGCCTCACATGGCAGTATGTGCTTTTCTGAGTCTTACATGTGATTTAGAAACCTTGAACACAGCGGGATCTACCATTCATAAGACTTCTTTTACATTAATTGAGGTTTATAATATACAAAAGACTCCCATGAGCCAACTTTCGTTTAACCGTAATGTTCAAGACAAAGTGAATAGAAAGGTACTCCCTCCCCGGCGTGACACGAGCTACAGCATGATGTGCTGCACGTGAGCCCACTCTACATTTATGGTTTCATTCCTCACATTCACACACCTCTGCACGATTCCTGGAACAAGCAGGTATGAAAGTTAGGGCTATGAAGCAATAGCTCAGGAGGAAGCAGAAGACTGTGGACTGTTAGTCACGGAGCGAGAGTGAAAAAACTACACAATAAAAGGCTGATTGAATGGTGCGTTAAAGATTGGGAGAGGAAGAGGAGGGTGCAGAGTACATTTTTTTAATAGCTTATTATGCTATTAAGAATGTAAAATATAATAATCACAGTACGTAAACTGAGCACAGAACATTTAAAGTTATGGTAAATGACCCTGAATGATATCAGATGTGTAATTCTTTAACTTTAGGGCACTGTAAAGTGACTCACAGCATGTGACACAAAGTACCAGTAATAAACTGTTGTAAAATATAATTAACGTTTAAAGTTTTAACCCAGTCGCCAGTAAAAAAACACACAACACTGTGGTTAACATGTGGTCAGGTTTGGGCACCAAAAACACTTGGCTGTGGTTAGGAAAAGATTACGTTTCGGCATTTTGTCTGTCTCTTTGGAATTAGGTTTACATACAACTAATTTGAAACAGTAAGTACCGTACGTTTAAAGCAGGGGTGTCAAACATACGGCCTGTGGGCCAGAATCGGCCCACCAAAGGGTCCAATCTGGCCACACAATGTATTTGCTAAGTGTAAAAATTGCAGGGAAGTCATTTATTCCACTTTTTCTATCAAATGCACTGCTGTACCTATTTGCCCAAATGAACCAGTTCCTATTTCTTCTCAGAGGTAAATGGGAACCCAGTGTGCTTGGTATGCTCACAGCACCTGTCAGTACTTAAGAAATATTATATTTAGCACCACTATCAAACTTATTATGTTGAAAAATACAACAACTTGCAAGGACAACTCAGAACAGAGAAGATGAATTAACTGTTGGCAGGTTTGAGGAAAACATAAGTCTGGTTTTAGGTTTAGCTAGCTACCTTAATGCTAATGAAATAGCATCAGCTTCAAAGCCATACTATGAGGGTGAGTTTGTTCATCTGAGGCTGTTCATCATTTGTTTTGAAAATAGATTGTTTATTATATGTGAATGTTTTCAGGATGTAATGCCGAGCAAATTGGCACCAACATAATGAGGAAATGTATGTGGCAAGTCGTAAAACTGTTGATACTGAATGGATCAGCAAAATATTAATTGACAATATATTTCAGTTGATTTCTGCCAAAACAGGAAGTCTTTCAATACATTATTAACTCGTAGTGCGTATCCACCTGACCCCAACTGCCTTAATTCTTTGTGACATAGATTCAACAAGGTGCTGGAAACATTCCTCAGAGATTTTGGTCCATATTGACATGATGACATCACACAGTTGCTGCACATCCATGATGTGAATCCCTCGTTCCACCACATCCCAAAGGTGCTCTATTGGACTGAGATCTGGTGACTGTGGAGGCCATTGGAGTACAGTGAACTCATTGTCATGTTTGAGATGATCTGAGCTTTGTGACATGGTGCGTTATCCTGCTGGAAGTAGCCATCAGAAGATGGGTACACTGTGGTCATAAAGGGATGGACACGGTCAGCAACAATACTCAGGTAGGCTGTGGTGTTTAAACCATGCTCAGTTGGTACTAAGAAAATCTCCCCCACACCATGACACCAGCAGCAGCAGCCTGAAGCGTTGATACAAGGCAGGATGGATCCATGACGCCAAATTCTGAGCCTACCATCTGAATGTGGTTTTTCCAATCTTCTATTGTCCAGTTTTGGTGAGCCTGTGTGAATTGTAGCCTCAGTTTCCTGTTGTTAGCTGACAGGAGTGGCACCTGGTGTGGTCTTCTGCTGCTGTAGCCCATCTGCTTCAAGGTTGGACGTGGTGTTGCTTCAGAGATGGTCTTCTGCACACCTTCATCGTAACGAGTGGTTATTTGAGTTACTGTTGCCTTTCTATCATCTTGAACCAGTCTGGCCGTTCTCCTCTGACCTCTGGTATCAACAAGGCATTTTGGCTCACGTGGTATTTTCTCTTTTTGGGACCATCCTCTGTAAACCCTAGAGATGTTGAGTGTGAGAATCCCAGTAGATCAGCAGTTTCTGAAATACTCTGACCAGCCCGTCTGGCACCAACAACCATGCCACGTTCAAAGTTACTTAAATCACCTTTCCTCCCCATTTTGATGCTCGGTTTGAACTTCAGCAGGTCGTCTTCACCATGTCTGCATGTCTACAGTTGAACAGGTGTACCTAATAAAGTGGCCAGTGAGTGTACTCATGGTTTGCAGAAACGCACGGTGCCAACATTTTCTTCTGGCAACTGGTCTGAAAGTTTGCACTGATTCAAAAGAGATACTGAAATCACATATTTTACTCTGGATATCTGGGTCTGACTCCTCTCTGCATGGATGTTATTTTAATCTTAATATTTTAATCTTCCCTGTGTGTCTATAAAATAAAAGAGATGTTATCTGGTGACCTTACGGAGTTAAATTGACAGATTCATAATGAAACCGAATGTATATTAGCAGGAAATGCCGTAGTCCTCATGTAGGTCAGGTATTTCCTTTTCTAAAGTCGCCACTACGCAACTTAAATGTATTTTTTAAAAAGTATGACATGTGATATACATGTAGACATTTTTCTTCTGAGCAGTAGCATTTCTTCCATGCTCTGCCTCCTCCTTTATTCATATACTGGGGCTATCTTATCTCAGAAGTTCAAGGGATTGGTATGGCAGAGTGCAGAGTCCAGTGTCTCTGAGAGAGAGAATATGTGCACAGCATTAATCTGCCACACAGATAAAGTCCTTTGTCGCTCCTTCGAGTCCACGCTGCCTGAGGTCGTAATAATTTCTGCCGCAATTTAGATCAGATAACAACATCAATCTGCTGAGCATGAAATTATCTCGTGCACAAGGTCACACACAGGCCTCAAATCTCATCGCACCAAGTTCTCATTTCAGAAATGATTGACTCCATTAGAGCTGATGTTCTTTTAATGGACACGCCATTCTGTTTTCTGCAGCCCAGTCACTAGGAGAAAATGCTGGCATTGTACATTTCTGTGAGCCATGGAGATGTTATATTTGTGCGCTTCATACGTATCATAATAATGCTTTGAAAGTGATGAGCTGACTTTGTCACTGGGAAGTGGATGGGGGACGGCACATGGGAGAGACACCTGCAGAGCTGCAGAGCACTGTTCAAGACCAACAAAACCATTTGTTTTAAAGGCATAAAGGCAACCGGCCACATATAATGCCGATGTTAAAGGATGCCTTTTTTGTTGGTTTCTGCCGCTGCAAGTCACTGCCCAAGCACCAGATTTCAACGACTTCAGAGTGAGACCGGGCTCCAAAACCAGCTATTTTAAGCCAAAACAAAATCTTTTCCTAACCATAAGTGGTTTTTTAAGCTTCGTCTAACCACACATTAAACACAGTCTTGTTAATGTTGCAAAAACCTGAGGAAAGGGGAACAGACTGAAGCTCTAGATTGTTTTAGTATCAGCAAATTCTGTTTATTTGTGTGTAAATGTGTGCTAAGTGTTGATGAGAGGATCCCACCTACTTCCTGCTTGCACACATTTTCTTAACTTTACATACTCTGCACACTCTTTGTGTGCTTTCCTCTTAGTCTTCCTGAACTTTGGTCCAGTCCTGCTAAACTTCACTGCGGAGCTGAGATCAAAAGGAAAAGCATTAATGTGTGAGAGTTTTCAAAGATCTCATGACTGATTCCCAGTTTTCCAGCGTCTTCAAACACATTTCCGCCTCGTGCAGCCAGGCCTCAGATGTCTGATGACTAATGTTTCTCACGTAAAGAGCAAACAGAGTTGTTGTTTTTTTTTCCTTTGGACTGGTTCAGATTTTTTTTTTTTTTTATATGAAGTCAAGAGAAATAAAGTAATATCATATTTGAGAAATCCACCCTCGTATTTTTATGTCCAGACATGTCAGCACCATCAGTTACTTGTATATGAAAACATAACTTTCAATAACATGCAGTATAAAAAAAAGAGGACTGTATATAAAGACCCTGATAACATATTTTCATAATCAGCTTCTAGAATATGGACAAGTTATTTTCTGGAGCAGTTTCGATTATTCCACATGAGAGATTTCTCCTGCTGGTTTGGAGTGGGCGGGGTTTAGTTGGAAAAAGGTGATGTCACCTACTGCTGTGTACCAATCAGGATTTGAATCAAATCTGATGACTGTTGTGTTGTTGGATCATTGTCAATCTGATCAAACCCCACCCTGATGACAGAGATTAGTGCTGAAAATGTTTTATTTTTAACCTTGATTGTTGCTTATTCAGTCAAATATCTGATGTAGAAAAAAAAAAACATTTTAAAATATCTTTATTAGGCCTTTAACATGGACCTAAGGTATTTGTGCCTGCCATATTTTGGATTTACATCATTTCTGTCCATCAGTGTTCAGCCTGCAGAGTTTCTATTTCCTTATCATGTACATAAAGATGTAGATAACGTTATGAAGATGGAAGCATAGTTCATACATAAATGTTGCCATACTCAATGAAGACACTTTATGATTTTTCAAATTTTCATTTTAAATTATCGACACGCACATACTTTTCCTTTTGAGTTATCTTAATCCTATTTCATCTGTCTGCAAATACAAGTACCCACAGCCAATATGAGCACTGCCCCCCATCTTAAAATCATGACACTGACGATGTGAGTAGCCCTCGTCTAACAACTACAAAACCCTGTCTGAAAAGATCTCACACATGCAATTATGAGGTGAAACTAAAGGAGCAAAGACAGAATCAAAACTTTATCTCTTCTCCTCTCTGAGCTCCTGTCCTCGGTGCTCAGGTTGGAGTTTTTATTTCTCAGTCCCCCTGATGCATGAAAGCAATCATAAAGTGTGGCAAAGCTCAAGTCTTAATAACGCCTGTGGCTGAGGACGCCTCTACCCTGTCAGACTGGAGCGGATAGTGTTTGATACAGAGAGGCTGTGATCTACAAGCTCATACACAGAGAAGGAAATAAACTCTGCTGCTGAAACATCCACTGAGAAATAACATTTTCATTGAGCCTTTAAAGATGTACCCTGACCTCTGTTGGTGACCACAATGCATTGCAGCAACACAGTTTCATATTCAGGGTTCCTTCACTTTTTCCAAAGTCAAATTCAACCACTTCCCAGCACTTTACAGCCGTGGTCGATTACATGTTTGCCAAGGATTTGCCTGCCAGTCGAGAGGATCAGAGGACTGCACAGCAAGAGAGCCATCAGGAATATCAATGATGCTGCTGAGAGGGCATTAAGATGGCTGTGGATCAATAGGGGTGATCCGTGGATCACACTAGCTACCTAGACACAGGCCAGGGTCTGGTTAACCCTGTCTGGGTCACCTGGGCGAGGGTGTATGATGTTGAAAGACCCAAAACACCCGATGATCCCAAGCACTTTATTCAAGTGTTTTAAGGCTTTCCAGCACCGCAAAAACCCTCATATTAGATATAAACTCTTTAGATTATTTGATTTATTTAGCAGTACATAAAAAGAACAATAATGAAACAGTTTAATAATAAAAGACATACAAGGAGGACAAAAGCCTAAAAGGCTCATCACAGGTCTCACTGTTGATTTATTGATTGCAATTTTTAAGACAAATAAATAGTTTCAAAACATAAATTCATAATTCTGTAACAAAAGCATCACACAGACATAAAACTGATTTGAAACTTTATAATTGTAATATAATAAACAACATAACAGACTAAACCTTGAATGCTAGTTCTTGGATTATCCAGGAGGTGGTGCAGATGAGCTCCTTTAAGCACCTCAAGACTGTGTCAGACCATTTTCTTCCCTTTATAGACCATGTGGAAAGATTTTACAAAAAAGTACAGCACAGACTCTCCCTGCTGGGTAAACTAAAGAATTTTGCGGTGAGCCAATATACTTCAAACTGAGTATACCAACCCCTAACTGAAAGTATACTGACTTCTAACACCACATCCTGGTTGGCTACCCAGACCTCCTGTCTGTTTCTGTAAACTGAAACCATTTCCCTCAGTGGAAAAGAAGCTTTTATTTACTTTAATTTCACAGATAAGAAACAATAAATTGTGTAGATAATAAAGACTCCACAAAAATAACATTTTAAGTATTGTGTGTGATTTATCCTGGTTTCATATGAGCAGAGAAAATCTCCACTCGTTGCTAAGCTAATTTATACAATGTAAAATGCCATAGGCTTGTGCTAATAACGTTAGCATGTTATATATTTTTTGGAAAACGTGTTTAGTATAAGACAGTTGTTTTGTCGGTGAATCTTGTGAGCTGTAATGGAGCAAAATTATGTTTTTTTTTTTATTTCAAACACAAGTACACAAATCAGCTTCACTATAACTGGCAGCATTCACAGACAAACACTTGTCTTTATCTGGACACATTTTCCCCACAAATACAACATGCTAATGTTTTTAGCACAAGCCTATGGCATTTTACATTGTATAAATTAGCCTAGCTGCCGGCGATCTTTCCATCTTCTCATATAAAACCAGGTACAACAGCAACATTTAACAAAGGTAACGGCACATAATTTTGCTCCATTACAGCTCACAAGGTTCACTGACAAAACAGCTGTCTTATACTAAACATGCTTTCCAAACAAATATAATATGCTAACGTTATTAGCACAAGCCTATGGCATTTTACATTGTATAAATTAGCCTAGCGACGAGAGATTTCCACTGCTCAAATGAAGCCAGGATAAATCCCGAAGTATAAATTACACACAAGACCTAAAATGCTATTTTGTGGAGGCTTTATTGTCTTCACACTTTATTGTCTCTGAAATTAAACCCAGTGGAAATGTAATAAACTGCTGACTGTGAAAGTGTTGTCATTGTTAGTGTGATCACTCTGCTGATGGAAGGTTGAGACAGACTCAAGTCATCACTGCTGCACTGTTGCATTTTTCCACTTTTCCAAATATCTTAGTGTTGTGATCATTTTATGTCTGGCTTTATAGCATTAGGTATGAAATGTGTGTGTATCCCTAATGACATCAACCACACATATTATCCCTGCACAATTTAATCTGTGACATTTCATTTACTCTCTGTCATCCAGTGTTGGGAGAATATTTCTCTGACCTCTTTGTGTTTCCACCATTTTCTCCTCTGATTAACAAACTCTTAAACCTCCTAAAAGTCCACCTCCCTGCTCCTACAGTTTTTCAATTTAGGAGCTCTTTTAAGATCTAAGATGCTCTGTAAATAACTTCTATCTTTACAAGGAGCTAGTCTTAACTTACAGAAGAAATTCAAAGAAACCATCACAATTCTAAGAATTTCCCTAGATCATTGTCACTAAAAGCAACTCTTTGTACCAGGAAGCTTTGTGAAACTGCCCCTGGATCTTAAGTTATAAAAGGAAAAAAGCCAGCACACATCAGCAGCTCCTGGGCTAACCACAGCGTTGTAAAAGCACTCATTTATTCAGTGTTTTTACTGGTTTTAATCACCTGATAGTACGTTTGTTTTGAAGAGGAAGGAACCTCTGCGCATATTTTGGCCCCAGGAAAAGTATTTTCTTGGCCCCAGATAAAGTATTTTCTATTTCTGTTCTATTCTGATTAACATTGGTCCACATTACGTGTCTTTTATATTTTACAGAAAACTGACTGAGGCTGGTTTTACCAGGAGGAATATGACCAGAGGAAAGATGTGAGAGCATAAACCCATCACAACAAACAGTCATATGTTGCTGTTTACTTTCAAGTCTGACATTTGATGGATCCTCCGCTCCCTCTCCTCCTAAATCTGACAGTGTTTTGAATGTTGAGCTTCACTGTACATGTGAAGGTCCCTGCTTTTACCACTCGTCCTCCCTTTTCCTCCTCAAACTATTTCTTAAATCCCAAACAGAGCCTTTGCCTCCTCAGCTCTCCTGGCTGAATGAGTGCTTCTCATCAAATAGAAGCGACCTCTCATTCCCCTTTTATCCCACTCTCAGACGTCTGATGAATATTTTCTGTATTCATGGAGGGAGCCCCAAGGCCTGATGAAATCTCTCCCCTCTTAAACTCAATGCGCCTGTTTTCTCTGCTGGTCCACTTTCATGCAGGCTCATCCTGTGAATTTATTTTCCTGCTTGAATCTGTAATATGTTATTCTGCTGCCTCCATGTTTTCAGTGTCTCACTGCCCTTAAAGTCTGAATATGCTTTGCTTTTTATCACACACATCAAGAAGCAAATTTTCCAAACAATTCTGCTTTGTCTTGCCTTCTGCTCGACCTGGGTAGCAGCCATCAGAGCACGGTGCTCTGCTGTTGATCAGGTGAAAATGTTTGGATAGTTCTGGAGAAGAACTGGCAGCGATTTGAAATGCCATCGGGTGGAGAGCTTTTATTCCTACATAAAGTACAGGCTGCGTAGCGAGAGCTGAAAACCAGAAATGTCAACAACCACTGGGATTCCTAAAATACTGTATCAACCCCCAACAGGTACATTATGATCCACTTGTGCCGAGGCAGTAAAAATCAGACTGCCTTTATTACTGCTTATTGACCAATAACTGCGTATTCAGTATTCTACAGAGGATATTAAAGCTGTAATAATGTTTAAAGGGATACTTCACCCCTCAAATGAACACTTGTACATCAATTACTCACCCTGTGTTATGTTGAATCTGTGAAGAAACTGTTCTTGCGAGCCTCAGGTGAACAAAGAATCCAAAAACAGAGAAAACTCTTTATGACATTAAGTCCTAGGGATCCACTTTTAACAACAGCAAAACATTTGTTTACATCACACAATAAGTACTATAGTAAGTAAAGATGTTTGGCATTGGCAGAAAAGATTTGGCAAATTTTTCATGGGTGCAACCCACATACTCAGCTCTGCTGCTCATCCCACAAATGCATGTTCCTTACAAATGTGGCACCATTTAAAGGGGAAATAAACAGGCTTTCCAATGGTTTAAGATTTGTTGCCAAGAAGCATTGTTACAACAAAGAAATGATCTACCAAACACAAATTTCCTTACTTTTTGTGCTTAGTTTAGTTCAGTCAACACTGGGTTTTCCTATCCAGCCACGAGCGCGTTCATATGAAAGAGGCGGGGATGTTAATTGCGAGTGACATCATCAGAACCATAACTGGTTCTGGTCATGAATTAAACCTAACATAAGGGAAGGTAATTGATGTACATGTGGTCATTTTGAGGGTGGGAGTACACCTTCAAGCTTGTTTTTTATCATGTTAAAAATCACCCAAAAACTGAACCAACAGCTGCTACCAGTTTTAAACAGTGTGCTCATGTGGAGCTTATTTTGCCACGTCTACTTGTTTTGTACCGCACACACTTCTCTTCTGACAGAAGCCATCCCATCAGTCTCTTGTTACTAGCTGTTGCTACTTGCACAGCATGTGATGGAGATTTCTTCTTTGTTGCTCTGCTGTTATCACTGCAGTCCATCCCAAACAGCTCGAAGACACTGCTATTACTTGGATTGGGTGTTTCTTAATGATCGCTAAACAACCGGTAAATATTATTGGCAGGATGGCCGGTGTTATTATGGCACAATAAAAATGATATAACTAATAACTACCTGGTAAACAACATGTCAGAAAATGTGAAAAAATGCTGCACTGACATATCAGCTGATATTAGATTGTTAAGATGTTTGTGTATCTGCATAACATGTAAACTGCAGGACAGAAATGTCCAAGATTTGCACTGATAGTAGTGAAGTATTTTGTAATGAAGTTTATTTTTCAGCTGTAAATTGGCCCGGTCATAACGTATCTTGGTTAATAATCAATCTTTAAAGGTCAGGCTCTACAGTGAAACGCCCATCACAAATGTCCAAAGTCCCAAAAGATGTTAAATTACAAAAACAGAACAGAGGCAAGTTATTGTTCCCACACATTTTCACCATTTTTTCTTTCTAAACTTTTCCATAACCAATCATATTATGTTACTCTTTCCATGACTTTATCTCAGTAGTTCATAACAGATTTGTTGAGTGTCAGTTGAAGTTGTCTCACAGCTATACCAATGCTTGTTGTGCTGGTAGAAGTGGTAACATTTTCTGGCCTGGCCACAGCAGGTGTGAAATATGAGCCATTGCTGGCAGCCTGTTGAGCAGCCTTTGGTTGTCTTGATGCTTTTTCCTTTCAGCACAGCTGACCAGAGCTGCTTCTCCATGTTGCCAACTTCAAATGTCTTGGTCCAAAGTCTATATCCAGTACAGTCAGGCTCTGCCTATCTATTAAGCAATATAATACATTTGCCATTTAAAAGCCATAAAATTTTGAGCACGCACTTCCCAGGTATTAGAGGGCGTCTATCGGTATCGGACAGTTAAATGTAATACTTTTTAAGACCTGTTAAAGACACCTTTTAACCAAATTTAGGAGCAATTTTTTTTTTACAAATTGTGTTTAACTTATTTAAGCATCGCAGCACTGCAGGCAAATAGTAACTATTACCCCCTTTACACCTGGCATTGACATGCGTTTTTTGTGATCGGATTGCAATTGGATTGCTCTTGCCCACATGAAAGTACACATGTAAATACACTTGAAACGCATTGATATCGTTAGCCGGTGGTCAGGGACGCATTGTGACCACATCGAACAAAAGTGTCGATGCAAATGCGTCTCCAATCCACATGCAACAACTCTGTGGGTGGAAATACGTAAGCGAGGTGTGCCAGCTGGACACAGGAAGAAGGAAGAAGACAACTAGAGCACAGCTAAAGCAAAAGCGGTGGCTAAACACAGCTGTCTCCTCTGCTTTTGTCGGTATTCCGCTTGTCAAAGACGGTTTCTTCCCCTGCTTCGAAAAACAAGGAGTCGTCCATACAATGATGCAACTTAACGGGCAGCTAACACCTTGTTGTTGTTGCAGCGCACAGGATATGATGTTGTAGTCTGCGGCTGGACATATTTGCAGAAGAAGAGGTGGATGTGACGTCAGCGGGACAGAGCGTGATCAGATAGCAAACTGATCTGGATGTGGACACCAGAGACGCATGTTAATACCAGGTGTAAATGTACGTGGTCAAGCGCTGACTGATTGCAATCTGAACTCAAAAAACACACGTTGATGCCAGGTGTAAAGGGGGTATATGTGGATATATATGTCCAAAAGTGCAGCACAAAATTGTACATTAATAATACAGGGAATGTAATCTGCATAACATTAGACATGTTTTGGGATTTTTATGAACATATTTTAAATAATAGCTAAAACAGTGTATATTCAAACCTTGTCCAAACCATTACCAGGCCTGGAAAACAGTTTTTCTACTTTCATGACTCAGGAATTTAATGACGGTGGGAACCCTGTGGAAAATTAAGTGTTGGTATTTCTGCTCAACAGAAAGACAATTAGTTTGCAAAATAATTTGTACTCATCTGATCTTAAACCATTAGGTACAGACACAGCTTAGCAGCATAGTCATTGCACTATTTTATTCACCTGATTCTAAACAAAAAGTGGAACAAACTGTGGACCGCTGATTACACCAGGAAACTGTGTTGACATCTGTACACTTAACTCATATTTCTGCTCGAGGAAAACTTTACGGAAAGCATTTGAAATAAACTGTGAGGTTCAAAACATATGTGACAATAAAACGTTTAAAAAAAAAAAAGCGACTAAGATCCAACGCACTAAATGTGAGCTCAAGATTTACATAAATTCAAATTCTAGACAGCGCCCCAGGCTTTACAGCCCTTTTTAGAAATGGACAGAAATTTTTGGGGGTAAAATAAGCAGCAAGGAAAACAGCATTAAACAAAAATACCAAGGACGTAGTGTGATTTGGCTTTTATGCTAAGTTGCTGTTAATTTTGTTCTTCTGAGAATTTGGGGGATTTGCGGGAACAATACTAATTACTGTGCTACACAGGTAAAAGTAAATCTTACCTGAAGTACAAATTCAGATGCAGAGTTTCAGTTTAAGATTTCAGTTTTAAAATTTAATATATATAAAAAAAAAAAAAATCACTAAAAATTAGCTGCTGCTAAGAACCAGCAATGTGAAACATCATAACAGGCTAATGAATGAAATAAATTAATTTCCATCACTTATGATGCTGAGATATTATTCAGCGGTGCACATTCAGACAAAAAGGAAAAAACATTTTGTTCTTTAAAAACACGATTTCACTGTAAGACTTTATTCAGCTCTAGAAAATGTCATCTAACACGTTAAACTAAAATCTTATGTACAAGCTTCTCCATCATCTCATTGTTAATTCCAGTAAAAGATTCAATGCTCTTCACAGCCCTTTGTTACCCTCTACAGAAAATAAAATCAACAGCTACTTTCATGTTACAGTACACAACAGACTAGTCACATATAAAAAAAGACTGAAAACACGTTGACAAAACATTTAATCAAACACACAGGCGTCTAAAGTAAAAAGCCCTACCCTGCTCAGTGCTGATTACGATTCCTCTCTGATCGGAGTGCATCCAGAGAAAAAACTGTTCTGAAAACTCGTCAGGAGTCTTTTCTTCTTCTTGAGGAAGCTGACTGTTGTTCTGTCCTCCTCATCGTCGTCACCGTCCTCCTCCTCCTCCTCCTGCAGGACAGGTTTCCTGACCAGCTTCAGGTCTGGAGTGGGATGTCCCATGTCGCCGATTTCTTTCAGCACCTGAAACAGAGCATATCAGTACATCAGTGTTACCCCTGCATTACATCTTCTTAAGGCTGCAGGCGAGAAACTACATGCCAAAATACATATTTGTAATAAATAAACAGAATGAATCAAACTGGTCAAATTAAGTCTTTACATGCATGCTAATCATTCTTAGAGCCACACTGTAGGCTTACCTTCTTAGTGGGAGTACAAGATGGCGGCTTGAAGAATGTGGTGTTGTCAGGGCTGACAGATATGGGATCCTGGAGAGACACAGAGTCCCTGGAAACACTTTCGGTCTGACTAACATCCTGAAATGGGTAAAAAGTCCAAAACTGATAAACACTCATATTCATGAAAAAAAATCCAATATTTTTCATCAAAGCAAATTAAGGTATTTTTGAATAAAAGGCCAAATCTAACTGGGCAGAACACACACATCAGTGTGTGTGGGAATAAATGCCATATGACGCAATAATCCGTTAAACTAGCACCAGGTTATTACTTTCTAATAAATGTAACATATTAAACATTTCTATTCTAAAACTGATGATGTCATAAATATTAGTCTGATAGTCTAGCTAAATTTCAGAGACTTATTTTCAGTCATAACCGATGTTTTTCTGTTGTGTCACATCACTTTTGCGCAGACTAAAAATCCAGAGGACAACAGGAAACATTTCTGGAGCAAACAGAGATCTCACCCGGGACGCCTTCGGGACAAAAAGACACAGTGAACGTACTATCACACATCAGGGGATGCACATTATTTTTCCCTGATGAAGCTACACTGAGAGCTAGTCAACAGTAACTGTTAGCTGTTAGCAGCGGGTGGCCAGTGTTGTGTCAAAGACCGTTTTCCTGTCAATGTTTTGCCCTTCGTAAACCTATGCCAAAACTTATCCCTAATGCTAACCGTGGGGGCACGATGCATTAACACGAGAGAAACACAAGTCGACAAGGAACAGGCTTCAATACAACACTGGACTGCTAACGGAGGTTCCACTGAGTCACATTATGATGTGTTCAAGCTCGATTAAGTCAAGATGAGAACAGGGCGAAGGTAAATTATAACTTTCTCCTGATGTTAATTTTGTTTTTGGCAAGAAACTTGAATAACAGTTGTTTGAAAGAAATGTGTTGGTGTGTTCACAGCAATATAAAATAGATATCACAGAGGGAATTATGATATACAGTGTGTTAAACATTAAAAGGGCTTTGAAGTATTTTTAAAGATGTTTTTCATGTGAAAAGTTAGGTTCAAGGTTTAATAACTGAAGTTGGGCTCATTCAAAGACAGTGCAATGAAGGGTTGAATGACTTTAAAACGGCTATTTTTTCTAACGTAGATGTCTTTGTTTCCCTGGCACAAAATAATGAATAAATCGCAATATTAAAAAAAACCAAAAACATCTGTATTGGCCCAGAATTAGTTAACAATATATTTCGACTGTGTTGTTTTAATGGGAACTGATGTAATGTAAATTAACACTTGACATGGAGTGTTTAAAACAGCCTGACAAACCAACCTGCAAATGTTTCAGCACAGACTGATTATCAAAAGTCTTATTATACAAACAGAAAAACAGAAAAGTAAAATAGAATTTTTTGTTGCATGAAACATTAGCAAGAAACAGAAATAGATAACGTACCTCAGAAGGCACCCTTGTATCCATATTTCTGCATTTCTCGTGGTCACACTGGCAGTTCTCTCCACATGTCAGCTTTCCTTTGCGGCACCTGCACTGCTTGTTGCCGCAGCGACCTTTACACGCACACTGAAGCAAGAGAAATTACTCAGCATCATGATGACTATACTGATGTTTACAGCTCAGCACTCTTGTATTGTAACAATTCTAACACATACAGCTTTACTATGCAGGTTTATTACGAGCCCTCCTTTAAAAAGAGATGTAACAAGATGAGCTGCACAACTTTTACTAGAAACTCTATGAGCTTAGTAGTTTCATAAACAAGGGACCAGTTTGAAGATGACCCCTGCTCTAATCACAGTCTTACCCCAGTTGCTTTCGGTTTCTTTGATGTTCTGCGTCCCTTCTCAGGTTTCTCAGGACGCCACTCTTCCTCCTCCCCCTCGGACTCATCCTCACTGGGCGACATCAGCTCTTCAATGTTGATGGCCATACTATGCTGGCTACGTTTAGCTGTGGTGAAGCGCCTCCCTTTAGGCTTCCATTGGTAGAGACACAGGCAAAGGGAAATCAACACACATCTCATATCAAAGGTTTTTTTTCCTCAAAGTTTCTTGGCTGAATATCTTTGTGAACTGAAAGGTCATTTTACCTGTCAGATAGTGACCTAACTTTTGTACATAATATCTCTGAAATCTTCACTTATGATAACAAATTAATATTTATATTTTAGCAAAAATAACCACATGGAGATGAAAGGACATCTCAATTCAACAAACACAAAAGGCAGAATATCTGTAAGAACTTACCTTTGGAGGAACGTACTCAAACGAGTCATCTGAGCTCCTTTCATTGTTGGTCACAGGCACGAGGACTTTCTTACCACTCGCCAGGTGAAGCAATGAGAGTTTCTGTGGGGAAAAAAAGGTTTCAGACAATTGCAATGCTTAAAGAGACTGTGCAAAATTCTGAGTGAAGATGACTGAGCTGGAGGCTAGCAGTTAACCATGCTAACGCCATAAACAGCACTAAACAACAGCATTAGTGCTGACAAAGCCAATGGTGTTAACCAAGGGGACACTGGAGGGATGGCACTACACTTCCACATCCAGATACCAGCGGTAACAGCTGTATGAGCACAGTGCAAAGCAGCGATGATGAACTAGCCATTAGGATAGATACATGCACGATCATGCAGGCACAGCTAGACCTGCTTACCAAAACAAAGCACAGAGAAGCTCAGATGACAACACACGCAGAGTCGAAATCTCAGTCATGATTTTTGCTTCTCACAATTAAATGAACACGATTAACTGCAATATTGCCATTTAAACTGTTCCGCTCATATAAAACTCCTCTGCATATCGCATCAAGTGTTCCCTAAACTAACAGTCAGACACCAGAGGGTGTCGCTGCACACGCACTCTGCAGTGTTGCAGCTGCAGCGCAGAGCCGAAGAATACACAACAGACAGCAGACAGCAAGATGAAAATCAGATGTTTGGAGCAGAAGGGAAAGAACTAGTCCTCTGAAACGGATCATCATCAGTATTTTAGATTTGGAGTGCGTGAGACTTGTGTCTGTGCCTCAAAGCAACACAACTAAGTCGTTTAACCACCTGAAAACACACTACAAACTGCAGTATGTTGACCAAAAAGAAAAAAAATCATTTGTTAGCCTAGATTTTAGGCACAGTTTTCTTTGAATTTCTTTTGAATTCACTTTATTTTAAAGTGAGAGCAGCAATATTTATTTAAGTCCAATAAAAAAATACTTTATCCCTCAGATCAATAAGTAATTTTGTTCTCAATACTGATCAAAATAATCCGTATTATCATTTTGGTCATGATCATGCAGAGCTAACACAGAGGTAGCATGACTTCATTCTCTGCTCAGAGCACCATTACATAGCAGATAGTGGTTTGCTGCTATATTTATGTTCTGAACGTCCCATACAGAACCTTTAAACACTTGTGCTGCTCCATATAACATTTTTCATACCTGCACTCATGTTTAATGTAATTAAATTACGACTATATAAATTGATTTGTCATCTGATTGTTTGTCAATTGAAAACCAGTTTCTTTCAACAGCTCTTGACCTTAAATACATGCTCTCACCACTTTGGCACACTGTGTATGATATTCATCATTTATAATTCAACGTAACATGATAAATACTACAAAAAAAATTAAAACAGATGAAGGCCAATAATATTGGACTCAATTATGAAGGTTACCTGTTTGTATTGCTCATTCTGCTCCACCAGTTTCTGGTTCTGCTCACTTAGTTCACGCAGCTTTTCAAGCTCTTCTTCCTAAAATGATGTTACAAATAAGCACATGATTAACTTTTTGTTTCTTCAAAAAAAAAAGCAGAGAAACGCAGAGTCAAAGGTTGATTATACACCCTTTAGCTAGTGGAAACAAACCTGAAGTTTGAGGCGCTGGAGAAGCTCCTTCTCCCTTGAACTCTCCTCATCGTTCTCCTTTGTTTCATCTGACTCCTCACATATGGGTTTGTTCTGTAGCTGGTTAAGGAGGTAAAGGACCTGTACGAAAAACAAATATATAGAACAGAGCGTTTCATAAATTTGCAGGACTCTGAGAAGAAATGTAAATGGGTGTATGACTACAAGCCATGAGCACCTTTTCTTGATGCCTCTGCTCCAGTTCCACCATCTGCTGCTGGTGCTCCATGTCCATGGCTGACATCACGTTTCTCTCCTCAGCCAGCATCCTCCTTAAATCTTGTGAGTTCCCCGTCTCCTGGTTGAGTTCACTCTCCAGCTTGGCACTGGCTGTTTTAGCAGACACCAGCTAAAGAAAAGAGAAAAAAATGAGTCACTGGAAACACAAATGGCAATAAATTAACACACACACTTACTAATTAACCACACAGATGTGAATACAAAAAAATGTATTAGCAGTTGCTCACCTCAGACATGAGGACCCTGAGGGCACACTTGGCCTCTACAATGCTTGTGATGCTATCGACGCGCTGTTTCAGACGCCCCTCGCCATCTGCGACGAGAACTTTCTGCTGAAGGTCAGCTATCTGGGCATTTCTGTTGAGATACAAACCACTCTGCATATCTTAATAATTCCAGCAATAAGGTACAAAATCAATTCAGTTTCCTGGAAAACTTATATTGTTTAAAAGAGTCACAAAATCATTAACAGCAATGACATAAAATGAAAAAACATGAGTTTTGTGTAGATAAATACCATAATGAGTCAGCACTAGATAGGGCCCGATCACATAGAAAGCATTTTAGCAGCTGGAGGCGGCTTTTTGAAATTGTTTTTAATGAGAATTGAGCTTTTTACTTGCTGGTTTTGCGTTGCTATGCACCTCACGTTTCTGCGCTCTAGGCACCTGACGTTTTTGCCAGAGCGCTCTGAACTCCAAGTTGAGGTTTTTTCAACTTAAGGAGAGGAGAAGGGCCCACATCATCTTCATTTTTCCTCATTATCCAATCAGATTATTTAAGAGGCGGGCCTTCTGTGGTGGTCACAACAATGAGTTTACAGTTGGTAAACAACAAAGGACAAACTGGCGGTAGCAGATGCTGGACACCCAGAGCTACAGGACTTTACAAACCACAGTTACCGGGATCTCAACAGATTAGCACGGCCATCGTGGAGGCGAAGCTCCTGGACCAACAGGTGGTACTCCCCATGATCCATCGTCTTTTTTAGGGTCTCATATACCCACACAGATCTCTGGTCGAGGGTGAGAGGCTGTCAGCAAATAGTTTGTTGGCCACAGGGGAAACAGAGCTACAGCAAGTACCCTCTGCCTCAACATTTTAGTCACTAGCTAATTACTTTGAAATAAATTTTAAAAAAAATAAGCAGGAAGGTTTATAGTAAGGAGGTCACAAGGTGGTTGCCTGGGAATAATAAATAGTGCAACAAGCATATTTTACTAGTGGGATTCAATGAAAATAAAGACAGTGTGGTGCACCTCGCATCTGGCAACCTGCAAAATGCTTCCTGTGTGATTGGAGCCTAAAAAGTAATTCCATCTATGGGGAGGGAGAGTACGACTAATGCTGGTCGAATTTTAAGATTAATTTAATCTTGGCTGCTTTTTCAGACTCACCTGAGGCCCATTTCTGTCTCCAGGTTCTCCACCTGTTTGGTCAGAGGTGTTTCCAGCGCCCCCTGGGTCTCCAGCTCAGAGATGATGAGTGTGCGACGCTGCATTGAAGGACACCACAAAGCAAAGCACTGACTCTTTGTACTGTGCAGATGCACTGGATGTCTCACTTACTCTCAGTGTGGTGCATATTTTTTTTGAGCGTGCTTAACAGTAGAGGAAATCCCATCTCACCCTGATTTTGGCAGCTGGCCGGTCCCCTGCCTCCATCTGCTGTTTGAGGTGGGTGATCTCCTGAGCCAAGACCTTTCTGTCCTCCAGCAGATCATTGAGGTGGCGCCGGGCCTCCTCTGTGCTGACCATCACCTCCACTTCATTCAGAAGCCATGTCTGATCACACAAATACAGTCACATAGTTAAGACACTCTCAGCGTCTGACGTGGATACTTTTGGGTCTATTTATACACGGACAACAATACTGTTCTGACTTTGATTTTGGAAAATCAATCATCATATTTTCAAAATAGAAGTCTGTCAATATTCTTGATTACAAGGAAACATTTCACAGTTTCAACTTGTTTGCAGCTGTTGGTTAAAGCAGGATAGTGTTTTATGAGAAATTATTAGAGATGGAATTTCAAGGCCGATAATCTTACAAACACAAAAATGTCAGGAGGGCAAATACATATTTTTTGACTTAACTCTTTTTCTAGCAAAACACCACTTTATAGACAGCCTCCACCATCCCTTGAGTAAAAAATGCATTAATTTATTTCAATTCTTTTGCAGTAGTTTAGCCATAGTTTATCTATTTTTAATATTTATATTAATGTCAGACTTATTGACAAGCATACATAGGCTGCATATAGGCTGAAAACCTTAGAATAACTTCACACAGTCTTAGACTAATTAACACATACATAAAGCTGTTACAGTCCATCCACTGTTTTGAAAATCAGTTTCATTAAATTGGCTCACAGCCCTGTGGCATCATTCATCCTCTCCTCTGCTGCTAGGTGAAGTTCAGACCAAAGATGCACGACGAGACTAGCTGAAACAGGCAAGCAGCAGTAGCGAACCACCATCCAACACCGGCACACCGTGAGGACGGAAACAGAGGGCTCGGCAGGGACAGGCTGCCTGCTGCAGCAAGTGAACACGCCGTCTGCAGTCATTTTGACTTGACCAGCAGACTTCACTATAAGACGATCGGTTGTTGAAACAGATGACGTGCTTTACGTTCTAAAACCAGCCGCTGGTGATCTGACCGGCTGAGTCGCAGGTGACACCATCAGCTGGCTTGAGGCAAGCTCAGACAACCAAATATCTGTGCTCATCAGCCAGTAATATAACTGCTGCTGATATACGGTGCATCCCTAGTGATAACAAATAATACTTTTTGAACTTAGTTTAGTCTAGCAAACCCAACACAGGTCTTTGAGACAACAGGAAAGCCAGAGAGGCAAGTTTTACCTTAACTCTTGTAGCAGCTCCTTCCATTCCTCTGTTATGGAAATCCTTGCGTTTCTCTGCAACTTCACTTCTCTTCTGCAGGGCGTCTTTTAACCGCTTGTTTGCAGCTGCAGCCTGTAGGGGAAAGACTTGTAGTGAGCCGCTTTAAATAATTTCCAGTTACAGGGGCTACTGGGAAACAGGGGAAGTGACTGGTGCAAATTAGTGACACACATTTAAAATATACAATATGTACATGCTACTGTATAGATGTTAAAAATACTAAATCCAGTCCACTTGCAGATCTTGTAAATTAAACTGCACAGACAACAGACCAAGAGGCCTCACCTCCTCAGTTTTACGACGCAGAACGTTGGCCTGTTTCTGGAAATCCCTCTCAAGTTTAAGCAGCTCATACTGGCGCTTACGATCCTGTAAAACAGACAAAAATAAACTGACGTTCATGAAGCCAAGAATAGAAATTAATAAACGCAAGGTAGGAAGAATTTAGCAGCAAGATTTTTTCATTTCTATATAAAATGCTGGTTAAAGAAAATGTCCTGCAGTGTCTCTCCACATACCTTCTCCTTCAGCTGCAGCACCTCTCTGTCCTTCTTGCTCTTCCAGTGTCTGAATTTCTCAGAGTCGTCCCTCATCTGCCTCATCAGCTGTGTACGCTGGGTCTTCATAGCCTGTGAGAACATAGCGTTATTGTGCTTGGATTTGGCATCTGTGGCTTACACGTTACAAGTTGTGCGAAATAACAGCAATACTTAATGCCAACTCAATGAACGTGGTGATGCCACGCAGTAAAAATAGAAACATTTTCTTATTTTTTTGGTCTTTACAAACAATTTTATCTCCCCACAGAAGGGCCAAATACACCAAAGATATATTGTCACTGCTATTTGGTCGATATGTAACATTAACAGATTAACTGGTTACCTGTATTTCTTGCATGAGCTTGCCAACTTTTTGAACGGAGGACTCTTTGATTTTCAGCAGTTTGGACTGCTCAAGAAGTTTCTTCTTCATGTCTCCAAGCTGGCCCTCGAGCTCCTGCAGTCTCTTCCTCCGCTGCTCACTGAGTCTACAAGAAGGTGGTGTCAGACGTCAGATGAAGCAGGAAGGAAAAAGTCGAGGCTTACGAATTCACTTTTATGTCAAAGTTAGTAATGATTAGTGTTCATACTTGGCCTGGTTAGTGTCTTTCTTTGCAGACTGAAGTGCCAAAACAAGGTCCTCTTTCTCCTTCTGCAGAGAGTCCACTGCTGTCTGTAGAGACTGGACATTTTTCTGCAGGACAGAATGCAAAGAATATTAAAACATGCCCATCATTTCTCAACAATGGCAAAATATGGTTCAGAATTAATATAATCACACAAAAGTGCTATTCTTTAAACTCCCCTTTCTCACATGGGAACCTGGTATCATAGGAATTTCCACGAGTCACACTTCATCGTTCATGTTAAGTCCAAGTTCTAATCTTATGTTCCTGTGCAAACTGTTCATTCATCTCTGGTGATTTACTAAATATGTGTCCCAAATGATTCCTAATGTTCTCCAGAACAAAATCCCTCTCTTTTGTCTTCTTGTAAAGACAAAGGTTTGAGATTTTGACAGTATGATAATCATCTCAGAAAATATTGCAATTTCACGGTATTGCGGTATTACATTATTACTATTATTATTATTATTATTACTACTATCAGTCAGAATGACCCTTAAAGGAATTAAAACGCAAGGGTTGTTTTTAGTTAAACAAACATTTTATAACTATATGTGATACCTGACACTGTTTTTAGTGCGTAAAAAAAAGTCTCTCTTTTGAACATAACTAAATTAAAGTTGAGATTTTCAAGTTTGAGTGGCATCTATTTTTTCATACCTTCACACCCCTGACCTCCAGTAGCACGTGCTGTGCACTACATACAATGAGTTTAGCAAGAGAAGCACCTCTATATATGACAGTATTGAAAATCATAGTGTCAGGATTTCTAAATACCCTGGTATACTGAAATACCGTAATACTGCCAAAGCCTAGTTTCACTGTACTTTTTTCTTGAGTCTTTGAACAGAAAATCCCGCACACTGCTCTTGCTGAGCTTCACAATTTATTAGTAACACTAACGTTTCAGTCCTCCTGGAGCTTCATCAAGAGTGTTCAACTCCATTATTTCCAACATGGAGCTTAAAAAGAAACCGCCCCACCCATTTCACAGGTGTGCACATGTGTGGGGGAATTAATCAGCTGTGGGTGTGTTTCTCAATAACTGACAACAGCCTGTGCACCACATGTCACATATCCCACACATGAAAGAACAAGGGATCAAGAAAATCACGGGAAAAACTCAGAAAACTCAAGCTCCTTACACAGTAAGATTGTCCATTCTCATGCCGTGTAATCTCTGTTCAAAGACTCAATAATATTTTCCAACACACCCCTGCATCTGAGACAGTTGGATGTGCGAATACCTTTCTTAAAACTAATTGTAATTTTTTTCTAAAAACATTTACCCTTTTTTAAGTACACTCACCTGTATTAAAGTCAGTGTTTCAGTAGGTTAAAAAAAAGCACTACATAAATGAAAATATTTAAAATTGTGTGTGTTTACATGGACATGAATGACCTGTTCATGATAGGGTTTTCTGAGTATCCTGTGTCCAAGTTTAGGCATGTACACACCATATCCTGTTAATGAGAAACCCCTGTTATTGAACACTTCAAACTACCAGTGTAGGGGCAGTTTTAGCCTAGTGACGCAAACAAACCAGCAATGGCAGCAGCGAAAGAGTCTCATTTCCAGAGCAATGAAGAAACTGATTTTGTCTTTTTGTAATCAAAGACACTGCACAGTGTCTATCTTCATCCCCTGCTCCTCTGTCCTACGCAGTGGGAGTGACGGTGACTGGCACAGGTCAGGTGGAGGACAGTGTGAGAGGAGTAGTGTAGCTCCTTTCAGGGAAAAACATGAGCTCAGTATGGAGTGTGTGTGTGTGTGTGTGTGTGTGTGGTTGAGACAGAAAGAGAGACATGATGGATGCACTGATCAGAGCAGAGAAGAAATTAACACTTGCATTGTCAAGTGGGAGTAAATGAACAGAGTAGGGTGGTTTGTTGTATAAATATTAAAGCGCCTGCGCAAACAGACTGCAATAATCAGTAACCGGGTTACAAGTATTTATCACGTCTACGGAGACTGAATACCCAATTTCTTTGTGCTCATGTTGTTTACACAATATCCCAAATGTCATAACTGGGATAAGCATGAGCATCATAAACTGGTAATTTGTGTTTATTGACAGAGATTGTCAAAATAATGACCCAGATCAAATAAAATATCGAATTCTACAACGGAAATTTGGGTGGTTTTAGAGTCACTGTGTGAGTCAAAAAAGGATGCGAAATCCTCTTACCTGGTGCTCTGACTGCATCGGCTCCAACTGGGTGTCGTTCTGGCACATTTTCTTTACAAAAGCTTCCTTCAAGCTCAACACTTTGTTCAGCTCAATCAGTTCCTTGGAGAGCTGGGCCTGCCGCAGTGCATGACGGGTTGTAAAGGCCTCCGGGGAGTCCTTCCCAGCAATGCCAGTGACATCCTGTTTAATGTGTTAGAGGTGGGAAACATCTTATTCGCATTTGGTTCAGAAAAAAAATAAGGACTGAGGAGGAGAAATATATCTCTGTGTGTGCACGAAAAGAAATATGTTACATATATAATAAAAAGACTGAATATCATTATCAGAACATGTATGTTTGATAATAATAATGTTAACAATGAGAGAACACAAGTTTAATGTACCGTAGGGGATTCATCTGCTGCATTTTTACTGCCATTCCCAGAGACCTCAGCTCCATCCTCTCCTGCAGCCATGGCGTCAATGGAGGCAGCGATGCCTGCACTCTCATTCTTCAAAAACCAACAAAAAGTAAACCATGAAATTCAGTATTTTAAACATGCTGTCATTTGGTGGATTATTATGTATGAGGATTTATGTACCTTGAGCTCCAAGATGATGTCTTGCAGGTTCTTCATCACCTCAACATTCTCCTTCAACTCCTGATCCTCCAGAGTCTCCAACACTTTCTCGAGATCCACTGTACACCTGATATAAAGGTAAATAAAGACCACGGTTTAATATGTGGCAGTGCTCGAGAAGAAATAGCTGAAATCATGTACAAAACTGACTTCCAAACAAAGCTTTCAAAGAGGACAAATTACACGTTTCCGTATTTTGTGTCTAATATATAGTGTTACAGGAAAGGACGTTAATTTTAAGCGTGACCAAAGTTTCAAAAAATGACAGAAATGTATGTAGAAGTAATCCCTGTGAGGAAAAACCTCAGGCTTCAGACCGTTCTGAACACTGTTTCCAATGTGTTTTCTACTCTGGCTACAGTATAATGTCATAGTAGGGCTGCCCTCTAATGGTCGACCAAACATTAGTCGACCAGGAAGGTAACTGGTCGGCAAGATTTTATTGGTCGCTTAGTCGCAGAACAGGCAAACTAACAAACAAACGTGAAACTCCATTAGGAGCTGCACCTTGTCAAAATAAATCAAAACCTATATGACTGGACCATGTGGGAATTTAATTTGAAAGGACAGACACAGGAAGTGGAGTCAGGTTAATTTCCAGGGCTGGTACCTGCGGTTATTCCACAGGCTAGTTAATAACATGTCAGGCAGGAAATCCAAAGTGTGGGATCGTTTTGAGAAGGTAAAGGACCAACCCAAGGTGATATGTAAACTCATCTTCATTGGTCCACTACAAACATGACATATCATGTGAAACATGGAAGTAGCTACATGCCCATTAGCCCACAGCGTCATTAACAGGCGGCTCGCTCAGTGTGTGACGTGCACTTGGAGATAAAATATAGGCCTATATTAATGAAGGTTCATTAGTACGGTTTTGTATTTCTCTGTAATGTAGCACAGTGTTAACAATGTTACTGAGACTATTCTTTCTCACACCTTCAACTCAAACCATTGTGTTGCCCCGCCCAATATATATAATTTCATGCGAGCGACTAGTCAACTAATGGCTCTAAATGACAACTATTGGTGGACTAAGAAAATTCTTAGTGTCATAGTGTGCCAGATTTCTTTATATAGTCATCTGCTCCAGACATGCTACTGCAAATGTTGACATTATGAAGTCTACACTGCTCCACAAAGCTAAATACTAACATCAGGAAAATGTAAACTTGGTTGCCAATGTTGTAAATTATTTCTCCTGCTGATTCCTGCTGGAATTGTCCGCGTGTGTTAAGAAGCTTTTATTGTGCATTTTACAGTATAAAAAATGCTTCTACTCTCTATTACATTTCCCCAGCTGCAAAAACTGCGCAGAGACGCCAAAATACAGGAGACCCAGGGGCGCTGACCAGTCAGAGCAGACTGGGCATTTTTGCAAGGGAGTTAAGGAGACAGGCCCTAAAAGGTAGTGTTTCAGACAGATGGTGAAAATAGGTATTGCAGCACAGACAGTATGAGAAAAATACAGTGTTTTTTTGACCATTTCTACTAGAACATGTTCTAGTGGAAACTTTGAATACAGGCGTAAACCTGAAAACAAGCATAATAGATCCTATCCAACAAGAATAGCTCAACTATTTTGTGTCCTCTTGAAGCTTTGTTAGTCCTGCCCTGAAGCTCTCCTGGCTTCTTGCCTCTGTAAACTTACGCTGCATGGTCCCGCAGTTGTTCAATTCTGCTTTGTAGCTTCTCATTTGCATGTTCGGTCTATAAAATAAAGTAAACACAATGTGATAAACATAAAAGATGCAAAGCAGTGACATGTTAGAGAGAGGAGATCTTACACAAACAGACTGTGGACTGGCTCACCATGATGATCTTCTCAAACATGAGGGCAGTCTGTCCAGCTGCCTCACTCAGCTCCTTGCTCAGCTTATTGTTCTCATCCTGCAGAGCGCGGTTCCTTTCCAACAGCTTAGTCACATTCTCCGCTGACTCTGGCCTGTGACAGAGAGACTGAGTAACCGTTATGGTCTTTTGTTATGGGTAATACGTACCCTGGGTGCATTTAACAGACATCCTGTTGGGACATCAGCTTAGTGGGAAATTTAATGTCTTACCCAGACAGCACCGGAGCGACTCCTCCGCGGGCGTGAAGGAGCATCACCTGCAGCTCCTGAACCTAAAGGAGTGCAAAGATCAAGACATTTGGGACATTTCAATGTTAAGGAGTAATGTGTGTATCATATACTTGATGTACTATCGATCTTTAGGCTGCACAAACAAAGATTTCTACCTTGTAAGGACTTAAATTAACGTGCAGCATCATTATATAAACCAATGGCAGTTTGAGATTTGGCTGTTTTTCCCCCCGTTTTTTACCTGTTGCTTCAGACGGCCCATTTCTGCAGCTCTGGGGTCAATATTGACTATTGGTTTGTTTTTAATCTTGCGAGCTCTGTCAGCATATCGCAGTGTGTTGATGGTCTCCTCCAGGTTTGAGTCTGCAGGGCTAACGCACGCAATCATCAAAGTGTGGCTGTTGCCTCCCAAAGAATCTGACGAAACAAGCAGAAAACAAATCGGAAAAGTGCTTGGTAAAATAATTTTGTAGCTATGTACTATGATGCATTGTTGCCTGTTTGATGTACATTAATCTGCCATTTTTGCTTTAAACAAATAAAAAAGTAAAGCCATACGCAGAATGAAAAACCTCACATTAGACATTAAAAGTCAGAGAAGCAGTGTCGTGTGTGCTTAAACACGATTTGCTCATGTCTGAAGGTCCTCAAAGTGAGGATGGTTTTTGAGACTAATGACCACTGAGTAACTTTTGAACATCCAAATCAAAGCTTACCTTGTAGCAGGCGGGTGAGCTTGGAGTCTCTGTAAGGAACAAAGCTGTTTTTCTTGCTTTCATCCCCCAAGGCACTGATCACATTACCCAGAGACAAAAGGCCACGATTGATGCTGATGCCTGAAGATGAAAATGAATAGCATCAAAACAGAAATGCTGTTATTCAGGACAAAAAGAGACAACACAGAAATATTATACTACACTATTTGTCATTGGGAAAAATCTGAAATTAACGCTGACAACTTTTAATTGAGTAAAAAGAAAAATACACTTAGTTTACCTTCCTTCAAACGATCTCCCTCCGCTTTGGTTTTCTTTTGCCTCTCTGAACCAGCCAGATCCACGAGGTGCAATTTTGAAACAATGGAGTCGGTTCTGCGACAAAAGATTACATTAATATTCAACTTAGATAGCGTTTTTAAATGTTGCTTTGTGAGCTATAGCAATACAAAGCAGTTTTAATAAAGATGTATTTGATTAAACACATTACGCAAAGCAGTCAATGTGAATGTATCACTATAAAAGCTTCATTGTATGTAAACCCAAAATTTGTGTAAAGCAGGATTTATACTTCTGCGTCAAATCGAGGCCGTAGCCTGACGTGCACCTCCTCAGAAATGTAAATACATATTGCTGCGACACAGACCTCCTGTCTGTTTCTGTGAGCTGAAACCATTTCCCTCAGTGGCAATTAAGCTTTTATTTACTTTGATTTCACAGATAAGAAACAATACATTGTGAAGACAATAAAGCCTCCACAAAATAGCATTTTAAGTCTTGTGTGTGATTTATCCTGGCTTCATATGATTAGAGGAAATCGCCGCTAGTTGCTAGGCTAATTTATACAATGTAAAATGCCATACGCATGCGCTAATAAGGTTAGCATATTATATTTGTTTGAAAAACATGTTTAGTATACGACAGTTGTTTTGTCAGTGAACCTTGTGAGTTGTAATGGTACAGAATTTTGCAACGTTACCTTTGTTAAATGTTGCTGTTGTCCCTGGCTTTATATCGGTAGAGGACATCTCCACTAACTGCTAGGCTAATTTATACAATGTAAAATGCCATAGACTTGTGCTAAAAACATTAGCATGTTGTATTTGTGGGGAAAATGTGTCCAGGAAAAGACCAGTGCTTTGTCTGAATCCAGTGAGTTATGGTGAAGCCTATTTGTGTACTTGTGTTTTAAACTGTCTCTATTAACCCATGTTTAATGTGTGTTTTGGGTGTGTTTTCAATCAACTAAACTTAACAGCGATTCACAGAAACCCCACTGTCGATCAGTGTTCTGGAGGTGTAACTGCAGAGTGACACAGACACACCAACGCTCAAGTATAAATGCTTAGAATAGGCCACGTGCGTAGGTTCTGCATAGAGATTACGCGCAAGTATAAATCCCACTTAAAAAGGTTAAAGGGTATTAATATTAGCCAAGGTGACTGTGTGAGAAAACGCCACCAAACTGACTTGTCTGTCCCTCTGCGCTGCTCCAGTGTGATGGTGAAAATAGCATGTGAGCGCGAGGAAGCGGCGTTCATCGCCGTGGAACCCACGGTGCGAGCAGAATTTCCGACCTCCAGACAACCCACCATCTCATGAGCGGAGCACACTCGCTTCTCAGTTAAACCCACAATCTGGAAAACATGATATTTTCTATTAAAACCAAAGCAGACACACTATCTTATATTTGAACATGTTCTGATTTAAAAGATGTCACCATGGCTCAGAATGAGTTTTAACTTTCTATCTATTCTAAGTAGTGGTGTCACAGTATGTGCTGTCTTTCTTCATCATTAAACATCATTTACTCACCTTAATGCCCTCTTTGGGGTCCTCCCTTATGCTGAGGGAAGGTTTATCTTTAGAGGCACACAGCAAGTCCAATATGTCCTCATTATAGATCTACAATCAAAAACGAAGAGCTAAAGTAAACAATTTTAAAAGGCCACTATGCACTGAAACATGTGCTGAATGTCGAGGAGCACATTACATTTCTAAAATGACATAAAAACACAGTGTAAACAACATTCCCACCAACCTCCAGGTACGATACCGCCAGACAGAACTCACAGTCTGTCCTCTTCTCCTGTTCCTCAAAGATCCTTCTGACAACTCGTGGAATAACTCCGACTGAAGGATCATTTTCTTGAGCTGATGTGTATGTTCCTCCCATGGAGAAGGTCTTCCCCGATCCCGTCTGTCCATATGCAAGAACTGTGGCATGGTAGCCTAAAAAAGCACAATTAGTGAGGATATAAAATGATGATGCTGCAAAATTAGTGTCCTACTGAATTCTATAGAGCATTATGACAAAAGTTATAGCTACCTTTGAAAAGCCCACACAATAACGGGGACACAGTCGTATTAAAAACCTCCTCTTGTTCAGTAGTGGGATCAAATACATAATCATAGGTGAACGCCTTCTCTGTGCCAACAATCACCTGGAAACAAACAACAATTTTTACACATGCAGCATAGCGTAGTTGCCAAAGCTTTAAAAGAGGAAGAGAAAAAGGAAGTGGTAAAAACATTACTCTGAAACAGAGGGAATAAAGTATTTCCCTAACTGTTGTTGAGCACAGACCTGGGGCTCTCCAGGCACAAATGTGAGACAGCACTGACATCCCTCGTTGATTTCTTTAGGCACCAGCGGGCGACATCGCAAGGCTACCCGCACTGGGATCACCTTATCATCCTCATTTGTCATGATGCAAGACTCCAATATTTACCTGGTGATAACAGAAACAGAAGAGGTAATGACGCCAAGTAATATCAGTGCAGTCATATGGCAAGAAAAAATCCCATGTAGTATTTTGAAACGACAGAAAAGTGACACCACTCAAATTTAACAGTGTCGACTGCAATGGCAGATGTAAGGATACATTGCTTTCCATCATCAAGAGGACTTTTCTTCAGTGCTGACATCAGTTATAAAACAACATGTAAACAGACATGTATTGCATGAATATAGGAGATGGACTTATCAGAGAACACATGAGCAATCAAAAACAACACCAATCTCCTGTGTGTGTCATTGGGACAGGGGGGAAAAACTGTTTCCTACACGCATGCCAAGCAAGGTTGGAAATTAACTTTCTTGTCTACCTGCCACTGTGGCTGGTGGATTCCAAAAGCTATCAAGCTTGCAATAGATAACCATCAGTTTTTTGGCTGGTGAGTGAAGGAAATCTAGCAGCCACTTGCATGTTTTGCCAGCATTTGGCTAGTGGCTGGTGCTGATTTCCAACCCTGACACCAAGTATTGACTTTTTCTTTAAATAAATTATTAATATTATAAAAACAAATTTCACTATTGGTAGCCCAATAGAATAATAACATTACTTTCTTTTTCAGTCCACTAAAAATGACTGAAGTGGGATGAACTTTATCTTATTAGACTGAACAAATGTGAAGGTGATAAATCACAATATACGTTATTGCAGTACAATACATTTTGCAAAACTTTTAACATCGCAATAATATTGTATTGTGACTTAAGTATTGCGATAATATCATATCATGGGGTGCTGCTGATTCCCACCCCTTGTGTGTCGGTGGTTGTGCAAGGTGAAAACTGGACACCCAAATACTTCATACACTGAAAGCAACGTGAGCTGACCAGTTACCACAGTGGCCAGGATTATAGCCCTACAATGACTGAAAAAAATATAGTTACCCTAAAACAGAAATTACAGGGTGGTAGTCTAATGATTTTGCACAAGTGTTAATCAGTATGTACACATCTGGACAACTGTCTTCACATTTAACTACATCAGACACTTTATAGTTGGTTTACAATGTCTGTATTCATACCTGGCACATTTTGCTGTATTTTAAATACACTGTATATGAACCTACTATAATGGAGTCCCCGTCCCTTTTGCATAACATCTTCTAGTAAGAAGCTCAAAGAGAAATTACTACAGATGATATTTATGTTCTACATGAAATCGTACATTTGTAAATGATTAAGTGTGTGATGAATGCACGATGCCTTTCCTGATGAACTGGAGCAGAAAAATAAACAAGAGATAGAACTGCTAAAGGATAAATTAAGGGCAAAGGCTTGGCAATAATGGACATTATGTTGAGATAAATAATTATGTGTCCCCTCTATTTCACATCTTGCACATTAAGGGATTTCAAATGGGATGTTTCTCTCATGTAATCAACACCAGCACTCACAGGGTGCCATCTGTTTAATTTTAGTAGTACTTTATGGCAATCAAGGGTTAATCACAAAACGTCCCCGTGGCAGTATTTTCCACCATGGCTGTTGTCATGGTGTCCAATGAATTGGTCCATTATTCACTATCTATTTGGAGCATGAGTGTCTGAGGATGACATCATAATCCTAAAGGCCACCCCTTCCTCCTAAAAACCCTTGATGTTTGATTAGCAAGAGTTACAATGAAAATTCAATGTCAGGCTAAAAGGGATAGCCCTCTAACTGCGACGTTACTTGCTCGATCTGTCTTTAGGACACTAAACACACAGATACAGACACTAAACTAAAGCCAGTTCGCTAACGTTATATCGTTATCGTTATTTATCGTATAAGACGCACTTCAAAACAAGTTAAAGTGCATTTTTATTGAATTATAAACAAAGCCAGAGGACAAACGAGTCTTCAACTCAGCGAAAGGATGATAAAGTTGCTGTCAGTTTACCGTTAACTACCATAAGTTAGCTAGCTGCAGTCATTAGCAAGACGTTGACATTATCGTACCTTTTCACGTTTCCTCCACTGCCAACGTTTAAATATCACGAAATCGGCATTCAGCGGTTCCGGTTGATGATGGTCCGCACTGATATAAACACTAGTAATAAAACGTCTACTTCTAAATGTTACTCTTTGACGCTAACTTGATTAACTTGGCTTCTTCGCCCGTGTACTTACGCCGATATCTTTGAGACGAATGTTGATGCTGCCCGCCACTTTCAAACACCAAGCCCCGCCGCCTGTTTCTTCTTCTACTGGTGCTTTTATGGCAGAGTCAAGTCAACTCGGCAGCGCCACTGCCCTCCACAGGAAAAAAGGAAAAATACAGTCTCATTCATGTTACTCACCCTCTCCACCGTGTCTCTGCTGGACTGTCAGACTACTGGATCATACCTAAAATGTATACTTTAAAGCAGGTATGTGTTTATGTACTTATTACTGTTATATATTACACTATATTTATTAAAAAATTGAAATATAAAAAGGTGTTCTTGCGTCGTGGCTTCAACACTATGGAGCTCTTCCATTAGGTGGGCCTTGTCTGCAGTCTCCTTAGCAACCTTCATAAACAACTGATGACCCATCTTTTCAAAATAGCTTTTGTCCCACCCTAAACTGTCAAGTGTTTGTTAGTGTGTTTCTTTTGGGTCCTCAGTAGCCTGTATTTGCTCTGTGTTTTATGGTCTTTTCTGATACCTTCACTATTACTTTTGTTTTTATTGTTGTATTGCCTTTGATTTTATTGATTGCATGTTTTTTTTGTTGCATTTTGTGAAGCACTTTGTAAATTTTATCTCTGTATAAGGTGCTATATCAAATACATTTTATCAATATTATTATTAGTAGTAGTATATTTTATCATACTACAATTGTACAATAATACTGTGCTTGCTATGTTACACTCACTGTATTATACCCATATTACGCCTTCTTTTATACTGTTTTATACTCCTATCCCATACATCATGTTTATATTTCGCCATATTATGTCAATATGTTCTACTTACTTCTAATACGTTTAGTTTTTTGCATCCTATTCTGTATTATATTTAAATTACATCTTCATATTAATACAGACAAACACTAAGTGCCATTATTTAATCATATCATCAATCTAGTGTCCATTGTTAACATTATACCTGACTTATACTGGGTGGATTTCTGAGTGGTATATCAAGATTACATAAATACTGTTATTGATAAGAATAATAAGAACAAAATTAACAAAACATATGAGTTGTTTATATGTTAATTCGTACATTGTTTGAACTTCAGAGAAAGGGTAGGACAATATACATGTATGCTTCTTACTCTGTTGCTATTAAGCACTACTGCTATCACTTTACCACTGCCACTGTCACTTTACCCTGCAATTTTTGTTTCTTACACAGTTTTCCTTTTTGTTATTGTTATTATTATGTTTATTGTATTTTTTTCTGGTTTCAGATATTTCGTGTATCTCTTGTTATTTATTAAGATACCCTCTCTATTTTTCTGTACTATTTCTGTCACTGTTTCCCCTGGGGATCAATAAAGGTTTATGTTATCGATCTTATTTTAACAATTGCAGATTTTCTTGCATATAAAGTTTTTTGGTGCAATCAGAAAACTGGATATATTTGAAGGAGTGAGCAGTAAACAAATTCATCAAGACTTTGAGGTTCAAAAACTCTGACTGTAGAAACAGATCACTGAGTCTTTATTGAATTAGCATTCAATTATTTGTCCATATGAGCTGAGCAATATTGCATTAATGATTCTTTCATGAACCAAACAGTGATAACATTTCAATGTAGTCTAATCAAATGAATAACCAAACGGATTGCTGATATATTTTTTGTTGGCATAAGACCCAAGCTTGCAGGGTTAACCGATCTCTCTGACTGGTGACTTGAAAGCTGCATTTACCAAAAATTGCTACCATTTTATCTGAAGGCAATAAGTGAATAACTGTTGTTACCTGACAGCCCATCCCCTTGTTACTGATAATGAGGGCAATTAGAAAAACACCCCTCAATTCCCAGATGACCGAGATCACAAAACAACTAAAACCAGGGCGTGAGGCAGAGGGAACGGCATGGCCTTCAGTAATTGTATAAGATAGACATGCCATGCTAAGAAATAAGAAAGACTGGGAGAGATTTTTTTCAAGATAAGTGCAAATAGAGGAGAGAGCTTCGGCAGAAGGGGAAGCTGAGTGGGTGACATGACATCCCTCTTGATGAGACGAGTTTTCAGCCCTACAATGGAAAATGGGGAGTGACTCTGTGTTCTGGCTGGAAGAGAAAGGTCATTACACTGGGAGCCAGAGGGGAAAACAGCTGAGTCCAGATAAAGTGATGACAAGGTTTCTGCAGGGAGGAGAGGGCTAAGCAGGCAATATAGTGCCAGAAGTCAAAGCATGGACTTGTATTGCAATTGTGTGCTTCTGATAAGCTGCATTATTATTTTCAAAAATTACACCAAAAGATGATTTTCACAATTATGTGTCACCAAAATGTCACCCTAATTTTGCTACACATTAGAAGAGCTATTAAATGTACAGGAGACACAGTCACTAACGATGCTATCGTAATGAGGTCACATGCAACCCATGACCTTTGTCAACCTTGTCACCACTGGGAACTGTAACAGCACTGATAGAGCTTATCCTCTCCAGCACAGATGTCTGGCTCAGCCTCCACCCTCCTGTGACAGATGCTGTCGACCCCTAAGAATGAAGTCACATTTTCACAGTAGGAATGAATCATACGGGAGTGACATGTCCTGCGTCATGGCTTGTAGATCCACCGTATTGATTATCTGAGCTAATACAAATGATAGGAGGGATTCAGAGTGCCTTGACACTACAGTGGATGGAGAAATTAGGTGCCAAAAACATGACATTATCCAAAAGCAAATGATTGCTTTGATATTCCTGAATCTCAGCAGGAGACTGGAGAAGTAATCAGTGAGTCACTGACACTGACCAAACCCCTGCTGGTATACTATAGCCATTATATGCCACATGGGAGTAAAAGTATCACCTGAATTTCCTTTAGTCCCATTCAAACACATTACCATTCAACCATACAATGTTATTTGTATTTTCTGAGTTTTTGAAGCACCTGTGAAGTTTCACTGAACTTTCTGTTTATGGCTCACTCCCTGTCTTCAGTCAGCTACTGTACACACAGACTCGGAGGCGAGTGAGTCCTGCTGCTACGGGAAATTCCACCACAAGGCCTAATAACAACATGCCAGATTGTCTCTGCTCCCAAGAATAGAACAGACAGTGAATGAATGGAACAAACCGGTCTATTCTCTCCATAGATATTCACTAAATGATGATTGTGCATGTGGGGATTTTTTTTTTCTTAAATAGGGAGATTAAAATGCCAACAATAATGCGCTCAGCTCAGCCTATTTGGCTTATAAAGCCACCTTGACCTTGAGCAGGCAGTGCCCACTAATACTGTGGCTGGAATGGGAGGAAATTCAGCCTGCTTCCCTCTTTTCCTGTTGTAGTTTCAGAAGATAATCTGCACGGGGTGGATTGCATTGCAATCATCCGTGCCTAAAACCCAATGGTTGCATGAATAGGGTTTTGAAGAGGATACACTCTGCTCAGCTGCACTAAGCCATGTGTACATACCAGCTTCATGCTCTACTAAGCTAAACGGTCTATGATGGGGTTTCCCATTAACTGTGGAAAACTTAATGTATGATAAAAATAATTGCAATCTAACTACAGTAGCTAAAATGATAATTAATTTTGCTGAGTATCGGTTAATTTGAGTATTTTGCTGGAGGATTTTAGCAGTGAAATATTAGCAAGCGGTCACCCATTTTGCAAATCCCACATCGGAGCTAATTAATCTGTAACCGTCATGACTTTTCAGTGCTGAAAATTACAATTTTCAGCAAATTACAATAAAGCTCTGATACTGTATTGCATTAAATCATGGCATGACTAAGGGCATTTTCCACATTATTCTGTTTAGTTATCATAAGCCTCGGTCATTTCTGTTGAAATGAATAAATTGTTTTTTTTTAAATATATTTATCACATTTTTTACAAATAACACAGAACAAATCAGGTTGGAAAAATAAAATTAGTAGTTTAGTTTAATTAAATTAAATTAAAAAATCATTTAAAAAGAGTAAAATAAAAAGCATAAAATGATATATATACATATTTTTCCTGGCAGCAAAAGTCAAAAGACTGAAGAGTTGCTTATGTTTGATAATTGTAATATGACCATCTGGGTGGCCCAGTCAGAGGCACATAGGGTCTAATTCTATTTAAACAAATATAACACACAGTTCATCCACAACACTGGACCAACAGCTGTGTTCACACATAGCCAAAAACAGTGAATGTAGCTTCTGGATTCAGAGTTACGCTTTCAGCAGAGAGGAGAAACTATTAGCATCCATTTTGTTTTTGAGAGCAGGTGTTATATGTGTGTGATGTACAATTCTAAATTGAATAGATTTAGTATGATTGCAGATAGATATTTCCACAGCATGGATCCACACTTCCTGCCAATCCAGGTCGTCAAGAGCGATGCCCAAGTCTCTTTCCAGGCTTGCTTAGTAGTTTGGGAGGTTAGAGATGAGCTGGAATTTTGGGCTCTATAGACTACACTAATGCGTGTCTTAGATACCTGTAAAGACAACATTTATTTTTATTTATGGCATAAATAATCTCAAAGCAGTCTACAAAGATAAGAAAAGTCATATGACTGTTGACACCACTGCAAAAGCATTTATATGAATATAAACTGGCGAGATGTGGTGTGATGTGCAAGAGCTTTGCTGTCATTTGTCGTTTGCTTGTTACTTGTTTAGAACAGTTGCTTCATTTACAATCAAATTTAATGAAAACCAAAAATTAAAACAAGTAATCACACCTGGTAATCAGTTATCACATCATTTGCAAGACTTAGTCTACATGTTTTTGTTTTTTAAAGGAACAGAAAACATGAAGTCAATCATGCAGGACAATGATGGCTGCATCTGAAGCCTAATATGTACTTTGGTCCACTCAAGGAGGCCTGTTACCAGGCAAAAGCTCAATCAATAACCACAAGAGCCAACAATAATTAGCTGTACATTTTAAAACAGGCCTGAAGCCTTATGCTGAGTCAGCCATGAGGCACTTTATGGGAGGGGTGTCTGTGGGGTTACTGTTTACTGCTCTGGCCTGGATGATAAACTCAAATATGTCTGGACATGACAGCAAATGGGGGGTAAAGACAAAGCAAATGGACACTGAATGCACATAGCCTTAAGATAAGGTTAATATAAGCACAAGTACTATTTGGGCACTGCAATATTGCAGACGTTTACATCAGTTTAATTGGCACTGTTCCTGTTATGAGAATCAGCACCGCACATAAAGCGAATAGCACTGAGGATATTACAGACTACTCTGAAGTTTATCATACTCACCCTGTTCTCTGTGCTGTCAGTGAGGCTTTAAATGCTGAGCGACAGGGAGCACCTTCCTCTGAGATCAGTTACTCTGATTGTTTGGACACTATAAACTGTCTTGACCTAATCTTTTTTTTTTTTTACAAAGTACGCAGCTTTGTCCAAGTTTTACAATCAAATTTGGCCCGTAAACCTCAAAGAAGGATGAGTTATGATTAAATATATCCCTCCTGACAAAATGTCTCAGAAATTCAATTGGAGAACAAGTATGGAAAAACAACAGTCAGAGTCATTTGTGCCTTGAATCTGTATAACAGGAGAAACTGTTTCAGTCATCAGCCTTATAGTGCTTAAAATTCAGTTAATCCTAAGAGGTATTTAGCTGATTCAACATGAGTATTTTGAATGCATGAGAGAGGGGGAAAACACACCCTCGAATGAATTTTAGAATTTCAGTGTCTAGATGTTTCATCCATCATCATGAGTCAGGGCATGGTCATCATCAGCTGATTCTACCATGTGTGTTAATCACTGACATTTAAACAATGGTCACTGCTCTCTTTCCTGATACATTCATGGAGATGGGGGCTGAATGGGGTGGAGCTGGCATGGATGGATTACTGAGCAGGCTTACTGGGAACAGGCCCAGGAGCACGAGTGTTAGACGTCCCCCTGGCCTTCATCTGCAAAATGTCACTCAAATTACTGTAAAGGTGGATTTATATTTATGCATCAGCTCTGTGCCATAGCCTGCACCGTAGTCTACACATGTGGCCTACGCTCCTCTGAGCATTTATACCTTTGTGGTGGTGTGTCAGTGTCACTCTGCATTACACCTCCAGAACACTGGTCGACAGTGGGGTTTCTGTGAAATGCTGTAAAGTTTAATTGATATAAAAAACACCCCAAACACACATTTAACATGGCTTAATAGCAACATTTTAAATCACAATTACCCCAACATTGGTTTTGCTATAACTCACAGGATTCACAGACAAAGCACTTGTCTTTATGTGGACACATTTTCCCCACAAGTACAACATGCTAAATGTTTTTAGCACAAGCCCTATGGCATTTTACATTGTAATTAATTAGCCTAGCGACTAGCAGAGATTTTCTCTGCTCATATGAAGCCAGGGACAACAGCAACATTTAACAAAAGTAACGTTACAGAATTTGGCTCCATTACAGCTCACAAGGTTCACCAACAAAACAACTGTCTTATACTGAACATGTTTTCCAAACAAATACAACATGCTAATGTTTTTAGCACAAGCCTATGGCATTTTACATTGTATAAATTAGCCTAGCAACTAGCAGAGATTTCCACTGCTCATATAAAGCCAGTATAAATCACACACAAGACTTCAATGCTTTTTTGTGGAGGCTTTATTGTCTTCACAATGTATTGTGTCTTATCTGTGAAATTAAAGTAAATAAAAGCTTTGTTTCCATGGAGGGAAATGGTTTCAGCTTACAAAAATAGACAGGAAGTCTGTGACGTGTAGTTACATTTCTGGGGAGGTGCACGTCAGGCTACGGTGTGGGTTACAGTGTTGACTCAACGCATAAGTATAAACCCTGCTTAACCAAGCAAGAGACTCAAAAAGACGCCACAAAGAGACGCAAGGGAACTTACAAGACCTTAAAGAGACACATAAGATGCGATGATGACTACAAAGAGATGCAAAACAACAACAAAAAGAGGCAAAGCCACAAAGTCTGTGTGTCTTGCTCCAAATATAAAAGAGGTGGTGGGGCCTTTTTGCATATCTGTGCCCAGGGGCCCATTGTTTTATAATCCACCCATGGGAGTTGGAGAGATAACACAATGTTATGTTCATTACTGTTTCGGGTTGCCAGATAAGCCGTGGTCATGAGGCCCAGAATGTCTACCAGCGGCCCTGAGCACAGGCATACGATATGTAAGGCTCCATATAAGCCATTTGGAATGAAACCAACATTACAAGTTACTTTAGCAGACACTATTAACCTCTATGTTAACCCACAGAGACACACAAAGGATAGATCACCTCAGTGACACACAAAGACACCGGCAAATCAATTCCCTTTACTGCAAAGAATCTAAAGAAGAGGCTCAGAGCAGAGAAACCACTCTGGCTCTATCCCTTTTATAGCTTAGGGATACTGATACTTTTCCATGCACGCACACATGCGTCGGGAGCGCGCATGCTTCCACGGCACCGTACATTTCTTCTGAATTGCAAATTTGATACCCCCAGAAGCTACGCAGAATGTGTAGCAACTGGGCGCAACGCAGTTGCTGAATCCGCTTCCGGCGTGCCCGACGACACCGATGCTTGTGCCCACAGACTGATCACAGGGCTTTTACCCGAACAGCACTGAATGGTAGCAGCTGAGAGACGGGTGTGCGGAGCGAGGTTTGCCAAACCCGGAGGATTTCTCACGGCTCACGGACTAGAATGCTCTTCTATATGTATCCCCATAAACGGATGACAACCTCCAAACAAACCTGTACTGAAAACTTTCAGTTCTACATTTGACGCGGGGCTGTTATTGAGATTTTTTTTGTAACCAGGTCCAAGAGCAGACATCATGCAGGTGCAAACTGTGGCTAACGTTACTGAAATGACTTGCTCGGCGCTGACGCGTTTCATTGTGCCATGCCAACCCCGCATTGTCAGATGCCATTTTACTCTGCGTTATCCCAGCGTCTGGAATTCCAACATACTGGGCCTGTTGTGTAATTAGAAGTTCGTGAGGCAGTGGCAAACAAGCTGGTGCAATGAGAAGCTACGCTGTCCAAGACATTGTGCGCAATTTGTGCTGAAGCTTATGGGTCCTGCTGCGTACTCAAGCTCCCGGCTTCCACTTGGAGAGGTGTGCTGCTGGGCTACAGCGCACTGGCTGTCGGCTTCACATCTGGACCGCCTGGCTACTGTCATCTGCGGCCTGTTCGGACCGTGCACTCCCTGAACTTGTATGTTTAAGGGGAACTGACTGAGATCGCCTCGGATGGTGTCGTGTTAGGGAAAAGGGGTGAATATTTTGGCTGGGACTTGACGTTATCGGTGATCCACTGGAACACCGTGGTCCAAAGCTGGACTGGCTGACTACTCAAGGAAAAAACGCTTATCCAGCTATGGATTTTGCGTAGCGAAGTCACGCATTTT